>JAUMHE010000099.1:2442163-2459350 GCA_032359235.1 Enteromius mattozi | reverse complement strand
TTGCAAAATCACAGGGTGATCAAATACTTATTGACCTCACTGTATGTATATATATATATATATATATATATATATATATATATATAAGGAAAAATATTCCTGCAAAATTCTCCCTACCTGGTCTCAAATAACAAGATAAATTGTCAGCGATAATGCTAAAACTTTCTCACCTCTGAAATGATCCCATTTTTTTTTTTTCTCCATAAGCCGTGCCTGCACTGAAATGATTCATTGCATTAGTCTGGATCTCATTATAGTTTTATTATTTCAACAATGCGTTTTATAGAGAGACACCCACATGTCTCCAAGTACTAAACCCTGTCATGTTCTACTCTTCAGTTTCCTCTGGCTCAACCTGTTCTCTGTGAGATAGACATCTCTGTTATATCGTGATTGCCATGTTAAGTTTTTCAAATGCCAGGGTTAATTACTACCTGCTGTCGTGATTCATTTCACAACGCATGTCCTCACTCGGTCTCCTTAGCAACCTCAGTCTATCGGTGAATGTCTTTAGGTTGTCGCTCAATATGTGGAACATTTTGCTTCTGCTGACACATTTAGTGTTATGAAGAAAAGTCTAATTAAATTAATACATCAAATAGGGAAATCAAAATGTCATAAGGTCCTGTGTAGCTAATACATGTCTTTGTGCCTGTAATGATATGAAGGAGCTTGCCGTCTATACCAAGTCTACATCATTAAAGTTTTGCCTAATGTTTGCCCACAGCCTGGTGTTCATAATCCCCATCAACAACAGACTATGATGATAACATCAGCCAACCCTCCCCACCGGACGGCCCGTGACCAGCAGTATGAGGGGGCCATCAACAAGGTGTCCATCCAGCAGTACCAGTCACCTCTGCCCATGCCCATCACCACCACCAGCCCCCGGCCTCAGAGTGCCCGCTGCTTCATCCAGACTAAAGGCCAGAAGAGTATGGATGGCTTTCCAGAGCAGGTACAGGTCATCTCTCAGAATAAATTCCAAGAAATGGACAGTTGCAAATGGATGCAATAAAAGAAGACCAACTGACCCTTCACAAAGACCCGCCACCTTTAGTTATTTTTATGTCATGTACGATACGTCACACATCATGTTCTCACACAGTGAAAATACATTTTGGAGCAAAGAGCAAACCGACGATGTGCCGACAGACAAGACAGAGCAGGTTATTTTGGTAAGAAACAAAGTCTCAGTTTAAAAATGTGGTAAAAATTCAAACAATAAATACAGTTTTGTGGCTCTTTAATGTGTCATGACAGATCGGCGCCTTAGTTCAAGGGGCACGTGAACCGATAATCTTTTATATTTACAAAATAAACATAAATGAACATTAGAAGCATAGGTGGAGCGTGTAAGGCTGGGCAAGACTTAGCCTCCCCCTTGCCACTGGTCTGAAATTAAAGCAGGCTTGGGGCACAAATGCCTCCAAATGGGACAAATATGCCCCTGTACAATTAAACTAAATCTATTAAGGATGTCACGTATAAAGTGAAAATTAAATGAAAAGTCTCAATTGCGGCAATTTTAGATCTGTTAGTGATGCATCAAATTGAGCTTTTTTTACAGCGTTCCGCATTATATCCAATCACACATGATTCTGTTGAGCTTATGAATGCAATGGCTAGTCAGAGGCAGAGGTGAATTATCGCTGAGCTCTCGCAAAGTCTGTCATGATAAGCAACAAAGTGGAACTGTACGTACGTAAGATGTAAGACATTCATTTGACATTGTCGGCAGCTTTATTTATTATAATGGGGGACTTTTTTGAGCATGCTTAAACTCACGCTAGACTGAAGTCAGTCATGTTCTTTGATAATGTAAATGTTCTTTGCTTGCTTTTTATGTGCTGTTTAAATAAATGTGGAAATAAAAGCGATTTAGAATTAGTAACTTACAATGTTTTTATTAAATGATGATCACATTGTATACAAATTCAGTCATATTAAAAATATTTTGTGACATGACATCCATATCTGGTACTTTTAGGGAAGCCTTTTTCTACCACTGAAAAAAAAAAAAGGTAATTGAATAGAATGAGTCAAAATTAGCTAGTCAGGATTAGAGATATAAACTTGCAATTGCTAGAAAGAGTAATAATTGTGAGAGTTTTATTTTTATTCAGTGGTACTGGGTATCTTATGTGCTTGGCTAAAAGACGGGGTTATGATGTGCGTGTTAATAGATTACACTAACATTTAACACTAAATTTTAGCCTTACCCTGGAGTCGGTTCACCCTCCACCTATGATCAGAAGTACAGTAGGGCTGCACGGTTTGGGGAAAATATCTAATTGCGATTTTTTTGACACATATTGTGATTGCAATTTTAAATTCCTTTTTGTTTGGGGCATTATTGCAGTAGAAATTACTGTTGTTCTATTGGTTGCCATCTGCCATATTACATCCCACCAATAGAGTCCATGAAATACCAGTAGACACCATTATAGTTTACATTAAATCCAATACAATTCCCTTAAATCCATGAAATTTTCTATTGTGCTTTGGGAGAGAATCAATTGTTGTTGTTTTTTTTCTCTCAGCAGGGATGATTATAATTGTAACTGTTAACTACTTTTACAGAATTTACTTAATTTCTGAATTTCACAGAATTTTTTTTGCTAACTATTTCTTTTGTTGATTATTAAAGTATTACATATGTTACATAGGCTGATTGATTTATTTTATGATTAATTTGTAAGATTTATATAGATTTTTTTTTTATTTTTAGATTTTTAAGTATTTTTTGATTTTAAGAACAAGTGGAAAGTGTGCTGAATGTTTCATTTCATCCAAGTGAAACATTTAGACTGAATTTACATTCGTTCTGAACATGGAGCCAGGCGCTGACACAGGTCTAAATTGGGAATATGCATTATACACTTCAAATTAATCTGTTGGGGAGATAAAATGTGTTAGATAACATTCATGTACTAATAAAATCATCTAAGAATGTATATTTTATTCTCCAGAAATATAAGCAGAACCGATAAGGGAGCTCTTGATATGCGTTACGATTTCCTTGCAAATTACCTTCTTTCTTTCGTTTTAATTTGCTTAACTATCAATCTGATTTGAAAATTGCAACGTCTCAAATCGCGATTTCGATTAATCGTGCAGCCCTAATCAGAAGGTATTTTATTTCAGCCGTGGAAACATCAATACACACAATTTTCAAGTCTACCGAAATTAATCTACTCTCCTGTCTGGTTTGTTTGTTGGACAAAATTGCAGATTTGGCATTATGATTGGTCGACTCGCCTGTCAGTCAAGCTCCCTGCAAAGGGTCAGTTAAGATTTATGTTGCAATCATGAAATGTCAATTCAATGTTTCTTTGTTCTTCAAATATTCAGAGGGTTGGTAACTCTGAGTCTCTTACTTCTCATGACTAAGGCTATATCTACTTTAATTTGGAAATATCTGAAAAAGGCGTTATCCATTTTAAAATACTCTGTCCAAATGAGCATTTTCCAAAAGTTGCTTATATGCACTGGAACATCAGAGAACACTTAAAACATCTTACTGCACACATGTGAATCGTAATAAAAGCTCTCTAAAATATCAAAGGTTAAACTCAAAATCGCTGCAGTACATTCACTATATATGCTAAAATATCAAAATCCAATTTATGGAAGCCCTTTTCTGCAACAGAATAAATAAAAATGTAATTGACCCCCTTCTTTTCTGTTGCTATTTCTGATAAGCCATGCCACTCATGTTCTCACGCAGTGAAAAATACATCGTAGAGCACAGAGAAAACTCAACACACTGACAAATAAGATGGAGCAGGCTACTTCTGGTCTCAAATTAAAAGTCTCAGTTTCAGATTTGTTATCTTGTAAGAAATTAAAACAATAAATACCATTTTGTGTCTCTTTAATGTGTCATTACAGATTGTTATAACGCTTCAGTTCAAGCTGCACATGAACCGTTCTTCTCCTTTTCTTTACTAATTACAGCTTGAAATAAACATGAATGAACATCAGAAGGTATCCTGTTTAAACCACAAAAACATGTCAATACACACCGTTTAATTTAGTCTTCAGTGTGGTTTGTATGTCAGACAAAAATGGCAGATTATGACGAGTTAGATCGCCTTTTCACAATTTGCACAATGTCTCTCCCAATTCTGAGAATAAAGAAACCATCAGAAATAGGAAATATGAAATCAAAATCAGTTTTTTCTCACAATTCAAAGTTTATATCTCGCAATTGTTTTTGTTTATTTCTGCCATAAAAAAAGAATTGTGAGTTTATATTATTGGCTGTTTATTAGTACTTTTAAAACACATACTGTATAATAAGCAGCAAATTAGGAGTATATTGAGGCAAAGTCATTGTTAATGGTGAGACTTGGACCTGAAAGTGTGAAAAAATGTGCAACGACTTCAGTCGCCTTCAAAAATCTCAATGTGTATGGAAGACCAAAAACGCAGATAAGAGATGCATTTTCAAATGCGTCCAGATGAATGTAGACATAGCCTTAAATCTGAAATTCTGTTTTATGTTGTTGACAGCTCTGTGTGAGGATCGAGAAGAACCCTGGCCTCGGTTTCAGCATCTCAGGGGGAATCAGTGGACAGGGGAACCCCTTCAAGCCCTCGGACATGGTAAGACCATTTCACTCTCGGTCTTAAAGGACAGAGCATAATGTAATATGCTAATTTCAGCATGCCATTCTCAGAAATCGCATTAAAACGATGCTTTATATAGAACAAAATCAAAGCCATCTCTCTTCAGTTAGTAAAGTGTGTCTCTCAGTAGAGTTACCATGGAAACATGCACTACTGCAATGCACAACCTTGCACACCAGCTGACTGCATTATCTTTTAACCTTTTCATGTCTTGGCAACATTTGGCGATAGTTAAAGCAAAACTGTTTTGTGACTCAGATGTTGCTCAGCACATAAAAAAAACAAGCTTCCAGTTCATGTGTAGCTGTATGTTAGGAATGTGTATTAATATCATAACTGTGTTTAGATTTGCATGAAAAAATGTCATTCTTTTTTTCAGCATAGCATAAAGACCGCTTGCATTGTGTATTGTTGCTTTGGGGTTCTTCTAACAAGCCGAATCCCTGTGAGGCCTGAAGAAATGATGTAAAGTTTGGTGGACTCTCAACATGTGGCGCCAATAATAAGACTTGATATATGTTGGCATGGCGCATAATGATGGGTCCCACATGTAATTTTTAATCTTTATGCTTTATAATCTCTGCCTTGATTCCAGCACAAAACAATGTCACTAACAAATACTCTAAACTAAAAAAATAAACAGTTTTTTAGTTTAACATTTACTTGTAAAAGGTAATTCTTTTATAGATTGCCTCTGAATTTATTTTTTTTTTAGAAAAAAGAGAGAGAGAAACAAGAAAATCTAAATCCAGATTTAAAGGCAAAGATTCTAAACCATAGTCACCATGTGGTTCCTAACCTCATATCACTTTTGACTTATAGGGTATCTTTGTTACTAGGGTACAGCCTGATGGACCTGCCTCCAACGTTCTTCGACCAGGGGACAAAATTCTGAAGGTAACACTGTTCTCCATCACATTGTCCCAAAAGTTGCGACAATGCATCTTCCGCCACACTGCCAGTGGAGGGCTTTGCATGTGGCATTAAATGTCCAGTGTGTATGTGTGTGTGCGTGTGTTTGTGTTTCAAACAAGTGAGCATGGACCTCTGTTGTTATGTTTGACCAACTTTGACATGTGTTTTCGTTCTGATTTTTTAAAAAAAGACAGATTGTTATAACATTTGTCTTGCAAGGCAGTTAAATGGCATGAAATATATTTGACATGATAAAGTATAAATTGATGAATTTTATTAATCATATATTACAAAATGGAATGTATATCAGTAAAACAGACTAATCAACACCACCAACTACCTCAATTTACATTTTGCGATGCAGATTGAATCTGGTCTTTTTAAAGTGTAGTGAAATATATACCTTCACCTCCCAAAAATGACCAAGTATTATTATGAAATATATTATTATTAAAATCATTCTAATACGCAGATTTGGTTCTTAAATAAGCTTTCATTTGTTAACATTATTAGTTAATGTCAGCATTTATTAATACATGTTTAAATTCAAACTGATTTATATTGGGTTACATAAATTAATGCACTATGAACTAACATGAACAAACAATGAAGTGCATTTTACTAATTAACAATGATTAAATTTAAACATATTGGACATTGTTAGTTTATTGTATCTAGCTTATGCATTTAACGTAACTATTTCTTATATTATTAGTGTTGAAAATAGTTATTTTGCTTTGCATTTTTATAGAACCTGTGATACGCATTTCTTTGATTAATAGAAAGTCCAAAAGAATAACTTTTAAAACACTGTAAATATCTTTCCTGTGCCTTTTAATCAGTTTAATGCATCCTTACCAAATTAAATATTTTGAATTTAAAAATCTTACTGAATTCTAGTAACCTGTTTGAATTGTAGTATGTATAAATATACTTATAGAGTATATAAAAATGTAAAATTCATTTTTTGCAGAACATTTCCAAAACAAAAAGCACAAAAGCACATATGAAGTGCAGTGCAATCATCATCCAAGCCTATAAACTGAGAGTAACCTACATATTTTGCCAAAAGCAAAAAGCCTGGTATTGCTGCCTTTCTTACACCGGGGCAATCCAGCCTCTGTGTGCCTAAATAACTTCATGGGAAGTTATTGGGTTGTCTCTGGTTTCGTGTGTTGCTGTCAGTGTACGCCACTAGAATGGCCTGCAGAAACAGCTCCTTCTCTTTCCACAGATCCAGAGTGTCTAAAGACCAGCTTCTTTCCACCTTCTCTCCTTTTACAGCATGATCTCCCGTGTGCATCTCTCTCTCTCTCTTTTCTCTCCCTCACAGTGTATATCTCTTTATCCTCTCTGAGCTAGGCCTGTTCCCAGACCTCCTGTGCTGCCGTGCCTGTTCCTGCCCTCCTCCCTCCCTCCCTTCATTCCTCCCTCCTTTCTTCCACGCCTCTCCCAGTTCATTTTGTTTACCATGTGCTTCATTCTTGCATTGCAGGCCAACGGACATAGTTTCTTACACATGGAGCATGAAACTGCAGTGTCTCTTCTGAAGAATTTCCCGAAAACTGTGGACTTGGTAATCTTAAGGGAGAGCACAACATAAATATTTTTATAGCTTAAAGACTTCTCACCCAGATGGAATACAGGAACTTGTACATCACCTTTTTATCTAGGAACAATTTTGCCAATTGCTGGACCAATGGCAAATTCCAGTGCCAAATGTAAACTAGAGGACATATATAATAGCGTTACATATGGCTTACACATTCTACACGAACATACATTGGTTGAAATCTTTGGTTGATGTTGCTGATATTCTTCTTTATCTCAGCCTGTGGCTGTAAGTGGGTGCATTTTTTCCTGCTTATTTATATGGCGTATTATTTTGTACCTATTTTTCCTAGCAGCTTTTCGGTTTAATCTTGGAGCATGAAAGCACATCTGCTTTTAAGGACATTTACCCACCATAACACTGCCTCAACTTTGTAAATGCCTTGTGTAAATATATACATTTACAACTCAAATGTGATAAGAGCGTAGAATGTGAATGAAAGACACATTGATGATTTTCTAACACTTCGATGAGTTTTTGTTACAACTTAGAAGAGACATCCTTTTCACGAAAACGACAATTTAGGGAAATTGAAAAGTCCCCTTTTAATCTTGATAAATCCTAACCTTCTGTATTTGCACAAATCAAATGACAGAAATGAATCCCTAAGCAATATTTCTTCCATTTGTGTGGTTTTCCTGCAGCACCCTCTATTGGTATTCATGGATTTTTCCTAACCCAGATCAGGGTGGGTTTTGTTTCAGTTGCTAAGTAATGTGAATGTACATTTCCATGTTTTTTTGTTTTTTTAAATTCCTACATACCTTTGTTGGCTGCCAGGAAAATTCATACACACGTGGCAGTTTATTGGCAACCGTTTTCTATATAAAAATGTACTTTCATATCACATACTACAGTTTAAGTGAGGAAAAAAAGGCAAAAAAAGCTTAATTCAAGTTGCTTTGTTGTTGTTACGCTGCTTTAAGGTTTTTAAATATTTTTTTAACGAAATAACAAAGGGAATTCCTGTCATAATAAAACGGACTAGATACAGTGTACACATGTAAGGCTTTACTGATTAGAGCATGCTTTCACTCTTAAACTTGTTTTTATTATGATGCTTATTAGGGGTCAATGTGTTTTGGACAAAGCATTTTTACATAACCATCGTTTTACATCTCTTTTGGCCTTTTATTTATTTATTTATTTTTAATCAGTCATTGTGACAAACAGTGCCATAATATCCCTAAAAAAACAAACCTTGGCATGTTTCAAATGTTGCTAAAAATGTAGCATTTAGAAGGAGTTTCGAGCCGAAATGCACTCTCAAAGACCCCAACACAACACCCACTGCATTTAGCTTCAGAGAAATATTGTTGATTATTAAATAAAGATTATTATGGATGATGCAATTAATTGTTTAAATACTATTGTGAAAGAACATTTGATAATGATTATTTTTACTAAATGTTTTCAAATAATGGTTTCTAATATATTGATATAATTAGCTATGCTCAAATTGTTAAATTTTATAAAGAACAAAACCAATGTATGGACAGAGAGATAGATTGTGAGGGAAGGAAACACTAGAAACAAATATGTACAATTCTTTCTAAAGTAATTGTGAATTTGTGTCATAAACATATATATGTATATGAATATACAAATGGTCATTTTTGTATGTGTTTAAAGACCTATTGAATATAAAAAGGTAATATATGGTACTATTCAGTCTAATTGCAGTATTGATGTAAATAACTATGAATGGAGACATTTAAATAATTTATTCCAATAGATTGTGAATGTACTTAAAGCTTTCTGCAGTATTAAGACTTACTGAACTTGAATGCCGTTTCATTTTTGTGCAAAAAGTAATTATATCTAGAAGAAATTATTCAATTTAGTTCAAAAGAATTAGTGACAATTTATCATATTTATTTGCACATGCAAGTTTACTCCTTCCAATTTTTTTCTGTATTACCGCAAATATGTAATTGATGACATATATTCTGTGTCTAGAATGCATTTTGCAGATGATATATGTACATATTTAAAATAAATTTTAGTTAAAAAAAATTTAAATAACAAACCTGTATAAAAAGGAGAAGAAAGTCCAATGCTGTTCAGCAAATATTGGAGCCATTTTCGGCTTTGGAGTACAGATTTTTTTCAGTATCTAAGAGGTGTTTTGAATAATGTATCTTTATTGTACAAATAATAAAAATGTCACTATTGTTACTACTGGTCATTCTGTGGTCCTTTATAGACGATAAAAAAGGCTTTATTGTCATCATTTATTACTAGTGCTTTTTATAATGGAAAATATTAACATTCACACTGAAAAACAATTATAAAACGTAAAATTTCAACACAACATTTTTTTGGTTCATTTGTTTGACAAAGTCTTGATTTCATTATGACGCATGCACGACCAAGGTTTGTTTATAAAAGTCAACAGTGCCATTTTTACAGTGACAGGTAAGATAAATTAAAACAAGTGGCAGGAGATGATTTATTGTTGTGTCTTCTTGTTGTTTTATACGGTCAAGGAGTGCAAATAATCAAAGAAAAATTGATTGACTATCAATGATGGTTAAAGTAACATTAACTTGAAGATTATGTTGGAATACGACTTCGGAGATACTCAAGGACAGCATCAGTTCCTTTACTGAGGATGGCAGCTCTTGGATTACGGAAAGGATTCCCATCAAGCATTAGAGCCCTAAAGATGTAGGATAAATCATAAGATCATACTTAACTAACAGGCTCAAGACCTTTATTGTGTAAATAGTAATCTGTTTTTGTCCAGATTTCAGCTTGTGCGTTTGTTCTCATGGTCTCATTTTCATTAAAAAAGGTAAAATATGAAGTCTACTACTACTAAAGTCCACAGTTTGCTAGAATCAGAAGAAAAAATGACTCTCACCTCAGACTGGTACAGTTGCCAAGTTCTGGTGGCACTTGCATTATATCATTGTTGGACAGATCCAGAGTGGATAGATTATTTAGGGTCTTCATTTGGACTGGATCAATGCCTCCAACTTGATTGTTACTGATTAAAATGGTCTCAAGGGATGAGATGTGATACAGCACTTCTGGAAATGACTTGAACCTAAAGAGACCACAAAAGAAAAAAAAAGTGATATTTTTTGTCAAACAGATTTGATATTTGCTCATTTTACATGGCAGAGTGAGGGTGAAAATTGTAGAACTTGCCTATTAAAAGACAAAATAACACTCCGCAGCTTGGTTAAGCCTTCCAACTCCACTGGCAGTGAGATCAATAGATTGTTTCTATAAAAAAAAAGACATTGTAATGGTAAATTATGGTAATATGGCACACTTAAGTGACCTTAGAGCTCTTATTTATTTAAATCGTATTCATTAAGCAATAATTTGCTTTGAAGTGACATTTATCAGAGCACAGAATATCTGAAATAGATTAGTCATTTAAAAATCCAGTTATTACTCTTTTTTTCTCTCTCTCTGCAAAATTTCCATCTACTATATAATTACTGTAGTTTTTTACCCTCTGTGCCATCTTAAAAATAACACTAGCTAAATAAGTAACATTTTGAGAGAATGCGGCAAAAAAAACTGTGAACCACCGAATTAGCAAAATAAGATCTTTAAATTGGAGCCTTACAAGGACATAAATTAAGTTAAGGATTACCTGAGATCTATATGTACCAATTGTTTCAACTTGGAAAAGTCCACCGGAATGGTTGTTAGCTTGTTAAACCCAAGACTGATGTCTGCTAGGGTGTCCTTTAACTCCAAAATTCTGCAGGAAATAACAGAATTCATTAAATCTTTGAAACACTTCCAATGAAATGGAGTGGCCATATGTACCTTGATGGAACTGCCGTCAGCTGATTTTTGCTGAAGTTTACATTGGCCACAGGACTATCGTCAACTGCATCAAACACCTCATCTGGGATGGACGCCTCATGTTTTTCACTAATTAAAATGGCAGGTTTTTACTGTTAAACACACAAAATCCTGCTAAGTCACTTGGAAGGATTTTTTGTTACCTATAGTCTAGTGTTTTCAGAGTTTTGATGGCATGCACGTTGATTTTAGCTTGGCTCGGGAGGGTCATTGCTGTTTTTGGCTCTTCTTTCAAGCCCCCATCTGGTTGCTCTACATTTCAAAACAAGACAAAACGAATGACGTTACAAAAAAGAACATTCTTTTTATAATAAATGAGGCTGAAAAAACAATTGATTAAATAGACATACCTTGTACACGACTTCTGAGATATTTCAGGAGTTCACCAGTGCCTTTCTGTATATAATATATATTGCTATATAAGACTTTCTGATCCAGTTCAGTTCAGGGATTCAGTTAATTTTTAAGTGATGTTTCTGAGATTAATAAGACTATAATATGTTGAATACTCACAGTCAGGAGGTCTCTGCGGATGGCCCTCAGTGGATTGCCCTCCAAAGCCAAAGCCTTCAGCTTGGGTAATGTGCCAAGTTCACACGGCAGACTGTTTCACAAAAAAGAGAGACATGTTTTAATAATGAAATATCTTCGTTTTCTCATTCAGTGCATTTGCAAATCTGTATTGCTTACTGTGTTATAAAAACGGATGGTAGTCCATAATTCTGTTTCTAGTGATACAAAATATTTTGCATTATACATACAATAACATATGTCCAGCACCTGCTGATGTCATTGTTAGTAAGATCCAGGCGCTCCAGGCCTTGCAGTAGGGTTATTTCTTCAGGGAGGCCCTTCACTTTGTTATCTCGGAGCTCCAAGAAACTCAGAGCACTCAAGTGCTTCAAATGATCTGCCTCCAATACCTCAATCTGGTTGTTCCCACAGTGGAGTTCCTTAATTTATGTAAACATCCTTGTGTTAGCCTTCTTAAGACATTTATAACTAAATCTACCACAGCAGTGGTTGTGGTTTACCTTGAGTGTTTTACAGCAGGGCAGCTCAGGAAGGAAGCGTAACTTGTTATGTCTTAAGTAAAGCTGCTCGAGGGACTCCATTTGAGCCAGGACAGGAGGAATGCTCTCCAGTTGATTCCGGGAACAGTCCAGCATTCTCAGGTCTGTGAGGGTTGAACACAAGATGGATGAGATCACAGGTTAATCAATAAACCTTATTCACATCTAACCTGCTACTGTCAAATCGTACTTTTCATTTCACTGATGGCAGGAGGGAGACTCTTAAGCTTGTTGCAGGACAAATTCAATTTCACAAGATTTTTCAGGTTCGCCAGGCTTTCTGGAACGCCCATTAGATGATTGTTGGAGAGATCCTTTAAGAGGGAAGAGTAGGAAACAAAATGGGAATACTTAAGTGCACATATTCAGCAACTACTACGATTTAACAACTGATCATCATGCAGCAGTTGATTATTCCACATAGATGTACCACAGATCAAAATATAACTGACTTCTTTTCACAAATATTAAAAGATCTTACCAACCCCAAAATTCTCAATGGTGCATATACATGTTAAATGAAGGATATTACTACTATCTGAGGATCGATGCTTTTATAATGCTGTTGGAAAGTTAAGCATTTGTTGCTGGTCAAGACAAGATCTCAGTCACTTACAAGGTCATCTAAATTAACCAGCTGCCCCAAATCCTGGGGAATCTGTTCGATCAGATTCTGTTGCAGATGAAGACATCGCAGGTTTGTAAGTCTCCAAAGACCCGAAGGCAATTCTGTCAGTTTATTGTGACTGCAGAAAGAACCAGGTACTATGACAATACAAATTTTACACTCACAATATGTAGATATAATGCTCTGTACATAGTGTTGCCTCCATCATTACCTCAATATGAGCTTCTGTAGTTGCTCTAGATCTCCAACAGAATCTGGCAGTGAGCTTAGCTGATTGTCATGGATCTGGAAAAAAGCAACACAGAAACCAGTTATAGTACAGAGAAGGTTTTGATTAATGAACACAGAAATTAAAATACCAAGGCATTCTGAACTTTTTAAAGTTAAAGTTTGTTTTTAAAAAATGAAATTGTATATAATAAATCTGTATATTACAAAATAAAATGAAATAAAATATAACAATGAAATAGAAATGTGTGGTTTATAGAAGTTGTTACATTTATTTAACCATAGGAAAGTAGCCATCCATGCCATTTATATTTCTCTGATAAGGAGTAGAATAAAAAGTGCTGATGTGCATGGTTCAGTTTGTAAAAACATTCTCAAACAAAATGAATGTGCAAAAACCTACATCTAGGACAAGCAGGGCAGGGAGTAGTTTGACGTCTTCAGAGAGACTCTGGAGTTTGTTGGAAGACAGCAGAAGTTTGGTCAAATCTGTCTGTTCCCACCATCGATCTGCAGCTCCAAATGACAAGTCCTGCTGAGCTTCCTGAGGTGTGTCTATGTTCAGCCTCCAAACACTCTGAGGAACTGAACCCAAATACAAGAACACACTTACTGCAAAAACTTACAGAAATTCACCACACCACACTGTTGTTATTTTATGCGAGTCATGATATGATCTCCTTCAAACTTTTGGGACAGGAACCTGAACAAAATCTTCGGCATTTTAATATATTTTCACATCCTGAATGTCATATCTGATGGAGCCACAAACTACGGTTGCTAGTGTAGTGTTTATCTCACTGGTGTCGGGTAACGTTAGTGTTTCTCTACTAGTACTGTTACCTTCGGTCAGACCGCGCCCGGATAGATTGAGCTGTCCGCTCTTTCTAGCAGCTTTCAGTAAACCATATGGGACAGGACAGTCTTCTTTCTCCTCCCTAAATCCCGCTCTAGAGTCCACATGTGCTCCTCGTTTGAAACGAGACATGAATGCGAAATACGAGAGTAAACACCTGTAAACGTGAATGAGGTTGTAGTGTTGTGAAGTAAACGATTGTAAACTATATCTATAATAAGGGGCCTCCAATTTTTTAAAATAAAAGTCCTAAAAAGGAAAGTATTTAACCGCGTGACATACAAATATAAATAGCACATAAAATGTTTATACTACAATTATTATTATAATTTTTAAAATGTTACTATTTTCCAATATATTAGAAAGATTTTTATTTGTTTACCCATAAGAATAAGCAATTACACCTTCAGAAGTTGTTGATATTAAATACAAAATTTTTTTCCCCTTTAATGTTACAGCCATTCTTGGTTTGCTTATGCAGTATTTTGAAGCTTTGTGGATACAGTACACATAACGACCCATTAAGTCCACGTGTAGAATTCAGTATGGTAATATGATCAGCAGATGGTGCTATAAGTAAAAAACAGCTGCTATGCAACCTCATGATAGATCCACTCATCTATAATAACAGTTTTTAAAACCTTAAAACAAAATGTGTCATATACGTTAAATAATAATGATGAGAGGAAGAATATATTATTAATATTATTGCATAACAAATCTATTTTGATACATATTTGAATAGCTCAACTGTATGCATACTGCACTTGAATATAATTTTAAATTACATGTGTAAAATAATTATTATAACAGGCTGAAAAAAAAATTATACATATTATAACATACTTAAATATCTTATTATAACACACTTTTTTTAGAAAGTCTCTTCTTTAGGGTCATTTTACGATATTAGGTTTTCAAAAACATAAATTAACAGATCTGGACATAAATAGTGATGAACAACACAAATCTTAAGATGCTTGTTTATTTAAAATAAGTGGCAATATACTGTAATACTTGAGCAGACGCACTGGCCTGGCAACTAAATATTAGTTATATCTCAATCATTTCATTAAGAAATTGCAAGACAAAGCAAGCATTAATGTGGGACATTCGGGTGTCAGCACATATACACTGATATGGTATCTGAACAAATAAAAATAAATCTCACAAAGACACACATCATGAAGCAAGAAAGCCAGTAAGTGATATTGTGTTGAACAATGAGAACATCAGCTGGAGCACAACTGTTGGTTTTACACAAAAGATTTGTGTCAAGCCCCATGCGCTCAAAATTTCATTTTGAAAAAATCACATTTTTTAATTTTTTAATGAACAGTATTTCTGCTAATTTATCTCAAAGTGTAGTTTCACCTCATTCACATGATCTGTATTTTGGAATTAAAGTTTCACAGAGTAAGGCAAGCAAATTGTTGCCTTGCTAATAGAGTTTGAGAACATTGTTTCGTAAAAGGAATTTAACATTTGCATTGCACCAATACTAACTAAATACATGTAGCGGACAATGTTGCAATAAGATTGAACAAGAATTCAAATGAAATACTCTTCTTCCCCCTGATATGAAGGCATTGCTGAGTTCATCACAGCTCAAAAGCTTATTTTACCTCAATGATTACTTATTAGATTTATATTTGGGATTTTAAATGTATTAGCACAGTGTGTTGTTGATTTAAGCAAGCGTGAACCTGTTTGAATGCGAGAGGAAAAGAAGCTTTCAGTAGTACAACTCCAGTGCATGCTGCATTCAACTGCATGATAATAGTTACAAAAATCAGCAAAGAGGAAAATGTTAGACACAGCATATTCCCTGATATGGCATGTGCCTTCAAGTAGTTCATAACATAATAAAGTGTTGGTTTTAAATGCTTCAATAAACATTGTGCAATAAATATGTAACAGGCAAAGCATATTCACTGATATGGCTATTGCCCTTCAGAGTAAATTTCAGAATAAAAATAATACAAATGGTCAAACTAACAAACCAGCTTTGGTTTGGTTTAAAGTAAGACTTTAGCCAACTCTTTGCACTACCTCATTTAACACGGTCCTCAAAAATTCCCTAGACCCACTTAGAAAGCTTATCAATTGTACTAGGTTTGTACTATGTACTATGTACTATTACAATCACAGATAAAAGGCATTGGCATTGCTTAAGCATATTGTAGCTTTAGATTTAGTGATTTGATCTGAACTTTAATCAACTAATTACTAGAAAATTCGGCATGAGTATGAAGATCAGAGTCGAGAAGACATGAAGTCACCGGGAACCCTTCTGTGGCTGGCAGACCCGCTACAAAGCCATCAGAGAAACCAGGGAGCTCACAATGGACATGAGCAATAGTGAGGATGAGGAAAACACTGTAAGAGAAACACAAAGTGAAAAGACTTATTATCCAGTATATATATATTGAGAGAGAGAGAGAGAGAGTTCTGTTGATGAGATCCGTACCCGTTGATGAAGCTGAACACTCCATGGCTATCACGGCATCCAGGTAGCTCTGGCCAAGCCATTCCTCATATGTCTTTCTCTCTCCTACACCAATTAAAGTGATAGTTGAATCCTTGAAAATCAGGTCGGATCCCTCATAAAGTTTGGAGTCAAACATCTTGAAGCCTGAGGCAGCATTAACTCCAAAGAAATTCTAAAAGATAAAAACCAAAAGTCATACAATAAAGCATTTCTGAAAAATAGCATTTGGGATTACCAACCTGGGCTTTGTCCAGGAGGCCAAAGATGACGTGCTGGTTGGTATCGGGTCTTATCATAACGGCGTGGGAAGGGACACGGGCCAAGTTGCACTTAGTGTATTGAGTGACTTCAGCGCGAGACTCCTGAGAACAAAGCAGCTGAAATTCACGGGAATCCAGGTGTAACGCCCAAGGATCTGTGTTGTTTCCTGGAAATAACAGTTCTGACATGAGAGAACTACAAAAGACTTTTACACATGAAGTAATGGTCTGCTTGCTGCATGTAAAATGCATAAATTAACTGTTCAGTTTGTAGTCCTCAACACAGAAAAGAATGAGCATTTTCAAGCCATGGGTTTTCATTGGAGTATTTTGCTTAGTTTTTTTACATTCACTTATTTGAAAGATCATGTGATGACATCTTTAAAAATCAGCTTTTAATTATTACACTTAGTCTATTTATTCATTATTATTATTACTATTCAACCCAGGCTCTTTGGAAATATGTGCCTCTACCAGTGTTGGGGGTAACACATTACTTTTTAATTTTAGAGTAATATAACAGAGTTACTTTTTCAAAAAAGTAACACCAGTTACTTTGTTTTCTTATTTATTGACTGACTAGTCTCCTGACTCCTGACATGTTGGGAGAAATCAGAAATACAGAGGCATTGTGTGCAGTGTGTGAATACAGTGTAGT
>JAUMHE010000099.1:2420579-2436645 GCA_032359235.1 Enteromius mattozi | reverse complement strand
AGAATGGCATATTCACATAAGGGGCTGTCTATGACGCATTCAGCGGCGGACAAAACAATATGCATAAAAAAAATTAAAATAAAGATACAAGGAGATGGCTGGTTAAGTATTAATAAAAGCCATAACAAGATGACCAATTTTTGCAAGGGTTTTAGAGATGGATTGTGAACTATGTGGATATTTAGTACTTATTTATAGACATTACACCTAATGCTAATACATCTATTCTGTATTATAATACATTTTTAAAAATCACACATTACATCACCAGCATGATATTTTCTGCAAAAAGGTTGTTTCTAAAAATGTAATATAAAAAAAGTATTTTAAATCTTAGATTTTTTTAGATAAAATAGTGCTATCAAATGATTAAAATCGCATCCAAAATAAGTTTTCGTTTACAAAATGTGTGTATACTTTGTATATTTATTATATTTCAATACACACACAGTATATATTTTGAAAATACTTACTTGTATTAACATGCATATATTTATATGGCAGATAAACATTTAATATATAAACATACCATTTTTCTTAATGCATGTGTGTGTATTTATATAAACATACTAAATACACACAGTACACACACATATATATTATTTAAACAAAAACTTATTTTGGATGCGATTAATCGGTTGACACCACTAATACAGAATAAAAGTAAAATAACTGTATGTATGCATTAATAACAAAAGGGTAGAAAATACAGTAAAACTGAATGTACTACATACTATGCAGTCCTTTTTTGCAGAAGTGCCACAGTCCTGTGTTGATCTCTGAGGATTAAGGATCCAAGCATACTTGAAAGATCAAATGTAACTAGTGGTGATTAGTAAAAGCTCACCTGACATACAGGGTCCTCTTCTGACTAGTCCGCAATGAGCCGGAGCCTGAACTAATACTGCTGTTCATCATCTGCTCCCGTAGATCATGGATTTTGGCTTCAAATCGACTGTACTCTGTTAGAAACACAGAAAACAGCATTACACATGCTGTCCTGCTGAGTAGAGATAAACAACAAGGAAAAAACCCTCAAACACCTACAGCTTCAGGGTGGATCGGTAATATCGATGGAGATGGAGGGAAGAAAAGTCAGACAGAATGAGAAAGACACATATATATAGATGTGTGGTTTGGAGCATTTGGAGGAAGTATAGGATCTATGTTTGAGGTCTGTTACAAAAGCATAAACGCTAAATAGCAGACAGATGCAGCAACACACGCACAGCTGTGCAAGCCGTAAAGTGGTAGAGAGGACAGATATATTCTGATACGTTAGAGAAATCTTATTTAATTAGATATATCTGGTGAATTCATCATGCATTCCCAGGACTCAAATTGCGTGAGGAAGGTTTGCTCATGCTAGAATGAACCAGCGAAAAGGTTCATGAATTATTCAGTGGTTTAACCCACTTAACGCTCCTGCTCTTTCCCTACGATTGACCTTAGAGGACGTATGAAAGACATTCAAGCTACAGAGCAAGAAAAGCTGATATTATAGCCCGATAAAGACCTCACAACAAGATCAAATCATCAAGAAAGTCTTACTTTGAAGTAAAAGTCAAGGAGGCAACTCCAACTTTAACCAAGTGTGTTAAATATCCTCTATATAAAAACCCCTTAAACAAAATCCCCACAAATACAACCATTATACTCTTCCACAGATCAATGCACAACAATACACTATACTAAACTAACCATCTCGCTACAAATTAGAGTTCAGTTAAGTTGAAAGTAAATCAGCATACTTACGAGCTCTTCTCTCAGAGCCGCGCAGGAGTCTACAGTGAGTGAAAGTTTCCGATCGGTTTTCTCCGTGTCTGTCTCTACCCCTCCATGTGGGAGTTCAATTGTGTTGTGGTGCTGAAGGACAGCTCCAAATCACACACAGCTGCTCTCCGTGCGCGAATGTGTGTGTGTGTGTGTGTGCGTAACTTGCTTTAGTTGGACGCTTCTACACAAAGCCTCTCTGAGCACCTACAGCACAGCAACATAACAGATGCTAATGGACTAAACAGTGCTTGAATTGCTCACTTACCCCTCCCTCCCCTCTCTCTCTCGCTCACTCTCTCTTTCCCTTCTTGCTGAAGTCACAGCTCTAACCCATGTTGGCTTGTTTAACACAAAACCACGCAATCATTTCACCAAGCAAAATAATAATTGAAAAAAAGTGTGCAATTCTACAATTCACTCCATGTACAGAATAATAGGAACGACCAACACACACTGAAGTAAAAGTCTGTAAACCACTGGATTTTATTTGGCTGAGCATCTCTATCTGATGCATACATGTATTGCTGGAGATACCTTCTGATAAGACAACATGGATATTTCATAAGTACTGTAAAACATTTAAATTATCTTCAATAAATGATCTCTCTGTCTTGTTTTCTCGCTGAATTCACATCTTCCCTTGGTAGATAAACATAAGACAATGAGACATAATGGATGTGAACAAGTCTCTGGTGATGAACAAAAGTCTATAATTAGATATAGCAGAAATGCTAAGTCATTCATAATGAAGTCTGGAGAACATTTATGGCTTCTCGCAGAGTCCATGCAGACGAAACAACAGGAAACTAAACGCTAGTACCCCCAGGATTACACTGGTTTGAATGAATAGTTTAATGAGAGTAATGATGCATGTGCTGCCATAGAACAGTGAAAGGCTTTCATGTTATCAGGAATTCTGAACATTATCGTCATCAATTTATGTGTCAAACAACAAAACAATTAAGAGGCTTTCATAAAGTTCGAAAAGGAAGGAGGGAGAGAGGAAATAATACGCTTTGAGTCACATTTCAAATGAATGAAATTGGATGAATAATCATTAGCTTTTATATTTAGAAATGGCATTAAGGCACAATGGCCAAAGCTAAATCAACTGATTCAAAGTATCATTAATACAAATCTACAAGCTCCAAAAGTTTAACACTTCCTTTATTAGATGAATAGCAATATAGCGAAGCCAATAAGCCAATAATTATTTCACGTCATGCCTTGGAAATGATAAATGGACGAAATTCCAAATCAGTGTGACTTAAAAAATTATCTATATAAAAAAAACATTTGGGCATGGATCACTATCTTTCAATAGTGCTGTGTAGACAGAATAAGCATTCGCAAAATTTTAATGAGTCATCAAATCAAAATAAGACAGCTATGATCTCATGAAAATGTGAATTTTAACTAGGTGCGAGAGAGGATTTCATCTTTGTTAATCTGACTGAGTTTGTCATCGTAGTGTGCGGCACTAATGTATGTGGCTAAGGCTCTTTCAGTTCATATATAATATTGACTAATACTTTAAGGCATTAGAGGAAGTTTAACTCTTTTTTTTGACACAAGCAGAGTAAAAGCAGAGTAAAAATAGAATTTCTACATACCATCTAAGCATTACAGTGCTGCCAGATCTCGTAAGAAAAGCAAGTATAACCTGGTCTGACTAAAGCAATATATTAACTATTATACTATAATAAATTAATTATTCTAGTATGCACACAAAATATAAAGTGTACATTCCTACATTACTTAGGTAGAGGGAGGGTGTTGGAAAGGCATGATTTTAGAAATTAATGTCCATAAATGGCCAAGGTTGCTTATAATAATGCCCAAATTGAAGTTTCATTTGAGAAGTCAAACACTGTTTACATTCTGTGTGGTTGCACTAAAAGTAAAAAGTGTTTGTTTCTTTGTTTGTTGAGGTAAGTGAAATGGGTAAATTTCTCCTTAATTCTGTAAATAACTGGAAGGCATGTCACTGAAGCGGGACTTGTGCTTAGCCTAGCTGTGTGAGTGTACGTGTGTGTGTGTGTGTGTGTCAGACACTGATGTCTTTAAGCTCCAGCACAGATCCTCAGAGCCGTTAAATCCCTCTGATCAAAGCAATTTGGCCCTAAGGGGTTTCATTTCCTATCCAAACACCACCATCAGTGTACATTTAATGCCATTTGTTTCTCGTGTTAAAAAAATTGAGGTTCTGGAATGACTGCGTTGCAGTTAATCATAACACCACAACATCTGTTCTTTAGTTAGATATCTAAAGCATCCTCTGGTTATTGCACTTAATGGAAAACACCATGCAGCACTGACATATTCACTATGAGAAGCCCTGGAGAGTTGACAAGGTCCTCCCTCAGCATTTCTTCAGCAGCCATTGGTCAAAGTGAGTGCTGCATCTGTGCTTTCTGATGCTTTATTATGCATGTTGTCACACACTGCATATGGAGAGCAGAGGGAGTTGGATCTAATCTCAGCTCATTCTCCCCACAGGGAGCTGCCTGAACCCTGCTCGCACCTGTGGCCGCCTGATTGGGCATAACCAATCTCCATCTTGCTGACTAAATACTGGGCAGAAGAGCATGTTGATGAGATGTCTGGCATGGATCAGGTATGACAACATACAGATTCACGTGGAGGTCGGTCATTTCTCTGCAGCAGCTTTAAATGTGTAACTTTCAATGCAGTAGATTCACTGCTGGTCACCTGTGTTTCAAAAATGAGTTGAATATTATAGCCGGACTAAATTTTAAATACAATTTATGATCAAATGTGGGGAAAAACCTATAATATTGACATATAATGCAGTATTGAAACCCTCCACATCTACATTTGAATGGAAAGCAGAGATGAGACTTTGCAAACTGACACCCTCACTGTAACTCAAGATGATGACGACAGTAGGTGGGCTTTTTTTGGAAAGCTACACCGACTCATCAACAACTATCAGGGAAGATGAGAGTATGCTACAGAAAATTTGAAATAAACATTTGGGTAAATCTCAAACTTGTCAAAATGTGTCCACGTAATATTTCAAAACAAATACAAAAGGAAGGAATGAAAAATTACATCTTGTATAAATAAAGTTAAATGTTTTGGAAAATGGTTTTAGGTTATTTTAGCATGTTTCTAACATGCTTTATCATTTTAAAATGCTAGAAAGTTTCCAACATCTCTCTAACATTCTTTACCTGTTTCTAGCACACTGCCAAGTCAACATACATACATATTCAAATATATCAACTGTGATGTTGAATGAATTTAAGCAAATGTACTAGCAATAATCTAAAGAAAATTAGAAAAAACCTAATGAATATTTATCTTAAGAAAGTGAAATGAAACTGTAACAAACAAAAATGGTTTTATTATAGTAAAAGTTTAGTTACAATGTTTTTTTGGTGTACTGATTACCATTTGTACAGTTTTATAAATTCCATGGTTAAACTATGTTTAGTGTAGGTACCCTGCTGAAAAACCCCCCAGCATATGCTGGTTAGATTGGTTTGAAAGCTGGGATGCTGGTTTAAAATGGTCCTTTTGCTGGTTAATGTTGGTCCTTCGCCAGCACGTGACTAGCATAAACTAGCAAAGGACCAGCATAAAAAAAAAACTTACCTTCAAAATCCCAGGTTCAAAACCTACCGTACCAGCACAGGCTGTTTTTTTCCACAGGGAAAACCATGATTCATTTTTGGTTACCATTACTGTAGTAAAAAAAATTTTTTAATCTTGTTTGTTTTAAAATCATGGTTAATTTTCATAAGGGGTTGCTTGTATTTGCTTATGAATTTAAAATCAACAAGTAAAAAGCAGGTCAGGTACTGAAGTGCTTTCTTCTGTTTCTCTGCAGTCTATGCCGCTGATGAAGAGAATGGATTGTGGAACGTTCTGCTAATGAAAGCCAAGCTAAAGGGCAGAGCTGCTCTGTGCTGGCCATGAACGGAGGAGCGTGATGGGTACAGGAAGCTAGGCTCAGGAGCCACGCTAAGACAACAGCTTTCACCAAACAGAGAAGATGCTACATAAACACACATATGCTCGCCAGGGGTGTGAAAGGAGCTCGGTTCGCACACACACACACAGACATGTTCAGAAGCTTAATTTAGACCCTCTCAGACTATCTCCAGCCAAAACTCTGAGGGTCATCACTACCCCATTGGTATTTTAATAAACACTGCAGCCAGGCCTGCCGAGCTGATGGAAAGAATGGGCAGGCTGGACTCTACTCCTCAGGGTGAAGAAGCCGCTATGAGTCACGACTACAACACCACACAAGCGAGACTGTGAACATTATCACTAGCATATACATGGAATTATTATCTTTATTTCAAAACAATGGGGGGGTCAGTAAGATTTTTTTTTTTTTTAAGAAATTGAGACTTTTATCCAGCAGAGATGCAGTCAATTGATCAAAAGGGAAAGTAAAGACATTTATAATAGTCCAAAAGATTGAATTTCAAATCAATGCTAAGAACTTTCTATTTTAAATTCACGAGTTCGCGTTTCCTTATGATAAACAATTAAACGTATTTGGCGTGCTGTCCAGGGAGCGAGCCGGGAGGTCGGCGAACGCCGAGTCCTACTTGATTGAACCCTAGCGAGGGCTGAGCTCGGCGTCTGGCTCGAACTCCGCTCGGCCTCAGAAGGAAGATGCGAAAGGAGAATGAGGTGGAGAAGGGGTGGAGGAGGGATGCGTAACGAGATGTGGAAGGGAAGGAAACGGGCTAATTTAAGGGGAAGGCTTATGGATTTGATTGGACGAGATGGAATTAGACTGATTAAGAAAGTGGTTCCAGCCACGGCTAATCATGCGTCAGCGCCCCTCCCGAAACTTGTTTATCAACATCACTTAAAGAATTATTTCCAGAAAAAAAAAATTAAGCAGCACAACCATTTAATCAGAACTAATAATAACAATGATAAGAAATGTTTTTGAACATTAAATCAGCATATCAGAATGATTTCTGAAGGATCATGTGACAACAAAGATAATAGAAGTGGCTGTTAAAATTTCATATTAGGCATTACAGAAAATTTAAACATATAATAAAACTGTAAAAATAATATTTAACAATACCACTGTGCATACTCTATTTTGTCAAAGAAAGAAATAAAATCTCATGCAACATTTTTTCTTGCCCAGTGTCCTGTTGTGATATCAGATTATGAAAGAAAAATGGGTTGCGAATGCAAATGGTATTTGTTTTTACTTTAAATACAATACAGGCTGTTAAACACAATTGACAAGTTTTCTATCAAATCCACAATGTCAAAGCTACTGACTTTCTTCCCATTATCACTGTCCAACACCCATGAAATGTTTTCTGCCATGGCTAGCTATAAACAAAAAAGCATTTGTAGTACTCAGAGTATGCTGCATCTAATTAAGTTTTTTAGCTAAATCTACATTTTGTTTCTTAAAAGAGATTCTTAAAAGACAAAAAGTGTGGACATTCAGTTCAGTAGTATAAACGTAAGTTTATGAGATTCAGGCTTGAATCAAGCGTTGGCTACATATATTGGTCTCAGAATGAAACATGAAACCCTTGTATAATCAAGAGAAATAAACAAAAGCACTTAGGCTGTCATGTTACAAAGGAAAGGCCCAGCAACCTAGCTCTAAATGGAATCAATTATTGTTAAAGGGATCATAAGACGCGATTTCTAATTATCTTTCTCTTTGTAGTATTACAAGCTGTCAGTGCACAGAAAAAATCCCTAGAGTTACAAGGATTAAAGTTTCAAAACCAAAGAGATATTCTTTATAAAAAGTTATGACTTGTCCACGCTGCCCTAATACGGCTTGTTTAAACACACCCCCACTTTTCTACATCACAGAGTGGTTTATTTTTAAACACTGCCCAACTATTATTCCCACTGTAGTGTTGCTGCCGGCGCCATGTTCAGGTGACGTTGTGTGTCATTGTGAAAGTGAAACTACTGTTTATGGTCAAGTTGTATTCACAACACTCTTCCAGAACGGTTCAACCCAAATATTAGAGTGTGTTCAGCGCATTTACGGAGGACTGATTCCTAAACATGGGAGCAGCTTATACTGGCTGTGCACAGGGACTATAAAGTGAGAACAGTACTATGTCTAAAACAGTACTATGTCATGATAATCAGTAATTAGGTCTCCACTGGATGCAACAAATATCTAATTTGTAATGTGTTTTATTGTTTTGGTGTCATAGCGCCAGGACGCAGCATCACGTTATGGTAAGGGGCGTAACATTTCCATCGGATGATTGCGGTATTCGGCCAATCACAACGCACTGGATAGCCAGACAATCTTTTAGCCAATCCTTTTTAGAACGATGAGCTTTGTACAAATGAACCCGAATCAGAAGGAAGGGCTTAGACGAGAAACAACAATGTACAGTATGTGGAAAATAATGTGTTTTTTGCACATTAAACCGCATAAACACACTGCATTACACCAAATATACAAAATAGTGTTCTTTTTAGCAACATTATGTGACCCCTTTAACATTGGAGCATGCTGGTCTGTTTGAAATATTGTGAGAGGAACTGCCTACTCACCTTCAGGTCTGTACTGAGCCACGATGGTGACAGTCTGTCCAGCATTCTTCAGTGCTGCAGCTGCCTGTTCGTGCGTTGCACTGCGGAGGTCCACCCCATTTACCTACAGCACACATACAATATTAATAAATAAGCACTGATGCAAAATGCAGCCAGTGGGGTCCAACGGTCTGAGAAACCATGGAAAATTCTGAATGTAAAATTCCTTTAAAATTCATACTGATTGAGTGTTTTAATAAAAAAAATATATACAAAGACATTCTGAAATGTACTGAAATAGTTAAGATGATGCCAAAATATTATTTCAGTAAGACTAAACTAAACTAAACGTTTTTCACTGAATAAGAACAACTGTTAATAATGCAAATGTTCTTACAGAGATGATACGGTCTCCTTTCCTTAGTTCTCCACACAGGTCAGCAGGCCCTCCTGCTAAAATGAATGAGATGAAGATTCCCTCTCCATCCTCTCCTCCTACAATGTTGAAGCCTAGGCCTGTGGTGCCTCGATGAAGGACTATTTTCCTAGGCTCCCTAAAAACCAAAAACAGCATTTATTAGCTTAACTTAAAAAATGTATTATATGAAATTTATAAGAAAAAAATGTTCCCCTGGCTACAAAACACTGAAATAAGTTTAACAAATTAATTAAAAATCACTAAAACTAAAAGTGAAATAAAAACTAATATTTTAAATACATATTTTTAAAAATTTACTTTTTTATAAATTGAATCAAAATTCAATTAAAAATCTAAGCCTATATATATATATATATATATTTATTTACATTAATTATTTGCCATCTCAGACAAAACAAAAAAAAACTCTCCCTCAAAGCAGACATCTCAGGAATTTTTTTTTTTTAAATACTGTTCATTTGACCGCATCTCCCTCTAGTGAACAAAATATGAATTACAAAGAGGTGCAATACAGTTTTTAAAGCCGCATCACATTTTTCGTGTGTGAGTACATTTGGATGTCTGTAGATGGCAGTAGAGCCTAAAGTTAGTGGCTCTGTAGCATTTCAGTGTTTTCAAAAAAACCATCACTCAACATGGCTACAGACATGTTATTTAACCCTTAACACACTCTAAGAACAAAGACAGAACATCATGCAACCAAAATATTCAAATAAATTTCAGTTATAAAACTGTTAAACCCGTCCTGTAGAATTAAGTCTTAATTCAAAGCTTATCAGATTTGCCAAAATTGACTTCACAGATTGGTTGGTCATATCATGACGCTAGCTTATGACGTAAGAGGCTGTTTGTTTTTAACATCAATTTGACGTATTTGGTGAATTCTTCTGATAGAAACAAATCCCCCCGTTTAAAGAGGATTAAATATGGTAAAGCACACCAGTCAGTATGTGTGTGCATGTCCTTGTTACGAGTTCACTTTTCTCTACCAGACAAAATATGGCAGTCCGGCCAAATATCATTTGCAAGCCAACTCTCATAATACTGCTCCCTATTGATGGACAGCTCTTACCAAATGAGCAAACAAATCAGGTAGGCGAGAAGGTGAATAGTCAACAGGACAAATCACAGATGCTATATCTTAATGAGCCAATATCTTCAACAGCTCTCCGGAGGACATTTAAAACTGTCCAACAAATGCTGTGAGTGATCTGTCATATATACCCAATAAATGTGTCCTTGTGAATGTCTTAAATCAGAGGTTCTCAACAACATCAAACTTCCAAAGGGGCCTCAAAATAACAGGTAAAGAAGCATTAAATCAAATATGTTTAACTTAAGTCAAGTATGTTTTTCATTTTGTATTTTTTACCAGGGTTACAATAATTGGATATATGAGATAGCTTGATTAAAAAATGTGACATATAGACCTGTAAGTTAATAAATTATGAGACACGAATAAAACGACATAAACATGTCTATGGGTAAAAACCTATTATTTACCATTAGAATTAGAACTAGAATTAATTTCTTGAGAACTAAAATAAGCATAATAGACCCAACACATTTGACCAGTATTGTACAATGTACAGTAATGTCATTTAAATTACATTTAAAATGTAATTAAATATTAATTGAATTTGAATTCCATTATGCTAGACTGACAGATAAAGTAACAGCCAATCAAAGTCAACTTTCAATAAATTTCTTTCTTTCTTGATAAAATTAAAAGTTGAGTTTAGTCATTTAAGTCATTGTTGTGCGCAATATTCCTCGCATGGCTAGCCATAACAAAACATTACTGAACCTCAGTAACAGGGAATAAAGGGAATCATCTCAAAAACCTGATATGACTTTCATAAGGGCAGTAACAGCAGAATGAGGCCAGACAAACTACTAACAACACCCAAGACTAATGTGAGGAGTTGTGCATGAGTGTTCTATATAATCTGTTTTGTAGTACAAAAAGCCAGAACCATTATGCAGATATAAAGCATGTACTAAAAATTCCATTAACCTTGGGCAGCTTATCTTGTGTGTAAAGAAATGCTATTCTCTTTGAACCTCATATCTATTTAAAATTATAGAGCTGTCTTCACACCAAGCTACATGTAATGAAACTCACATAGCATTATCTTCTAAAATTCAGGAGAATGATACAGAGAAAAGACGCATCGGAAAACTAAAGACAGCCCTTGAATATGCAATGAGAGTAAAAGTAATGAGTGTGAGTGAGGTCAATAGATATGACTGTATAAAAACTGCAAGTCGTGATCTGTATCAACTTTCATTTGAAACAAGTGTCCATTTCACATTTCGCAAGGTCAAGAAATCGTAATGAACGATAGGAACCGCACAGACAACCTCTGAACCAAAAGCCATCAAACATTAAAAGTATGGCAATAGGATGTCGTGATCGAGAAGACAAAGTAATAGGAGGGCAAATGCTCACCTTGTGATCTCATCATCTCCCAGCATGCCTTTTGAGATAGGAGAGTACCGAGATGGGGTGGCAGGGGTTAATGGCTGACTCAGATAGCTTTGGGTGCTGATATGGTTCTCCATGTGCTGGGAATAGGCTGAAAAAACAAAACACAAGAGATATGATGTTATTGGCGTAATGATGAAAACTCATTCGACAACGTTCATAAAGGTCAGGACAGAAAATCGCACCACTCATATGTAATAAAGTGAAGAGTTACATGTACAGACAAGCCAAAGAGCAAAAAAAAAAAAAAACTTGTTGTGTAAACGTCAAATCAGAATTGATCACTTTCCATTTTGCACATGATCTTCTTAACTTGCACATCACCTCTCTTGTACACTGAATACTGCTGTTCAAAAAGTTTGGGGTCAGTAATTTTTTTTGTTCTTTTGGTGGAAGTCTTTTTATGCTCACCAAGGCTGCATTTATCAAAAATGACATTTATATCAATGCACTTAGCAGACATGTTTTTCCCAAGTTACAACAACTGCTTTCTATTTTAAAATTCAATTTATTCCAGGTATGATAAAGTCTACAATGTCACATGATCCTTCGGAAATCATACAAATAAGTGACATTTCTTATTATTATCAATATTAAAAACAGTTGTGATGCTTAATATTTTTAATCCATCTTTTTCATGATTATCTGATTAATAGAAAGTTAAAAAAACCTACATTAATTTTCTAAATGTCTTTACTGTCACCTTTGATCAATTTAAAGCAAACTTGCAGAATAAAGGTACTATGTTTTCACATCAAGCTCCAAAAAGGACTAAAAGAACCCATAAATGTTTCATAAACACAGCCCATGTGACCTGTGTGCTACAATCAGTCTTATAAAGACAAACAGAGCAGTAAAAGATTATTCAAAAGACCCTTGCATTGTTCTGCACAAAATAATGCTAATACTTTCTATTTTAATGTGTCCTTGTCAGACTTTATATGCATTTACTATAATAATAAAATCAATTACAGTATATAGTAAATTATACATTGACACTAAACCAAACCCTAATAATATCTTTAAAAGTTAATAATATCACTTTTTACGTACTTGTGGAATTACGCTGTAAAAAGGAAAGAATACAATAAAGGGTTATACTTTATATTAAAGCGTCCTTGTTACAGTGTCATTATACATTTAAGTAGTGAGGAATATTATTTAACTACATGTTCTTATTGAATGGTTAGGGTTAGGATAAGGGTTTGTCTTAAGGTTACTTGCATACAGTATAATTATGCATAATTTAATGTTATTATAATAAGTACACATAAGTAAAGTGTAACCAAAATAACAAGCACAGTGTAGATTAACCACCAGAGAATTGAGCTAGCAAGGGCATTTCCATGGAATGCAATTATATATGAAAGCAGCATTTACCAAGTGAATAAATCTAAATGAACCAACATTAGCATCTGTAAATAACGGCAAATTTTTCATTCCGTGTGAGCAAAATCCTTTTAAGGCTCTGTAATTGATGTCACTACTATAAAAGATGTGTCCTTATTTGACTGTGTCAGATGTTGTAAAGTGTAATAAAGTCAAGGATACGCACTGGCCAATTACTAACTGCAGACATTGACAACCCATTTATTTAATTCTCATCAAACAGTCCTTCACGTGTCAAATCCCTACGCAGTGCCTGACTGGCTGACAGATATAATGAAATGGGACCCCTAATGAAATTGTTCTGTTTACGCCTTCCGAGAAAAATCACATTGCGCGCACACACATGACCGAGACATTGTCGCCTGCATGTGCTGATATCCTTACATGGCTTTCAAACTCCCTCTGCAACACAGATGCACTCTTTTCTTCATATACTGATGCTGGATTTGCCGGATGGGGGAGCTGGCCACGTGATGCACTTCATGATTAAATGTGCTTTTGTCCTTCATGCCTTTAAGCCCTAATGACAGCTTCCTTTCTCAGAATCTAATGCTGGGAGATCTGGCCTGCCTCTGGAACATCACCAAGGTGCTACATTATCGACTGTCATCACTCAGCACTTTGCACAGTCAATTTCAGTGGCCGTCCTCACGAGTTGCTGCCCCATCAGTAGAAAGTGCTGTGTCTAGCGGCTTTGAGGTGGGATTTAAGCCATAAGTGCGCATGGGACCTCACAAACTGAGGCAAAGTGCCTTTAAGGCAAGTCGGTTCATTCTCTCACCATATTATTTTCTAAGGAAGTAAAAGATTTTTTCGTTTAATAAAACAAAAGAACACAGTATGTTTTTTGAAAAGCTTACTTACAGCTGGTGACATCGGGAGGAACGTAACTATCATTCATAAAGACACTAGTGGGTTTCGCCACTTTTAAATAGACGACATCAGGGGTGTTTTTCAAGGCAGCCACGGCATCTTCATGAGTGACCTCTTCAAGGCAAACAGCATTCACCTGTAACCGAGCACACGATTAGATGAAACACACAAAATTAAAGTTTGGGGTGCAATAGATCTTTTAATGTTTTGGAATTTTGTCTTTTACAGTCACCAAGGCCATAAAAATAAAGTAAACTTATTGATATTGAAACTATTCTTATATGCTAATTTGGTTAAAATAGAACTCTTGAAAAGTTGTGCTGCCTATTTTTGTGGAAATGGTGATGCACTTTTTCCCAAACGTCCAAAAAAACAAACAAACAAAAAAAAAGCATTTGTTTGATTTATTTTTTTGTAAAATTTTACTGTAATTTTGCTCAATTTAATGCATCCTAGCTTAATAAAAGTATGGGAAAAAAAAGTCAGTTCACCTGATGTCAACTCAATTTAAGTCACAATTCAGTAACAGTCATTAACATTAACTTAAGTAAATTTTACTAAATTAACTAAATTTTTGGGTGAACTATTCCTTTAAACATAAACTATTGTATAAATGCATTCTTCCAGATGCATCTCTGCCAGTTTCACTACAGGTTGAAAGTGACAGTCCAAAAAAAAAAATAATAATAATAAATAAAAATTGAAGAGGAATATTTAGAAATAAAACGAAACCCCAAAAGCTCTAAATAATTGTCTTGTTAAACTAAGTGCTTTTAAAAAAAATGAATTTCCTAATTATTTCCTAGTTATTTAATAAATATATAAATGATAGAAAAGTTAACGTTTTACTTACAGCCATGAGTTTATCTCCTATCTGTAGCCGTCCATCTTTGTGGGCCGCTCCTCCCTCAATGATTTTGGTGATATAAATACTGTTGTCCCCAGGAATATGTTGGTTTCCAACTCCTCCGGCTATACTGAAACCTAGACCTGTCAACAGAGGTCCATTTGTTAAACCATTTCCTGACATGAATTATAACAATTAAACATAGCATGCTTTTATTATGTAATCTTTAGATGACAGACACCTTTACCTTTAGGACCTTTTACCAGCTTTACATCCATGATTTTTTCTGTGACAGCTTTTCTTCTTCTGACGTACAGTCTGACAATGCAGCCTGCCTCCTTCAGAGCCTCCACAGCATTGCTGTGAGTTACGTCTCTCACATCTACATCATTTACCCGCAGTATACAGTCATTAACTCTGTACAGGGAGAAACAGAGAACGCTGACTAAACAGTCCAAAAAAAGGCATACTGTAAATAACAAAGATAAAGTGTTTTATATAGAGAAAATAATGTGATTTCTGGTTACTACACTGAGGATTTTATATAATGATGTCTATAAAATATATAGTTGTCAGTGACTCACTCCCGATGATAATAATAAGAAATTTTCCAGTAAATAACATAAGGAAGAGATTAAATTTACATGAGGAGGGAAATTATATTTATAGTCCACAAGCTAATTAATTCACACTAAATCCAAACCTCAGTTAGCGAAGACTTTAAACTGCTTAATCATCAGGATTAAGTCAGATTTATTTATTAAAAAAACTGCGCCACACAGCTACAATAAACTTGAATGGTAGTGTTTGGAGTCGGTTCATGTTTTTTAAATTATTTTTTATTTAAGAAATAATACTTATATTCAGCAAGGACACTTGGAATTGTTTTAAAATGACAGTAACAACAAGTGACTAATGTCACAAAAAAAGAGTAATGTCTATAACATTTTACAAAATTACTGTATTATTTTTTGATCAAATAAATGAATCCTCCTTCAAAAACATTTTTAAAAATCTTGCTGACAGGAGATATGCACTATTATTTTGTTGCTTGCATTTACAAGCAAAACCATTTTAAATGTTTCTACTTAAGCATAAATGTAAATGCATAAGTTTTATTCTTTAAGTGCAGAAGTGAGTCTGAATGTTGAGTGTAAACGTTGCACCAAGCTCTGAGGAACGTGGTCTTTTTCCAAGCGTTCTGTATTCTTAGCAGATTGCAAAAGTTTCTGTTGATAAATTTACAGTGCATTTTTAACATGTTTTCTGCTGAATTCAGCGCTCTACATGTGGCAAAAAATAGGTTCAGCTGTCAAAACTACCAGCAACTACACTTCTGCAACTTCAGCTACACAGAACCATGCTGCTTATGCTGTTAACTTGTAACCTGTTGATATGGGCTCAGAAATAAATGTGCTATGTACAAGTGTGATGTGATACAGGCCTATTAACATATTCTCTGACCTGAGTCTGCCATCCTGTGCGGCAGCTCCTCCTGGGATGATCTTTGTGATAAAGATGCTTGGGTCCTCGCCGATGTGGGGGTTATCGGTACCGCCTGCAATACTGAAACCCAGGCCTGAGTTCCCCTAAAGGTGAGGGAAAAAAAACAAGTCAGAACAAAAAAGATAAAATGTCAACCAACAACAACAACAAAAATGACCTATAAACATAATGACAGACAATATTTAAATCCAAAACAAATCAAGGGAAATTGTTTATATAT
>JAUMHE010000099.1:2354149-2390052 GCA_032359235.1 Enteromius mattozi | reverse complement strand
TGTCCTAATTTTAAATTTATCCCCCCCCCCCCCCCCAACCTACTTTTATTAAAAACAAAAGCAAAAAACTAATGATTATAGTATAGCGGAAGTTATTAAAACTTGGTTTTTTTTCCTGACGTTTCTGTTTTAATCATCCTCCCGACCTATGCCCTATTACTTCACACTAGAATGTCTTTCAGTCTACCCTGGCCAGACAAGGGAATACTGGATCGGTAAGACTTCATTAATGTTTGTCTGTGCCCCCACCAGCGTGCATCCAGTTTCTGCAACATACCCTCTCAAGGTGGCGCTGTCAGCTTTAGCTCATTGTAGGGGTACTTAATACCCTGATGAAACGGCACACTTCATGTATGCTCTAACACCATATGCATCTGCATCACCTGCATCTATAGAAATCTACCGTACAACCTTTTCATCTTTCTGAATTTCCTGTTATTTCCTGCTAAAATTCTTCTGAGAATACCATCAGAGTAGAGTAACATTCTAGAATTTGCTACTTTGTCATCCACTACCAGACATTCACATGCATGTGTAGTAGAATTCACAAACAGCACTCGGAATGATGGAAGCTGTGAACCACAGGTCTTGTCGCTTTCTGACAGTGTTGGCTGTTTTGACCTCTAAACATTTGCCACTTTGTGCCTTTCTTCGCCAGCAGTTTCTGTCTCCGCAGTCTCAAGTCTAATCTCCGCTGTCTGAGTCCTCTTCTACATTAACTTGTGTGGAGAGAGACCACAGTCCTTCATTCTTTTTATACAGATTTGATGTCAGCTGTGGAGGACTGGGGCAGTTGTGATTAAATGTTAAAGTAAAATAGACTCAAAACATTCACTTTTGTGATCTGCCTGGCCTTCCACACTTTGATTCTCATCTCTGGTAAAATGGAAACATGTTAACTTGCCTTTTTTCCAAACTAACATTACTCCCCTTTCTAATCCTAGAGGATACCTCATCTCACTGCCATGCTCTTAGAATGCATGTATTAAGACAAGGAAAACAATGTTGGTGTGAAGGACAAACATTTATTCTTCTAGTGGGTCTTGTATGATATGCCTTTTTTATATGATGCCTTTTTCTTCTGTTCTTCAGGCACATAAGCAGCAGTGATCGGGTGGGGAGGCCATACAGGGGTGTGAAGCCTGTCTTCAGCATTGGTGATGAGGAAGAGTATGATACAGGTAAATACATATTTAAATCTGGGACCTGGAGAATTTATTTTGCAGTTTCCTGAAGAGTTAGTTTGCTTTACACTCGTGCAAATGTTGCTATCGTTATCTATAACTGTTACTTTTCTATTTATTTTATTTATGTATTTTTTTGGTAACTAAAATAAAACTAATATAAATATTAGATGAAAAAATACATGTATGAAACTTAAATTAATAAATAGAAATGTTGCTGTGGCAACTAACAGAAATAATGTTTTTTAATTTTAGTTTTAGTTTACTACTTCAATGTTAAAGCTAAGCAGAAATATAAAAGACAAAAGCAGATACCCCCCCCCCCCATAAAACCTAATTAAAAAAAGGAAAAGAAAGAATGAGTGTGTCATTTTATATATATATATGACACACTCATATTTTGGATGACACGCACGCACACACACACGCTAAAATAATACTGGTCTGAATCAGTTGATCAAGGTCTTAAATGTGTAGGAGCAAAGGGAAGTTTGAGTATCCTTGATCTGTTCACTATTTAGATTTCATTTTAGAATTTAGTTACTGTAATGGATGACCAAAAAATGTAAACTTGGTCATTAAGTTTTGCTGTAAACGTAAACTTAAAAGAAAAAAGGTGACCTTATTTAGAAATTCAACATTGGTACACTCCATCACTGTTTTTATTTTAAATGCTTTTCTAATTTTCTTACTGCTTTTCAGATGAGATTGATAGCTCATCAATATCAGATGATGACAGGAAAGAGATTGTCAATATTCAGACTTGGATCAACAAACCAGATGTGAAGCATCATATTCCATGCAACGAAGTTAAAGAAACTGGACACATGTTCCCAAGGTGAGGTTACCTCTTTGAACACACATGGAATTAGTCCTCCAAGAATTCCACTGAAGTCGTTTTTTAAATATATCTCTATCTATATCTATCTGTCTGTCGATTACAATTGACCTATTGGGCACCCATGTGTTATGATAATATTGCAGCCCATCAGGTACCCTGTCATCCCAGCGTGGATGGTGGGTTGAGTATCCACCTTTTTCTTCAGTGTGGGAGTAATTCCACGCAAGACTTTCGGATCATTAGCTACAAGGTTATAAATAACAGAAAAAACAACTTGCAGTAAACAGTAAAACTTTTTTTTGGTTCATAATTAAGATAACACATTAAAATACTGAAACTATGCCCTATACTTTTACATTATCAAGCAGCAAAACAAACTGGTCTGTACAGCTAAAAACAGCCAATTTTTACGGTAAGAAAAAGATGGATAGTGGTGGGTAATTCTATTGTTTTATCTTCCACAGCCATCTGCTGATCACTGCAACTCACATGTACTGTTTAAGAGAGATCGCTGCCCGAAAAGGTTTTGCTTACATCCAATCCAGACAGGCCCTAAACTCTGTGGTGAAGATCACCTCCAAGAAGAAGCATCCAGAACTTATCACTTTTAAGTTTGGCAACAACAATGCCGCAGGAGTGGAGATAGTGGCCGTGGAGAGGTATGTTCCTCAGTGTATTTTTCATTTTTCAACTTTGACTATTTCTGTATAAAATAACCAGTGTTATTTTAATATTAAATTAAATTTAGCCTTTGATTTGTACATTTCAGTAATGGCAGACACATGTTTCATAACAATATTAATCTGGCAATTCGATATAGTAAATATTAAATTCTCCACTGTTGTTTAGCCATAGTGACCTTATTGTTTAGTTAAATTTAATTCTAATATTTCTTGTCGTCTTTTCTAAAGGTATTTAATTCCAGATGCTGGTGATGCCACTAAAGTCATCAAACAGCAAATAATGAAAGTTTTGGATGCTATGGAGAGCTCTTAATGACAGAGACAACAAAGTTGCTGCACTCTGGTCATCCAAGAGACAGCCACAGCTCCAACCAAAACCGCCTGAAGGGGAAGGAGGGCGTAGAGCATTCCCACACTGTTTTTCGTCATCACCACCCACCTCCCACCTCCTCCCTGGGCAACGCTGACGTGAAGTTCTGTCATGACTCTTTGGGCATGTTGCCATCCTGATTGACAGGAGTTCTAAAACATTGGGCTTGGAGATGTCAATATGAGAAATGGTTTTGTTCATTTTGCTTTATGATTTCTGTTTGGAGAAACTTACCTAATTAAGCAAGTTAGATTTATTATTTCTCTTTTATCCGTCTCGAGCCTTAATGCGCTTTACCTTTTTATATGAGTCTCAAACAGCTCCTCTGGATGAGAATACGGTTTTGGAACCTCAATCAAGGAACTTCATTGCTCTTTATGTGCTTCAGTGTTTGAAGTCACTAATAATTCTTTAGCCATTGAAAATGTAAACATCATATATTGCTGCATATTACATAAGTAACTGAGAAGAGTTTGATGTATTTATCAGAGCAGTGTTTTTTTACAGCAAACAGATTCACCAGGAGCCTCATCACAGGCATTGAGGTGAATAAATATACTTCATTTTCATATCTGGAAAGTATGCTACCCTACAGGATGCTGGTTGCACATGAATACTTCCATACTGCTCTCTGTGCTGGTTGACTAAAACTCCCTGAAATTAGAATGTTGTCCGTTTCTGGATCCATCCAATTGTTTTGTGATTGTAGCATTAAAGGGAACTGATGTGTAAGAATTTAATGGCCAAGTTTACCAAACACTGTATTGAGAACCTGAAGTTTAGGATGCTTCTATTGGGACTAGCTCTTGTGTAATACAAGTATTGCATATTAAGGCTGAAGTACTCTAAAGAAAAATGGCTTGTGAATCTAATAGCTATCAAAAATACATAAGTCAACTGAATGTAAGGAAACTAAAGGTAACATTAAAAGTAAGGGAGGGTGATAACATTGTTGTACCTAGTCCTGTCAGTTTGTTACACTATGCAAGTGCAAAAAAAATACATTTGAGAGTCTTAAATGATAACATTTCCTTACGTCCCCAATATGAAAAAGATTTACAGGATTGTGTTCCCAATGTTCAACTTTAACCTTTTGTTAAACCACAGAATGCTATTTAACTAAATCAAAATGAAGTTCACCATGTTCAACTAATCCGTTTAAATTGATTGCATTGTTGTACAAAAAGAACTACATGATATTTGTTTTATTTTGTTTATATCAAAATAAGTACATTGCAAAATATTTACAATAACTCCTTAATAGTTTGATAGAACAGTCTACACAGTTGATAAAAGCGTAATAAAAAAAATCTGTACAATATTGCCAAGTGAAGTGGAAATTTGTTTTAAAAAATACTGAAGCCACATTACATTAGCAATGTATCAATGTAAGTCACTTTTATAGGCCAGTAAACAGCATTTATATGCATTATCACAAATGTCAGCAATTCAATACTTACACACTGCAATGCAATCAGTGTTTGCAACTCACAAATAAAAGATGCAAAGAAGGGTTTACAGTATTAGGCTACATGACAACATCAGTCTTACACCACGGATGAATAACACTTTCTGTGAAGAATAAAGAAAAGAACCATGTGCGATTTGAAGTACATACAATCAAGGCTGACAAATGTCAACATTTAAAAAAAAAAAAAAAGACATTGTTCAACCGCAAGGAATGATCGTCACAAAGAATACAATTAACACTAAAGCCCCAGCTGGGAAGTTTTTTTTTTTTATACCAAAAAAAACTAAACGCATATACCTTTGGCCATGTAACAAAAAAGAAACCCTAAAAGTTCAGTGTGTATTTTGCAAGTAGTAACAATATGTTAGCATTTCTTAAGTGCTTTGTCTCAAGAAACAGTAAAAATGTCAATTTAGCAAAGCACCATTTCCCCTCAGCTGTTTGCGTTTAATAAAGGGGCTTGAAATGACAACCAGAGCTAAATCCACCAGAAGAAAAATGAAACCATAAAGGACTTTAAGTGCATTTTATCTGCCCATTTAAGTTTGAGTGAACTAGACTATGAGGCTCACAGTTTTTTTTAAATCATCGCTTGCAGAGGAAAACTGTGAAACGATCTGGACCAACACCAAGTGTGTTAATAATAAACCGCGTGAGTGTGTGTGTATACAGTAAATGTGCACTGTTGACATGTACGTTTATTATTTTGAACTGTGATGCACTACGTTTATTCTCCTTCCTCCTTGATACGCTGTTGCTTGTTGCGACGAGAATCAGGAGCCAAGTCAAAAGAGAAATCGGTCCAGTCGTCTCGTGGAGGAAATGAAATGGTCTGACGAAGAGTGAAACGCACTGCATCGATCACACGCTCGCCTCTGGCTTCGGTGGAGCCCACGCTGACAGTGGACGTACCGCTAGAGGTGCGCAAGATGTGGGGAGGTGGAGAAAACTCCATGGTCTGCCGGTACTCCATGATTCCTTTCCAGATGATGTGCTGGAATTCTGTGGGAATCTTCAGCCTGGACAAGTCCTGTGGATAGATATACCACAGAGCTCATGAATACAGTAGCCACTGCTCTGATCTCTCCATCAACCCAGACACACCAGATCGTATATTTTCATATGGATCCTCTGCAGTGAATGGGTGCCGTCAGAATGAGAGTTAAAAAAGCTGATAAAAATTCAACTAGTTGAACTGTTCCACTGTAGAATTTGCAGCCCCAAATGATTGGATTGTGCTATAAAAGTTATTGAAAATAGAGAACTCTGAGCTCAAACTGTATTTTATTATTTTTTTATGTGTTTCATGTATTGCAACATGTTTGTATGTTTCTCAGGAGATATTAATTCTCCTGCCAGGCTGTAATTGAAAATTAGAACTCGTTCTTAATTAACTTGCCTGGTTGAATAGGTTAGTTAAATAAATAATAAACTGAAGTATTATGAAGAGAAAAGCTGCTTATTTGTAAGAAACACATCCAGCAATAGGTCTGAATTTTAAACCAACAAAAATAGTCCACAGCGCATAAAAACACCATCTCCATGAAAACGTCTATCCCTCTCAAAATACACCAAAATATTCATAGAACTGTTTTTGTGAACGAATGTGAAAACCATTAAGGAGAAAGGCAAATTCCTCACCTCTAAGTTGTAGTTCTCAATCTGGTAGATATTGGTCAGTCCTTGGGCTGTGAAATAGTCCAAACAGGCTGAGCAGCCCAGCCTCAACAGGAAGCTGCAATTGACAGATATTAACTTTAAAACATGATTAGAGTAACGCTATTACACTGTATTTAAGCCATTTCAGAGAGACTTACTGTAAGTGTATTTGTGTACCTGGAAATGCTGTTGTCCATGGGGTAGGGTGGCGGAGGTGTGCAGTGAGAGGGCACCATTTGTAACTGAGGCTGTAGGGGGTTGGTGGGGCTCAGGGCACTCATGTCTGTGTTCATGGGAACAGGGCCGCCCATCATGGGAGGGGTCACTGAAGGGAGGGGAAAGGGTTGAGACTGTAATAAACCTCAAAAGAAGGGAAATAAAATGGTAACACTTTACAATAAGGTTCAATGTATTGACATCAGTTAATGCATTAGGTATCAGGAGCTCATCATAAATTAAACTTTATCAGCACAACACTTGTTCGTAGTCATTTGTACAAACTATAATGAAAAAAATCATGGAGAAACAATGAAGAACACATACACAGCTGGTCAAAAGTATGGACTTTATTAATTTTTAAAAATGTCTCTAATGCTCACCAATACTGCATTTATTTAATCAAAAATACAGTATAAGCTGCTTTTTGTTATAAAATTTATAAAATGCAATTATTTCTGAGACAGCAAAGCTAAATTTTAGGGTTACAATATTCTTGATAAATCGTTACTCTTCAGAAATAACTAATATGCTGATTTGGCTTTCTATCAATGTTGAAAACAGTTGCTGCGTAATATTTATGCATTAAATATTAAAACCGTTATGCATTATTGTTCGAAAGTTTGGGGTGAGTAAGATTTTCAAAAACTGAACTATTTAAAAATATATTCATGTAATTTTTTTTCTTTTTTTTAATGTTGTAATATTTTGCAATATTACTATTTATTTCTTATTAAATAAATGCTGGATTAATCAGCATAAACAAATTTAAAAAACAAAAAATTTTAATGATTCCAAACTTTTGACAGATATGGAAATAAATGTATTATTCATACCAAATGCATTAACTAATATGTTTGTCCCTATGGTAATGTATTACCAATAATATAAAATCATCCATTATTTATTATAACCTATATATTACATACATATTAATTAGCTTGTATCACACACACACACACACTACATAAACTGTCAAGTCTTTGACTGAAATTGACTGAAATTACACCTGAGGGCACTAAATATGGATTAGGTAATCTCAACAAGTGAAACCTGAGACACATTTCACACAGCAGGCTAACGGAGAACACATATTTGTCATGTGTAAGTACATTTTGACAGTGCCAAAGTGTGCCGAAGGGAAGGCAGACTGTCCCACAAAGATCTAGTTCAATTTTGAAAGGAAACTCTGTCAGATTGACATTGAGAACTGAGTGTTTCTCAAGCCCAGACAGGATATTCTTCATTATGGAGAAAGGGTTCACTTTCTTCATGTACAAGTTATATCCAAAATCACTTTAACTCTATAACATCTTTTGTTAGCCCTAACCAAACAGTGACACATTTGTAGACAAACTATGAATATACATTAATTAAATTAATGATTTTATAGATGCCTTACTGTCAGTTAGTCCTCCAGCCATGCCGGATGGGGTGAGTGTGTTGCGTTGTTGGGGGTTGATGAGCTGACTGACTGATGGCAGTTTGTTCTTGCCAAGGGTAGGTGAGCTGGAACCAAAGGAAGGCTGGGGTGGAAGAGAGCTCCTGAGGGAGAGAAGATGATACAGGTTCTGTATTACTGGAGCCAAGACTCGTGCATAAGCTACATGTATATTAGACAAAATGTGCAACCTTGTCATGATCAAATGCTTTCTATTAATGTTTTGGAAACCATGGAAGGTCTAAAGTGTGGTGAAACTGAACACGTCTGTGTTGTTTTGTAATTATTAAATAATATGGGTTAAAAGTCACATTGAGAGGAAACTAAATCCATATACTTGTGTAGTACTTTAAGTGTAAATAAATGAAAAAATATAATTTATTGTTCATTTATATGAACTACATGTGTAATATAGTTAAGGGCAATTCATACATACAAAGAAAACAGAATTGTGTTACATTTATGGTTTCATTTTTTTCAAATTAGTTGGGTTACTTACATTCTTAAAATATATATATTATGTGCCATAGGAAAAAATAAAATACAGGTTTGGAATGACATGAATTTTCATAATTGAGTGAACTACCCCTGTAAAAGATTCTGAACGTTACTTTCTTTGTTGATATTTTAAATACCCTAAGTAAAAGCCCCTGACAATAGAACAGTCAAGAAATTAAAAAGAAAAGAATAAAGAGGAAGAGCAGGCATAGGAACACAAAAGCAGAGAAGTCATTTATTGAATAGTAGTAACTGACAAAAGTGCAAGAGCCATTGAGAATACAACAACCATTATCTTCATATGAAACAACAAAAGAATCTGTCAACACGATAGCATTCATTTCCTTTTCTCTTAACTGCCATATACACAGCAGAAAACACATCTTTAAGAAAATGAACAAATAAATCAAGATAAAACACACAAATTACTGCCCAGCAGTGCGCTTTACAAAACATGACCAGCATTATCAAAATTCAGTCATCGATAAAGTCTATCCCCCCACATTTATAGACAACTCAACGAGTCCAGCTCCAATTATAAAATGAAGACAGAGGCAAAAAACAAAAAGCTATTTAAGATGAACCATCATCAAGATCTTAAAGAAAAACTATGAGTCCCATAAAAAAGATGTGTGCTTGGTTCCTAGTCAGTTTCGACATTCAGGATTATTTAGATAGAAAGAAGAAAAACAGATGGAAAGAATAGAGAAAGAGAGAAATAAGGTGGTCAGGTGAGAAGTTGCTATACTGTTTATGTGCAATGGGTTTCTGTGCAATACCAGCAGATCAGTCCAACAAACACAATAAATGCTGAGGAAACAAGCAGCCTCAATCATAAGAAACATTAAAAAAAAAAAAAAAAATAGAAAATGAAATGTTTTAAGAAACTTTTGACTCTTCAGATGATTGAACAATAACACTAATGCAACTAAATCTGACTGTAAGGTGAGTGTCAGCAAATTTAACACACAAATGGATCATTTCAACTCATAAACGAGCGCCATAGTCTAGATAATACACTTCGGAGGGACAAAATCATGCAATGAACTTTCCAAAAAAATATCTAAAATGACTTCATTTGAGAGCTCACATATTTAAAACGAGGTGTTCAGGTGGTAGAAACAAAATCCTGTGTTCAACCTATTTGTGGCATAGAAAAAGTCTAGGAGTTACCACAGGTGACAGTTTGGAGAAGCACAGGGAGCCCCTTTGAGGGGTAGAGGATGAGATGAAGAGATGGAGAGAGATGAGCAAGGGATGCTCTGAGGGAGGAGGAATGTGATTCCTACTTTCAGGAAGCACTGAAGCGCCTCTTCTGCTCACCTATTGGGTCCAGAAGCTCAGAGCGCAAACGGGCCCTTAACAGGCTGTAGGAAAGAGTCAAAGATAGACAGTGAGAAATAGAAAGACAAGAAAATGCAGGCAAGAGAGAAGAAAGAAAGAAAAAGCGGAGAAATGGCAAAATGTCAAAAAGCACAGAATGTAACAATATACAAAAATATTAGATTAAATAATAGAAAGAGAGAGACCCCAGCGATCAGAAGCTAATGAGTAAATCAAACTAGTATTTTCCTGAAAGAAATGCAGTGTGTTGTAAAATTATGCCTATACACAAATCTTTCAAGCCTCATTCTTTGAATAAAATTACATCTGATTTAAATGTGCTGAAAAGCTATTAAAAGTCTCAACCAATGGTGAAACATCTGATAAAAACAAAACAGGATGCTTGATTTTTTCTTCATATTTTAGCAATGTGCAATCTCTCCACAAGGTGGCAGTACGTTGCAACTAAGCAACTAATTTCAGTCTTTGAACTGTAGAAAAAGTGTTTGAACTGTAGAGAGAAAGTATGAAAAGGAAAATCAACAAAATAAAACACCCAACCCACTGAATCTAAGGCAGAACGAGCTTTATTGAAAAGGAAGAAAAAAAACGTATAGTTAGAAAAACAGGTTTATGAATGAAAGAAAAGTAACAGCGTGCAGACAATGCTGATAAGGATCAGACAACATTTGAAATGTTCACCAAAAATCTGAACAAGGATGGGGCTGCCTTTAATATATACTGCATTAACATGCTATACTCAAATGACAGTTTAGGAGAGTCAAAAGATGCACATTTCACAGTATGTGTGTTTGGGCTTTGTCCTACAACGGGACAGTTTTAAAGATAATGGCTACCTGGTCATTCTTACCTAGTCATTTAGCTGAACCAAAGCTTGAGAACATCAAATGAACCCTAAAATCAACAGGCTTTCTACATTTTCTCACACTAAACAGAGCACTTTAGGCTGTTTTAACAGCTTATAGTCCTAAAACCCAGTAGAGAATAAGTATTTTTCAGCTATGGGTTCCTTTGGGAACATCTATGGGGTTATAGAATAGTGATTTTTGATTTAAACGTATAGCATGTTCCGTGGATAATATTATCAAACCATTTTTACATTCTGTTCTACAACAATTGCTAACACAATGACTACAATTGCCAAAATGTGTTTGATTTCATAACTTAACTCTTTAATTCACTCAATAATTGAAAACGGGCTATTAGAACTTCCCTAGGGAACCCATGGTGAATCCAGTTGACCTACAAACTGACGTCATGACTGAACAGCTTAGTCGGGTGTGGATGGTTTAAGCTGCCTTAAGGAAATTTACAGGAAGAAAAGCATTGACATCCAAATCCCAGTGTAAGGCTTATTTAAAGCACAATTTACAGGTCTCTCCCTCCCCCTCTGTTACAGCAGACACAGAACATATTTCTGAGAAAACTATGCTAAAGGTTGAGTACAGACTAAATTTGCATTTTCCATGAAGTGACGAAATTTGCATTTACCGTGAAGACCAATAGCAATTTGTAGGCAGAGTTTAAAATCGTTTGACTCAGATTCAGTTCTGAGGTAATCCAGGGGCTGAATAAATCAAAGCACCATGTCAGCAAGGTACACCCTTAATGAGAAGCCAAGCAGAATTTAAAACCATGTGAATTTGTATTGATCATAACAGCATGGTTTGCTTAACATCAATGATATCAAACACAAATCTCATGCAAGATGCAATCCAACCTTATACTTTCATGCAGAAGCCAAGATCATACCATCAGTGTTTGATGGTGTGTTAAGTTCCAGTGTTTTGCACTATAGAAACACTCAGATGGGGCGGAAATTAATCACTAATAAAACAAACCAAATACTTAATAATAGTCAGTTCACAGTCAGTCAATGAGCAATCACAATCAAATCCGTAAGTGTTTAAAACCAAGCAATAAAGTTGATCGGGTTATAAAAAAACTGACACACAAATATCAATCTATGGGTGGACCTTGCTAACACAGTGTTGTATGTGCCTGTGTGGCTAGTCAGACTATAAAATGAAGAGATGTGGAACAATTCTCAATTAAAAAAAAAAAAAAAAAAAAAGTAGAATCACCCCATTTTTATTATGGAATCTTCCTGCATGTGTAAGGTACTCACTGTTTCTGCAGTAGGTTCTGCTGCTGCTGTCTGTATGACTCAATAGTCTGCTGAGGGAGGAACTGCATAAGTTCCAAAGACTCTTTGATTTTCACCAAAATCTCATAGATTTCACGGCCTTTAATCTGAAGCACAGAAGGAGAGAGAAGGGGTAAGCCTGGATGTCAAACTCCTGTATTATGCTCAATTCTTCACTTTGAATATCCACTTTAAGAATGAGAGATTATCTTTTCGATGTCTTTTAAATGTAAACGTATTCTTAATTTGCTGTAAGATATTAATTCCTTAATGTTAATGTTAATTTGTAATACATTATTGTTCATGTACAATTTGAAATGTGTAAAATAGTATATGTAAAAAGCATTTACGTACAAAATATACATGAACTAACATGATTAATAAATTCAGCAAAATATTTTCTTGATCATTTATTTTAAGTACATCTAATGCATTAATGTTAAAAAGTATGAATCAATCTTTGCTTTGATGATTGTAATTATGAATAACAGTTATAAATGATTATTATAATTATATTTTAACCCGTTTCTTCTTTAATGGATTATATAATGTGAATAATACCAACAATGAATAATATAAGCAGGTTTCATAGTCAATTTTTTTTTTTACCAGTACTTGCTTAACAAATGACATAGACATGTTTTTTTGTATAAAACTTGTTAAATAGGAAGTCAGTGCAAGTTTCACATCTTCAAAAGTGGATTTTCCAAAAAAAAAAAAGCTACATTTGAGATACTCACAGGCAGACAAAACACTTCCTCATCGGTGGATCTTCGTTTCTTGATGGAGTTTAGCTGAGAGAGGTGAGAGGCCTGACGGAAAGCTGTGGATGACAGAAACAGAGAATGTGAAACAGCTGTAATACAGATCTTAAGCACAAAATGCAGAGCTCAAGCACAGAACAGGTGGAAAAGTTGCAGTGTGTGTTTGTAAAAGAGGGCATGCAGTATGTATAGGGGTAAGAACTAGCTCCAAATAAGAAATATGCGATGCAAATGTGTTTGTGTTAGATAAAGCCCAGTCACCAGCCCCCAGCACTACTTACGGCGTTTCGTACCCTCACTGCTCTTTGTGCCATCGCTGACGTGCTGTTTACGGATGCTGTCCTCATCAGCTTTGCGGTCACGTCCAGGGCACGCACAGATACGAGCCTCAAAACACCGTCGACCCAAAACCTGACCACTGGAAAGACCGATCAAGCAATTAATGCATATTCCTATAATTCCTCTAAGGGAATACAATCCAGTCTTTAAAGCGCTCTTACTCTCTGGTTTCCAAAGTGACGATTATGAGGATAGGACGTCTGTTCATTCCGCCAACGCAGCTGGAGTTACACATGAAATTGTACAGGATGGTTGTGAACTCCGTGCCCACCTGTTAATAGGGAACAGTTGTGTCATACACTACTCACAGTTGTTAATTTCTCTAGAGCGGTTATGTTAAATTAACATCTGCTGGGAATGATTTCAGGTGTGCAGGGTATGTACGGACAGCTAAGTGAAATGTGTGTGTGTTCACCTGAGGGGGCTCGTAAGGCACCAGCACACTTTGACGCCCAGTAATGGAATCCTCCATGTACTGAGCATGACTGTTTCCCTCAACCCTAATCAGATGACTGGGTGGGGCTATTTGGCCTATTAAACACAAAAGTCAGTCAATAATATCACAAAGCTTAAGAGTTAAAAACATTGAAATCACATTTCCAGACAACAAATTTAGGGAAGTAACATACCGTCATTGAACTCTCTGCTCAGTTCATGGTTCGGGCATCGTTTGACCACCTCGGTAACATGTTCCGCTTTCTTATAGACAGGCATGGCCCGTATGACTGCACCCTGGGGTGGGTTGGTAAGGACCTTGATTTGAATGGGACATGTTTTGGCAATCTGACAGTACAGCTTCTTCAGTTCTGTGGAGTACTAAAGAAAAGAGACAACAGTTTTGTTAGTAACTGCCTTAAAACAATAAAAATTTACTTTAAGAATCTGTAATAAAACTGCACTCCTATTTTAACAATATTTTAACTAATTTGAATCTGTATTACTAATGTGTTTTTGGTTTGAGAGCTTTTGTCAGATGTTTTTAATGTTTAAAAAGTTTAAATAGTAGTTACTTTAAACTACCAAACATCCATTCAAGGTCACTTCTTTATCTAAAAGAAAAAAAAGCCTTTCTCACAAACACAGGCAATGTAGAGATAAAACAGCTGCAGTTTGGCAACCCTTTAGAGGAATAAGCACCATATAACAGTCTTTAAAAGGAAGAGCAGCTGGCTTTAGGCGGCAGGACTTCTGGATCTGCCCTACAGCTGTCAGAGGTTAAGATATACCTGTGATTAAAGACACACACTAAAATGTGCTTTTCAAAATCACCTGAAGAATAAATCATCAGTGAAGAACGTCAGGACCATTTTGACACAGAAATCTGATTTTCAAATTATTACCCTGATGTCATGATATTTCTAGTGTTGAGCAATGAGAAGCTTAGACTTGCCCTTGGATGCCTTTAATAGGCCTCATTCATGTCATAAAAGAAGTGAAACAAATGTCTATGTGAGTATAAATCAGTGGTTCTCAACCTTTAGCATTTTTTGACCCCCCTGCTGGAGTTTCAGGAATGAGGTTTATAGTTTCTCAATGTATAACATGAAAATTTACCTGCACATGTAATTATTAAATATAAATTGTATGAGGTAATATCAACTGCATTTCCCAACATCCTCTTTATCACTGATGACAGCTTGATGTTTCAGGGTGTCACTGACCACAAAAAAAAAAAAAAAAAAAAAAAAAAATCACAATTGCATCACACCGCGTGCTTGAATCATCCTCATCACCACAAGCTACACTCAGGTGTTACTCACACTTACAGCATCGTCAGGTGTTTAAGATACTGTCTAACCATACACAAAAGGGTAAAAAAGAAAAATCTACATGATTAAACAGTACCACCAAGCGTGACCACCATCACTGAGACAACTGCAAATCATCACTCAGTCACCAAAGTTGCAAAAACTAATGGTTTGCCACACATTTTGTATTGTAGATAATGGCTGGTTGCACATCACTTCTTTTCAAGAAAAATAACAGACCATGCTTTTCTTTAAATGAATTCTTGTGCTGAAAGCAGCGTATCAAGTACATGGAAAATAACTGGGAAGAAATCTTTGTCAAGTTCATTTGAAAAGGTGCAGAAGAAGAAAGAGAAAGAAAGAAAGAAAGAACGAGAAAAAAGGTCTGTGAATGTTGCCAGGGGCTGTTTTGAAGAACAATGCCACATTAAATTCCATCTCTATTAACTTTTGATATGAAGTGTTCCAATGAGCTGAGCCCATCCCAACACCTGCTTGTAAGCTTTCAGAATATTACACAATCTTGACAAGAACACACACACACACATCCTGACTGGTAGAACAAATTGAAAAAGAAGAAATCCAAGTCAAATCTACCATAACTTAATTTCTACACTTCCTTTACATGTTGCACATTAACATAATACACAAATTTACATTAAAATATTATATTTTAAAATAACAAAAATTAACAGTTTAATAAATTGCTATACTCATCATCATTAATGAATATAAAACAGACTAATGCATTAGCTATGTGAACAAATTGAGCCTTTTTTAGTACACATTTTATGTCAGCAGCACTGAAAATAGATTTGAATAGTCAATATTTTTGGCCCCTGTCCTATCATATCACTTGCTGATGATGTCTTCATCAGAATATCAACAGCATGAAGCATCTAAACTCATCACCTGCACTGTCAGAACTGACTTGACCCATTTTAGCTGTGACTAATTTAGCGCCAGGGTGCTTTCACCGGTGGATGATGAAGGTGTTTAGTGCGTGAACTGAACGCTTTTTTGAAAGGTGTTCTATAAAAAAAGAAAGATAAATAACTGTAATTGCCCCTCTGCTCCCAACCTGATATGCCGCTGTACGCTCCTGTCATTCAGTTAAATGAGGTGAGTGAGAGAGAAGGGGAGAGGAAAGATCTCTAGGACCAAAGAGAGAGTCGTAGACATGAATGCCAAAGGGTCAGTCACACAGAGGCCCAACAAAAAAGCCAGAGACCGATATAAATGACAGAAGCTTGACACACTGACAACCAACACCGTTCTTACGTATTTTGTAACATCGTAAACTCCAACCTACAAACCCTACCACACAAACAAAGCAGTTGTACCAATGTAGATGTACCAATTCTAGCCCTAAAGCAACACATTTTGAGAATGCAAATATGTGTGGGGAGACTGCTGTGATCGCTAGGGGCCAAATAAGCTGCTTCTGACAAGGAAAACCACAGACACACACGCATACATCAAGGGTGGGGCCACAAAGTGATCTGATGAATTGGAGGCATTGGCTTTTTTTTTTTTTAAAAGGGAGGGGCACGGTGGTGTTAATGTATAATTATGTTTCAGTCATGGGCTACACTGTGAATTACACACACAGGTTAGAGTAACTGTTCAAACAGAAAAGGTGGATTTGAGAGAGTGACAGTCTAGGTTGTGAACAACTCAGTTAATGCATTAGGTATCAATAATTAATAATAAATAACTTTTAATGCATTTTTAATATAAATGTAATATTCAATCATAAATATACGATTGTTCATCGTTTACTGCTCATGCTATATTAATATATACCATTACAACATGTTTACAACATGTCCAGTTTTCACCTTTTTAATGTAGTTTGAGTAATTTTGTTGTGGATTTGTAGTTTTAATTAGTTGAGATTATTTTTTCTTGTCAAATAAGTTTCAGTCAACGAATAACCTTTCTTATTTGCAAAAATAAAAAAAAAACAAACAAAAAACCCCACATTTTTCTATTTACTTTCAGTTTTAGTTTGTGATTTTAGTATTTCAACTTAGTTCAGATACTTCAGATAATTGGAGTTGGGGGGTAATGCATTATATGTAATGTGAGTTACATAATCAGTTAACTTTTATCAAGTAACTAGTAAAGTAACATTACTTTTCAATTAAGAAGAAAAGTTATTTTTTCAAATAAGTAATGCAGTTACTTTGTCTCCCATGTCTTGACTGACAGCTCTCGTGTTGCCATGTTGAGAGAAATCGTAAGTGCAGGTGTGTGCAGAAACAGCTGTGCTTCTTATTTTTTTATTTTGTATCTTTTTTGGTAGTACTTTTTCAGGATTCTTTGAATACTGTTTATTCAAAATAGTAAATTGTTTAGTTAAAAATGTTTCTATCACCTTTTTTTTTTTTTTACATTAATCACATCCTTGCTGAATAAAGCATTATATGATGGAGGACCATGTAACACTGAAGACTGATAAAATTGAGCTCTGCATCACAGGAATAAATATCTTAAAATATAAACAGAAAACAATATTCTAATCAGATAAATGCTGCCTTAATGAGCATAAGAAACGTCTTTAAAAACAATTTTTTGAACGGCAGTGTAAACTGGTTTCTTCAAGAGATTTCTACACACAGATGTGTGCGCACACAGTAAAACGCAATCACACCAACAATAAACGCACACACACATACAGTGTTGTACGTGTTGTGACAAGTTTGCAGCTGTAGTTTGTGTGTGTTTGAACAGAGCAGGGCTGCAGGCTAAGGCTGTATTCGTGTCTCAGCATGGTAGGGCGGGTTGGCCCAACGCTCTGGCGCCTCTGGTCTTGTCCCACCTCATACCTGACATGTACCGTCACGCCTGTTGCTTCTCCCAAAACCTGTTTCATTGGGAAAGAAATAAAATATTTTTTTCTCCCCGCTCTCTTTGGCGCAGTGATTAAAAATACCTGTTTACAGAGTCTTGCTTTCCAATCATTTCAAATAAAACTTTGAGCATAGGGTGCAAAAATGTAATCATTTAAAAAAAATGCAATGTTGTTCAAAAGCATTTCATAGGGCATTGCTCATTACCTGTGCTTAATATTTCTTGCTAGAATATTTCTTGCAGCTAACAACTCTGCATTGCATTGGAAAAAGGTGCAGGAAATGTTTGCTCTAGTGCATGTTTGCACAACTTAGTTTGAGCAAAATGTATGCAGACATGGTTTTGAATAGCGAATCAGCAGCTGTGACTTTGCTCGTCATGCATGAACACTTTGCATGGTGTTTATGCATATATACTTCATTTGATTCCAAAGTGAAAAATATGCACAAAACAATGATGCAAAGCATATATATCAAGATTTAAATGCAGCTGGTTTTCAGACATCAATAACTCGCCATGATTGTAGTGCATTTGAAAGAAGATCATCATGTAACCAACCCTCATCAGATTCATACTTTCTCTAGTGATGTAAACAAATGCCCCCATGCTTCCTGGCACTAGTTAATGCCCTGTGATTAAATTATATGCTTTGGAAATGTGATCTTTCCCAGAAAACGTGTGACAAGCTTTGGTGTAATTATGCTGGATTTCCCCTCGTTTTGCTCAATGGTCGCCCTGAGTGCTGCCAAATTCTTTCCTTACAGCTACCTTTATTTCTTCTTTCGCTGAAAATGAAGGTGTTTGCATTTCTTTTCCCGTTCAATTACACTCTGAAGGCGTTTCACAAAAGGTGGGATTTAAGGTCACGACTAATAAGTAGATGCCGGACCTTTTCAGGTAGCACTACAGGCATCTCGAATGCATGAGAAGATGGAGATAATCATGCAAGCGAGCTAAAGCAGACGTGGCGGCTATACTGGTGCTGACAGACTGATCTTCTCTTTGACTCAGTCCAGCTCTACCTCTTGCATGTTCTTTAAAAGCACAGGTAATCTTTCATTGTTCAAAGACACAAAACAACAAGAACAACAGATCTCCAAACAGAACCTGTCAGAGAAGTGGGCTTTTCCAGAAACGCCTTTCTTAGAAATCATTTCCCTATCATAAAAATCTTTTCAACCCCAGATTTTTTTTTTTTTTTTTTGGGTAAATTAACCTCTCCCTCCTTTTCTTTCTTCTTCCACTGCTTGCTCTAGGTTTTAGGGCTTTACGTGGCAATGTCTGACGAGTCTCGACAGGCTCGTTAACACAAACAAGTCTCAGCTCCATCTCACGAGGCGTGGGACGGGCCTGCAGATGTTCCAGGGACAAGTCTTATCTTGCCACCTTTCGCTGGAACACTCATCTCTTTGAGCGCTCTGTCCTCCCCCAACTTCTATCCTCGTTCTCATCTCCTTGTCCTGCGGCATTATGAGAGACGCAGTCGACAAGCTTTACTCACTGAGCAAGGAACAGCCCCTTCGGCACTGCAGGGTTCAGGAGGAAGGCATGGAGTATTTACACGAGTATTACTGACCCATTCTTCTAATCCCCAGCTCACTTCTTGAGACAACAACTCCAGTGGTCACATTCCTTCAGTCACAGCACTCTATACAGGTGAACCAATGGGCAAACAAAACCGTGCCGTACCGTTGGATGTGCTGTTGATAGGTTGACAGGAAAATGCAAATGCTCAAAAAGAACAAACAAACACACAGAGCCAAAAAAAGTGAACTGAAAATGATAGAGGGGATGGGTTTCCTCTGAAAACTGAAAACGAATAAAAAAGGGTCATGTATGGTTTGTCTTATCATTGACATCAACAAAAAAAGCAGGATTGCAAAAGCTTTCCAGTAAATGAGGAGCGGTAGGATGCGATGCCAGGAAATACGTGTGTCTTTGTGTGGGTGTGTGTGTGTGTGTGTCATGGAAGCTAGCTATGTGCAGGACAGATTGAGCTGCGTACGAAGAACAACATACATTAATGTAACCCACATTTGTTTCATTTGGCAAAGTTGTTATTAACTTAAAAGAAATAGATATTCTTTACAATGTTCTCTACACTGTGAGAAGTGGAAATATGAATGAGTAGGGACGTCTCAAATGAGACAACCAAGGGTGTGGTGTCTTTCTCACACCCAGAAGTTTGCTCTAAGTACGGTGAGGTGTCTGACAACTTCTACTGTATTGGTTAAGTTAAGGAGCGAGGATGACAAGGGCTCTTGTGGGAATAGGGTAAATGTCACAATCCCACACTGCAGTGTAGCCAATGAGCACTGAGCTACTCGCAAACCAAATTCAACTCAACACTCAACTTGTTTACTCATAGATGTGAGACCGCATTACCACAACTGACTCACTGGTTTTTCAAGACCACAATCTGCCAAATTCAAGATTAATGAGGAATTGGTTTATAATGGCTGGAATCAATTAGCCTAAAACAATCATAGATATTCATCTCATTCAATGTTTGTGATTAAATAACTTCCACCAAAGCTCTCAATTTAGCCTTGACACATTTAGCGCAAAATGACATAACTTGTAGTTCTTATTGCCAACATACAGTAAATTTGGCGTGAAGATAAGATTAAAGACCATAATTAGCTATACCTAGCTAGCAACCGTTAGGGTGCGCTGTCCAACCGACCAGTTTTTGGTTGATAGACATCAGGCTCCCTGTTCTCGTGCTACTATAACTAGCCTAGCGGGTTTAGTCGGTTTAATCTATGCAAAACAAAGTGACAGTGACACAGATTTTGTAATGCTCACTGATGCACATTGTTTCCGCTATATGGAGATAGCGGTTTATGAAAAAGGCATAATGCGCCATCAAACCGCTCACCAGTAGGGGTCAGTCATGGCACTTTTTTGATATAATTTTTTTTCGCATATTAAAATTTTCAATAATTTGTATTTACATTTTCAAAATAATAATAAGCTACAGGCTTTTTATACATTTTATTGTTTACATAATTTAGAATTGTTTTCTTAATTGTATATGGTTGCAACTATTTTAAAAACAATTGTGTAAACACTCAAAAAAGATAACAAATGTCAAGTAGTGGTCTACTTTGCAGTAAAACAGGCCAGTTTAAACCTATGCCTGCATTTTTTTTTTGGCCAGGTGGAGTTTTGTAACTGAAAACTTTCATATATAATCACAGAAATGCCTAAAGCTGAGATTGGACAGGTAAACACTTTACTCTCCTCCTGGAGGAGAAAGAACCCTTGACAGCAGAAATTAACTGCTTTTTGGTGCACATCACAGAGTCTTGATCTTTGAGTAATGTAGAACAACAATGCATTGTCATAATACAAAAAAAAACAAAAACCCTCAATTCACAGACAAATGCCATGTTTAAATGGGATGAATGGTTATGACTGATTTGTGACCAGAGGGCAGGAGGTTCAATTTCTGCACCAGGAAATATTTGGTTGTTGCCCTAAAGCCAGACACTTAACCCCAATAAAGACAGAAGGGACAACATGCTCTCTTTCCTATGCTTCCAAATTGGTTTGGTCTCAATACCTTACCCCATTAATGATATAATGGTATAAATGGGTTTTGTTCGTACTTTACTATCAATAGTGATTAAATAATGCAAAAAGTACATAAAAGTCATGTTTGTCACAAATATACACCCACACATAAACATCCATGTCTTACCGTCCAGGTGGCTGATTTGGCTGTGCTGGACTGCTGGAAGGACACATCAAAGGTGTGTGGGCCAGCATAGTCTGTATTGGATGGGATGGCAGGTGATGGAGACAGGGCCTCGAAGGTGGAACTGGGTTGGGCGTAGGGTGATGGTGCCGTTACATTGTTCTGAGCATGGTCGTTGTTGTAGGGGCTGGTGGAGGTGGAGCCCCCATTTTGATCCATGCTGTTGAGAAGCCCCAGGCTTGTATACTGTGGCTAGAGGAAAAACAGAGTATTTTTATCAGTATAAAATCTTTTCAAGTGTTTATGGTATTACAGGTGTCACATGAACAAAGACGCAATATTCATCAAAATATTAATGAGTTGTTGCCACAATACAGCTTCTTTTGATGTTAATACATCAGGCCATGATGTAATGGTGGGCTTAGAGAAACCGATGATGTGTATAACAGCCAGTGCTTGGCAAACTGAAATAAGTCTTTGTATAGTATATGCAAGTCAAAGAGAATTATGACCCAAGAGGTTATGCTCTTTATCAAACTGTTAATCAAATAGCCCCGTCTGTGTACTTGTGTAAAGAAAGGCAGTAAATGTCCTTCTATCACAACCACAGATATGCCAACCATGACAGATGAGAAGGCTTATCGAAAGAATATTGCATTATGTAAAAAGGAATAATTTACGAGTTATGCTGTCACTCAGATGATTTTCTCAAATCTAACACTATCTAGAGTACAAGCCGTGATTAAAAAGTATTACTACGGACTAACAGGGTCTTAAAATGTAGCTGAAGTAGCTAATTCTGAAGAGTCAAATAAGACATTCTTGATCCCAGTCAATTTTATTCTATAGGTGTGAAACTGCAGTTGTTTACAACGTAAATAAATTAGGACCAATTAAGTCTTTAGCCTGCTGTAATTGCTCTAAGGTTGCTGGTAAGGTCTATAGGAATGTATAAAGACACTAGATAAACTAGAAGATGCAGTAAAAACAAAGGAAGGTGGGTGAAGCAAAGGGGGTGGGGGTCGCAGTAAATAGGCGATACACAGTTCACACGGCTCCTGTTGCCTTGTTCCAGTGAAGGCGCAGAGAGGAATTAAAATGACTGTCATTTGAGAGAAGAAAGAATGTTCTGGAGGTAAGCCAGCCTCCTCCAACCCCACTCCTCTAGTCCATTCCTTTCCATTTATACATGCCACATTCCTGGATGAGGTGCCATGGTTGTATGGCTCTTTAGACCGTCATTAATCTCAACCGAGTCCCTTGTTTATTTCAGGCATGGATGGAGACAGCTGGTCCAGCTTGCACGCTTATTCCCCTTTCTCTCTTTTCCTGTCTCGTTCTCTTTCAAACACAAAATTCTCCCGGTGCTGCTGGAGGCTCAGGTGAATCTCCAGTGGAGCAAAATATACTATAAACATGACTAATGCATGATGAAAATGCATTAATACATTTCCCATCCGGGATATATTTAAATATTTAAAGTCTTAAAAGATTATAATTATGTATTTTGTACAACTACACACCTTAGAGTGGGTCAGATCACTGACCTTAACAGACCTCTCTAACATCAACAGTGCCGTAGGGCATAAGAAAAGAGGTGCCATTTGCAATGTACAGACAGGGGTCATTGTGTGTGTGTGTGCCACGAGTCTGCTTAGCCTTCTGGAAACAATGAGTCTCAGGCTTTTAAGAGCCTGTCTGAAGAAACAATAGACCAGGTCTATTGGAGTATGAAAGAAGCGTATTGTAGAGCAAGCGCACATACCGACACAAAGAGGACCCAAACACTAGAGCTGTACCCTCCAGCTTCACCTGCGCTTCTCAAACACTCACATCCTTTACAATGAAGCAATTAGGACATAATGGAATATTTTAGAGACCGTAAGGCCATGTAAGTCAGTCTCTCTGTCTGATCCCACTAGGGAGGTGTAGGGCAGTGCGCCGTCTACTTAAAGCCATTAGTAGTACATTAGCATTTGTTTGAAATTTACTTAAACTAATAATAAGAAAAATTTGCATAAGCCCGCAAACTGTAAAAGTGCAGAGGGAAAAAGGAATGTAGCTATACATACAAAAAAAAAAAAAAAAAAAGTATTGGTTAAAATGTAGATTGTAAAGGAATGCACTGGTGAATTACCATCTTTCCATATTCATGTACAGTTTAACCCCAAGAGCATGTATAGTAAAATGATTCAAGAATAAATTATATGCAAATAAATAATAAATAATAAAATAAGGGAAAAGTTTATGGCAACTTTAGGGCAAAGTGTGCTAAAGAAACAATTAAATCAATTTAAATGCGCGTAGACAAAAACGATCCAGTGCAACATTTATAATTTAGTCCAACTTTTTGAGCATATTGTATTTTTCTCTAGCACCTGTTTATCAAATACTATTTTTCCACAATGCAACAACCATATAACAACCGCTTTAGCTGCTCTTAAAAATACCAGCCTGTTTATAGCCTCCTTGGAGAGTGAGCCTCTGGGACGTCAAGATGCTTAAGCAAAACCATAATGCATCTCTCTTTTCTAATATCAGTGGGGAAAAAAAGTGTAGCAATAATAATGCAGGTATAATCTCCAATTACAAGATGATGCTTTTGAAATGTATAATAAATATAGTATTTTAACATAATAAAATATAATATAATGTGTAGAACACCAATGTCATGGGTTTGATTCCATGGGATTGCAAGAACTGAAATGTAATGTGAAGTTGCTTCGGATAAGGTCTGCCAAAAGCATAAATGTAATACAATAATAGAATCCAGCATATATCACTCTGTTTTGTTTACACATTGTTACACGTGGCTGTTTCTAAAAGCAAAGTTCAATATTTTCTTATGTTTCAGTAAAATAACGAATGATTCAGATTTCAGTTTCGGTTCTGGATTGACAGTCTCAAATCAATTCCATGGTAAAGCAAAGAACTGCAGTTGCATCTTAATGCATTCTAACAATGTGCTGTTGACAGATGTCAGCAGTGCCAGCATTACAGTTGATTTTCAACCTCGAATGCTACCTGTCTTTGTTTCTGTTTCCACAAGATGAGCCCTAATGGCCAAAACCACTAAATTACTACTTCATTCTAACAACTACTTAAGTCTAGAGTTTGAGAGCAAAATGAGGGCTCCTAACTCAATAGTAGTGACAGGAGCTGAGGCTGCCCTGGCCTGGGGGGTGAAATGGCTGCCATTCCTGGGTGTGTTCCAGTGACCTGGACAGTTTGTAACCCGGGATGGGTGTTGAGAACATCTGTGAGGCCTTGATGAGTGACCACAGGGGTAGAAAACATTAAGCACTAAATTGGGGTGGGGTAGGGGGTTAAGTGGGAGTGCTCTTGTTTTCTTCACACTTCATACCCAGTGGGCTGGGCAGAGCAGATGATTGTATCTGTATCCACCACAGTTAAAACAATTACAATTCCTAGACTTCTCCGGTTCACTTTGATGCACACATTCTTCAAAGCGGCTCCAGAATCAGTCAGAGGAGCGGGAGTTTAACCTGAAGCCCTGAAAGATGGACGCATATTTAGGGACAACCTGCTGTCAAAGAGCAAAACCAAACCTTAACGTATAACTATAAAGCAGTTGAACCTCACCTCACCAAAATTCAAGAAATTACCATACCATCTTATTTCTCAAATTCCTTGCACCTCCATGTCTCCTCTTACAACACAAAACATGCGTGTCTACGGACCCGTAACCCCTACCATGATTAAAGAGTGAGAAACAGAGCATTTAAAAGCATTAATGTGTGGGCAGTGGATTGGTTACCTAAAGCCAGATTTAAAAACACAAGAGGAGGGGGGACCGGACTGTGTTTCTACCAACAGGTTTGTCTCTGAGCTAACGGTGTTGTGTTGACAACAGCTTAGTGCAAAAGAATGGCAGCACTGAAATCACAGTCTGAACTACCACCTGTCAGGAAAGAATGGGGGTGCTTTTAGACAACAAACACAGATCCGGCCGCTATCTTAGATGGCTTAGAAGACTCAAGATATAAACTTAAGTTGAATTATACATTATACTGAAATCTCTGTTTCATGATAGTTTTGACAACTTAATTACAAAAAACAAATAATGATAAAAAAAAGCCAAAAGTATAATTTCGGGAAATTAAATTAATGTGCATTAGTGTATTGCTGCAGTTTAACGAAATACACTCAGAAATTTGATAACTACCATCCATGACAGTTCGAAAACACATTAGCAACCTGACACGAAATTCAAGCTTAGTTGTGAAATCATGATCCTTTTGACACCTCAGTCAATTATATGGGCTTAAAGTATTATTAATTGCTTTTTTTTTTCCTTTTCTGATATAGCAGTGCAATGACTTCAAGGATTTAAGCACAATTGCACTAATTAAGCTATAGAAAGGCTTTAGTGCAATCGCACATAACGAAAAATGTATGTATATACACACGGAAAAGAAAAAAAAAAAAAACCCCGCTGCAACAGTTTGTAAACAAAGCAAAACATTCAATGAGTGATATTAAGCTTAAGTAAAAGTAGACTCCATTAGTACTTTCTCAAAGCAAACTGCCCAATCGCAGCCTATTGTTCTACACAGACAAGATTATCAGTCTCAGCGTCTCAGACAGATCCATTATTTGCCAAATACCTTGACTCAACCCAAGAGCACCGTACACTGTAGACAAAACAGCAGCTAGGCAAACCATTAAAGCAAATACACATTGATTTTTATCTGTATAGACACACGCCTGATTTTTCACACCTCAACATCATTGTAAAATGTATTATCATGGTTTAAACCAATGACTTATTAAATGCAAACATTTCACTTTCCTAAGTGTCGGTACATTAGTGAACGTATGCTCAAAGTATTAGACAAAGAAACAAAACTAATTAAGTTGGAAAAAAACTAAGTTAATTTAAATGCGAAGTGTCAGACTAGGACCACAAATCAGAACATTTCCATAAGTAACAGCATTCTATCAAACGTTTTTGGTTAACACTGTGAGAGGTGAAAAAAATATGGTACACAAAACATATCCCAAAGCCTTTACAAGGCCCACTTTTAATGCCGCTCTTGCCAGTTACTCCAGAGGGTTCCCTGAGAACCCAGAATTTAGCGCCAGGGCCAACTCAATCTCCAGATGGGCAGTGGTAGCGCAAGGGCCTTACCTCACTGTATGATGTGGGAGGATTGGTCTCCAGGTACAACATATTGGCGCTGAGGTTGAGCAGTGCAGCCGCTGTTTGCTCCACAGGCTCCAGGATTCTTACCCCTTGTTTTTCTTCTTTTATCCCCTAAAAGTGTTATGTGGGCTACAGAGGTGAACAGGGCAGGCTTAAAGTCTCTATAGGAATTCAATGGGACTGCCATATATACCAGGGACGAAGAGGGAGGTCCTGAGAAATTACCTGGCCAATACCTGAGTCCAATACCACACCCTGCTTTTGGGAAGGTGTTGCCCGTCTTCTGGCTCTATTTAACCCTAAGGAGTTGCGAAGCACTAGACCTAGATGTTTTGCAAAGCAACTATTTCATTGCTTTTTTTTTTTTTTTTTTACATATCTACACAAATAAGTGTTTTTAAGTATTAAACCAAGTAAAAAGTGTATTAAATGTATCTAATTAAAATCTGTGCAAGTGTGATGATATAGGCACTAAAACCTAAAAATATTAGTCAAAAGGAATTCTATCAGGTCAGACATTTAATTGACTTATTTTAATTTAATAATGAAGCACACTTAAAATAAAAAAGTAAATGACCTATGAACTAGATTTAATTATTAACAAAACATATGTGTATATATATATATATATATATATATATATATATATATTTTAGTATGTATTGACATGATAAAATATGATGGATAGAATTGCGAGACATAGTAAATGACTGCACTGAAACATGGAGCCTACAGACACACAATTCTCTCTTGCTTTTGGAAGGAATCCTCTTTATAGTTCTACAATGACCTTAGAGCACTAACATTTTTCTAGTAGGAGCATCCATAGCCCCTGTTTGCATAAGAATGAGCTCTCCCCAGCAGCCAAAGAGCCTCTAGCATGGCCCTATGACAGTCTCACGAGAAACAATAGGACTACAGTTGACATCTTGTATCTATCAGAGATGACTGGTGTTGATTTGTTTTGAATACACTAATGTTGTTTCAGATAGGGGTGAACCACCCCACTTCTTTGTGAATATTTAAATGAGTTTATGTTATGTTATTTTAATGAGTTCATCAGGTGAAAGAGAAGAAATTCCATTAAATACCTTTTCATCTTTACAATCCTACGAACTTGTAAACTTCTACCAACCAAATTTGGTCCATTTACCAGACTGACTTATGCTCACTTATATATTTCTAAGGCTGGCAGTCGCATCCCTGTGTACAGCATGTCTCATGCCACTTAGTCATCTCTGGAATTGGCAGACTGCAACATTAATGCACTATGAGTCACTTTTACAGTATATGGCACTAAACTAGCAAAGAAACCCATTTAAACTATTACCACCTATATAACACATAGAAAATGCTTTACAATACTTCAAAACAGTAGCTCACACCCTCCTGGGGGTAGCTTTTATTCAGATCACTTTTGATTGGGGGGCAATTAGAGTTAACTAAACAAACTTCTAATTACTTTAGAATAACACTGGCTGCAAACAACAAAAGGGGTTAAGGCCCTCACTGCAGTAGCACTGAAATCACTGTGGGCTTCTGCAGTCAACTCAGCCAAGGTGTTGTTTATTTAGCTAACAGCTACATAGCAGCCGAACCCTTGAAGAAGTCTGCAATAATTTAAAAAGACCAAAGCTAAGTATTCAGTGTTTACTTACAATACACGATTCATTATGCAGTGTATATTACATTTGCTATTAATTAAAAGTTCTCATGACAAACAAGAAAACCTGTTAATTAAATATCCTGAAAGCAAAGTTATAGAGCTCCATCAATCTGTCATATTCCATGTTCCATAAATATACACCGTTTAAAAGTTTTAGGTCAGTATGATTTTTTTAAAAACACTTTTAATCAGTGAGTGCATTAAATTTAACAACAATTTACAAAAAAATTATAACATGTTATAAAATATATATTTAAAATAAATTTGACCTATTGAACTTTACTCAAAAAGTGCCGAAATATGTAAACACAACAAAAAAAGCACATTTTTTTCAACAATGCTTATGAATGTTTCTTGAGCACACACACACACACAAAAAAAGTATAACAATTACTAAAGACTCACTAACCTGGTATATGTAAAGTCTGCTAAATTGGAACATATATTTGGGGATTTATTTGACTTTAATTGTGCAGAATTAGTGCTGAAGTTCAACTAACAGATACTAATATATTTAATATACTAAAGTATTTGATTTGATTGTGCTTAAGTAGAACTTTTGCAGAGTATACTGTAGGTACTTGAGGTACACTTTAAATATCTTGCATTTAAAGACCAATAATATTCAAAGTTCATACAATCCTCATCAATAGTGACATTAAAACACATTTTAGTCTTAAAATTAAGAAGTTTGCATTGTGCACAAGTAGCACTCCTAATAAAGTTTAATAATTTTTATATCAGTCTCAAGCAATGTGTCAGTTAATGTCAATGGATTTGAACTATACTGAAGTAAACATTATTTAAATATATTACTTTATCACAGATATTGTTACTGTTTATACTATTTTTGATCAAATATGTGCAGACTTGGTGAAATTTCCAAAAAATGTTTTTGAAATTCTATCACATTTGTCTGCACTTTTATTAGTCCTATAATTTTGTTTGTACTGCCTCTTTTTTTTTTATTAACAGATGTTATTATATAAAAAAAAGTTTTTATTGCACTGCCTTGTAAGGCAACTCCTGGTCAAGAAGTTATTTATGTGACCCGTGGGGGTCAGAGGTGACGGAATTAAGGGACAGCCTCAGGTGACAATAGTCATGGGTGCACAAAGGGCTGGACCCCTAAACCTGACCCACCTAACAATCACAAATTATACACAGACTAGAGACAGAAGTAGTAAGCTCCTAAAAAACTCTTGCTTTAGGGTGGCTTGACCATTCAAAAAACAGAATATGATTATATTTACTTAGACAATTAGATCAAATGGCTGACTTTTCTTCTTATTAATTAGGGCCCGAGCACCCTATTGGAATTGCTCCGTTTATTATTATTATTAGGGCCCGAACACCGTGGTGCGAGGAACCTCTTGTTTTTTTTATTCATTATTTTTATTTATTTTTCCATATTGAATCGCAGTTTTGAGGGCCTTAAACATGCTCGAAAAGTCATGAAACTTTGCACACATCAGAACTGGCGAAAATCTACATCTGATATGGGTTTCTGAGGTGGATGTGGCAAAATGGCTCGACGGCACCACCTATACACTTTCTAAAATGTGCGCCTTGAGCAGCTTTTCACGTACGTGTATGAAAATCGGTACACACATTTAAACACACCAATATCTACAAAAAAGTCTCTTGGAGCAATATCCATAGCCCAACAGGAAGTCGGTTATTTTTAATATTCTCAACCAATTTGGTGTCATTTTTGCCATTTTCAGGCGCAAAAACTCCTCCCAGAGATTTGTTCCGATCAACACCAAATTTGGTGAGTATAAACTAAAGGCCTTTGCGACGTTAAACTGCGAAGATCTAGAGTTTTCGTTTGAGGGTGTGTCCGTGGCAGCCAGGCAAATTTCGATGTTTCGCCATGAAACAGGAAGTTGTTATAAGTCAGCCACACAATGTCCGATCTGACTCAAACTTCACATGTTTGATAAGACTCCTGACCAGAAGAGATCTATATGCCCATATTCAGTTATAGTCATAGCGCCACCTGCTGACAACAGGAAGTGACATGTTTTACTCTGTAACAAACTACTCCTAGAGATTTGATGACATCAACATTTCCACGTGTAGACAACAGTATATGTCATGCTTTAATATAACACAAACATGTTCAAACTGCATCAAACTTAATATGTTTGACAAAAGTACTGGTCTGAAGACATCTACATGTCAATTTTCAATTATAGACTCAGCGCCACCAGCTGGCAGCAGGTAGTTTGAAACATATAAATTGCTTACCTATTATGTCTATATTGCCTTCTTTAAATGCATATTGCTCACTGTCTTCCTGAAGCCACGGGAGGTGGTGAGCCCGGGTGCGAGGGCCCTTTCATCGCTGTTTGCAGCTTTAATTGTACATGAAATTGCATGCATTTCAGATTCTTTGAGGCTTTAAATTTAAAATGTAGATAGTGAGTCTTTCTTCTTATTATTATTGTAAATTTTTGTCCTATCCACTTTTATTAAAAAGCAAACATCCTATCCGAATTAATCTAAATAAAGATTCTACTCATCAAATCCACTCCTATTTGTGTGAAAAATACATATTCATATACACATGTAAAACAATTAGGCTAAATTAGGCAACTGCTCTCAGACAATAAACAGGCTTTGCAAAAAGGTGGTGAACCTGACTGAAGCTTCCCGGTGGCTCAGACAAAGGATGCTGCACTTAGATCTATATGAACACTTAAAGGACTGTTTGGGCTTACAACTCTCGGATTAGAGGGGTGTCATATGTCAGCTGGCTAGTGTTTTGGGAGACACCTGTTGAAGAAACTCTGCATCAACCCTTTAATAGAGGAGTAAGAACTTAAAAGGGGTAAGAAACATCTTATTTTACTTTTTTATATTTTATTTTTTTATGACTTGTATGATTTTTTTATTTTATGGCTAGTATTTTAAGTGACACCTGCTCAAGAAACTTAGCACGAGTGATAAAGAAGAAATCTTGCTGGTTGTATGATTTTGTTTTTGTTTCAATGGATTTACTTTTGAAAATCCAACGATGTGGGAATCCACTTTAACTGAGTTCACTAGCTGATGGGTAATAGTGCATATATAGCTGTAGTTCAGGATAATAAGCTGTTTGTGATGTCAAAGACTAAACACCTGTGGACATCAGAGAGCAAAAGTCAACACCTGTACTCTGAACTTAAGAATTGTTTTACAGCATAATTGGCACTAGTCCTCACTATTCTGTTTTGATCCATGTCTAGTCTTCGAGGGATGGTTACATTAGTTAAAAGTTATTCATTACAATTCATTATGATGTCTGACCTCAGTAAATGGTCTCCTCTTAGCTGCTGACAAACATTAAAAAAAATAAATAAATAAAATTTACAATTGTATCACAAGGTAGAGACTTTCAAACAAACCAGGTCAGAGGTAACTGCTGCATTTTAAGAGACAGAGGTGAGAGATATGGGCTATAATTTCTTCCTTTGTGTTCTATTTATATGAAGTTGTATAGTTCTTACAAATACTTAACATGTTCTAAAGTTTTATTAGTTTAAGAGAAAACCACGTAAAAAGAAGAGAGTGGAGGAAATGAAAGAGACAGAGTGAAAAGAGAGAGAGAGAGAAAAAAAAGAGGTAAATGCTTAGATGGATTACTCTGTACCTTGCCAGTACTGTTTCATTTCGCTCGAGGCAAACTGGTGGGGTGAAGAGTCAGCAGTGATTTAGCAGTCGTGATTTAAACTGTGGAGTGAAATCTCAAATCAAAAGTGAAAAGAATCACATTTAAATTTTACCCCCCTTTTTTATTATTTTTTTTATTAATTGTTTTGTATGTGGCTCTGGTGATCTGAACTGAACATGTATTAGCACTATGAGCATTTTCATTTACACACAAAAATATCCTTTTTTTTTTTTTATAAACTGGGTGCAATTTAAAAATGTTATAAAATTACAAAAAGTACAAAATTAGTACAATCACAAAATTTTAAATAATTCACAAGAAATGTTTAGGATAAAATATAAGATTAACAGTAGCTACAGAATGGATGGCGGTAAGGAAGCACGCCTTAATTATGTGTTCCTGCCTAATGCTGAGTCAGGCTCTACTTGAAAAGAACACTACAAATGACTAATCAAGGGCTACTGCACAACACAGCCTAAACAAACCATTGCCTCACCACCTCATGTATTCAAGGGACATATTATGCTGAATTCTTGCTGCTCAGCAACACCCAGATCCAAAAATGTACTCAACGCACAGCCGTTTTCTCTCACCAAATTGTCAGCCTATTTATAACTGAAACGGTTTGCAAAATATAGAATCGGTTATTGCGTCACTTTATTTAGTTTGATACTGATTTCGATGGGAGAAAAATAAGCAGCAATGTGCTTTGTACTGTTGTGGAAAAGTAAAAGCCGTCAGGCCTGAATCCACCTCTGTCTAGAGTGTTTTATATAAGTTAGTCTCTCCCACACAAAAGTATTTAATGCTGCATATACATACATACATACAAAAAACAAAACCACACACTTTTGAACTGCAGTTTTGATGGTTGAGCATCACTATTTTAGATCAGGCTACACCAAGCTAAATGTCTCATGAAATAAAACGTTTTTCATTTAGCAGCTCCATCTCAGTATATCAGCTGAGCTGTTTGATGTCAGGACACAAGCCTTCCTCTGTCACATTCCTCTATTCTACCTGACTCCACACCTCTCTTTCTCCTCCCCCATCCCCGATCTCACACAGACGGAATAGGACGCAAGCCTCAGTCAGTCACAGCGGCAGGTGCTGCTCTAAATTGTTGCCCTCCAGCTACAGAGAAAGCACACCTACCCAAGAAAGAGCAATTTCAGATTAAACACAACACCCCTGCACAATACAAACACAGAGGACCCTGAGGGTGCCAAACAGCGCACATCATCCAATAATTAATGAAGGCGGCAAACCTTTTTTTTTTTTTCTTTTTCAGTAAAGGAGTTCACCGAACACTCATAAGCTGGTTATTAGGAGATAGTTTAGCAAAAAGGAAAATAATGTCTGTACATTTAAGTTAAATGCTAGGACCCCAACATTCTTCAAAATTCCTACACAAGAAAGAAGCTCATACAGGTTTGGAACAACATAAGGGTGAGCAAATGGACAGTTTTTTACTTTTAGGTGAGCTATTCCTTGAATGGGACGGCAATGCCCATCGCTGTCTGAAAGTTTGTTCCTCAAAGTTTAATGAGTGATTTTTCTAGGTTTTCGATCAATGCGAATGCTAGCTGGCAAAGGATGGAGTGTTAGCGTGCCAGTGTTAGCGCACCACGCCCGATCTTTACTGCGAGGAAAATGGGGGCGGGTGTTGTTGTATGGGGGGTATTAATCACCAGATCAAGAGAAAAGATAATCCCTCAGGGCCAGAGAAGCAAAGCGTTGCTCAGTCTCTCCCTTTTTTTCCCCATCTTTACTACTGGACAACTGCATTCCTCTGCTGGGAGGGGAGCCACAACCACCTAATTCTTCTGCGCACCCAGAGAAAACCGACAAGGCCTCAGCGTCAGCTACAGGTCATACATTTAATGTCAAACTTTCCATTGCTCTTCTGTTGTGTATAAACACAACATTAGAACTAAATGCGTTGACAGAATTTGCCCAAGGGAAACTTTACAAAAATTTATGAATTAACAGTTGTTAAACAGTGTTACAGATCACAAGAACAAATTTTGGAATTAGTTTGAACAAACAAATCTTGTCTTGAGTAGCCTATAGAAGGGGAAAATGCTAACTTACACCAAAGAAGAAACTGTCTGATGTGTAGTATTGTTGTAAATCTCCATCCTCACAATTCATTGATCCACTTCAGTCCCTTAAGACTTTTATGCTCAACCAAAATCTTTTTCTTGCATGACACAATGCTACATCCGAAGCACTTCACACAGGACGTTCCATTGTAGCAAAGCAAGGCTATCGTCATCAGGACTTTATATTTAGCGTGTTCATCCGGACCTGGACATGCATTTTGTTTGCCACCAAAACTATCCAGAATGACCAGGGAAAACCCATAAACACCCCCAATAAACATTAAGACTCCCACATGCAAGTGCAAAGTAACTGTTTTGGCTGGGGCTTACCACTAAATTCCCCACTACTGAAATTATTCACTTGAGTGATCACACTAAACAAAAGCAAGTTTCATAAGTGATAAAATAATTGTGTTCTCTACGAATTTTATGCTTAAAAATGTCTGACTGCGATTTATTAGCAAATTAGACAAATAAAAATAAAAAAGCACAACTGGACAAAAATATTACAGAGATTCAAGCGGATATTTTTCTTTTGAAAATCGAATTATCTACTGCTATCATCAAAAAACAGCCAGTCTGAGACCATTCAGTGGGAGATTTTTAAAAAAAAAATCCCCATGTACATTTAAAATTTGTAGGGGATTTTGACAGAGCTCAATTAAATGCTTGAGAACTGCAGGTAGTACGAAACAAGCTAAGATTGCAAATTTGTCTTTAATAATTGATTTTGTTCATTTTAAAATGTTAAAGTTTTATGCTATGTGAAGTTACAGTAATGATACTTTTATAAAAAAGTCTAGAGGGCTATTTATGAGTGTACACTAACATCACTTTTACATTACATTCGAGGTATATATTTAGGTAATAGTATGATTCAGTAACCAGTTATTAACAATCTGCTTCGGCTCCTTTTAAAAAACTTAATATTTCGAGAGGATATATTCATTCAAGAAGTTCAGAACTTGCATTCTGCATAATCTGCCATCTTGAAATGTGTCAAGAACAGAGTACCACAGTAATTCCTCAAATCTTTGTGACACAGCAATATCTGAAATTGTAATTTGTGCAGTTTTTAAATGTGAAATTGTGTGAAAAGCTGTTTGGAATGCGTTTAGTGAAACAAAGTACTCACTGTAAGGGGCTCCTCAGGGCCACGCATCGTGATGCAGTCCATACTAATCTGTATGGTATTGGATGCTGATCCAACTGCTGAGCCCTCAGAAAAGTTGAGCTCAATAGGCTGCATTGAATGTAGCGCAGACCTAGAACAGAAACCAGTAAACTGACTGAAAACTGTTTTTTGTTAATTATTTACACTTGCATATTTTTGTGAAAAAAATAAGTAAAATAATCATTAAAAAAATTATTAAATAAAATGTCATCCAATAAGTGGGTGACTCCTTATTCACTAATAATAATAATAATAATAGGTGTTGAATTTTTTTTTTACTTTTAAGGTTTTAATTTCACAGTTACAAAACAAACAGCAAGTAACAAACTAAATTGAACATGAAAGTAGAAAGTCTGAAGTTGCCCTAATGAAAAATAAATATACTTAAATGCATTTGAATTACATTTATTTCATGCTTAGTATACTACAAACACATTTTATATGCTTAATAAAATGCCACGCATTTGTACGTTTATACTAAATTGGTATACTTAAAGTCTGATAAATTGGAACAATTTTGTACTTACTGCTGAAAGTCCAATTAAAGGGATACTTAGTATATTTGATTGTGCTAAAGTGGAACTATTGCAAATATACTTTAGGTACACTTTAAATATTTTGCATTAAAAGGTGCAATTTTACACAACTCTCATTAAAAGTGACAAACATGCATTTTAGGCTTATTAATAAGAAATATGCATTTCATAAATATTACTCCAAATAAAGTTTAATTTTTATATCAGTAGGTCTTGAGTTATTCGTCAGTAAATATGTTAATAGATTTGAAATATACTTAGTATGAAATAAATATATTTAAAATATGTTACTTTTTTACTAGGGTGTATTTTCTTAAAATACATTTAAATAATT
>JAUMHE010000099.1:2337449-2353904 GCA_032359235.1 Enteromius mattozi | reverse complement strand
TACTTTTTTACTAGTGTGTATTTTCTTAAAATACATTTAAATAATTTAAATATATATATATATATATATATATATATATATATATATATATATATACATACATACACACACACAGTTTATGTCTTTCATTTAAATAAGAGTGAAATTGTAAGGTATTTCATAACTCACTGGTCCAGCATCTCCAGCAGCTGGTTGAGGACGTCTTGTCCGAGGATATCTGTACCCTGAGAACCCTGGCCCTGTGACATGGAAGCCAGAAAAGAACCTTCAGCCCATGAGAGACAGGCTGCTGCTGGTTCTCTCAATCTAAAGAGATGAAAACAAAACAAAGTCAGTAATTCTGCCAAGTGTATCAGGGCACAATTTCTATGCAAAATGTTTTTCATGTGAAGGAAAAAAAAATTAACAGTATTTTGATAAATTTCCAAAATTGCAGGTATTGTATTGGAAAGAGTTTAAATTATCTAAAGAAAATATGGGTGTTGGTTTTGCCATGCAAAAGTCACTTCCAGGGTTTTGGAGGGTGGTTTCCACAGAGTAAAATATAGTTGCTATGGTTTTCTGAATGGTTTCTAAGGGTGTTGCCAGGTTTTCAATAATTTTAGACTAGCTTCAGGTAGTTACTTATTGGCTTTGCTTTAGTATAACTGAGATAGTATTATAGTTATTATATTTCAAATTCATTTTTATATTATAAATTTTTTATATTTTAAAGTAACCTGGGTTCTTGTCATTTTAATGGTTATTTTTTTTATTTGTTATTTTCTATAAATAGTCACTTTATTCATTTTTATTTTAGGTTAAGGTATTTTTGGATATCAAGTTACACTAAATAAATAGAAATATCTGGCAACTAGCCGAAATAAAACAGGTATAGCCAATTTTAGTCATTTATTTCAAATAATAAAAATGTTTTAAAATAGTTTTTATTAACTACAATAACCCAGCATGCTAGCTCTAAGTTTAAAACCCAGTCTATATTTTTGTCACTAGATATTTGAGAAAAAAAACAAGCTGCACAATATGAAATATTATTCACATCATTTACACCAGTGTGTAGGAGTTACAACAAACCCGTATTCCCGCCTATGAGAAACAGAAACAGCGATGTGAGCTGCAATACTGCTAATTACAGTAACAACCGGCTCGAACTCAAATCTCATTTAGTAAACTGATAGTATTCATTACTGCGTTAATGGTGGAAAGAAGGCACTGCACCCATTTGGAATGTAAAAACACAACCCATTCTTAATTGCCTCTGCCCCCACAAAGGCCATGCTCTGTGCCTGTCTAATGCAACACCAATAACCAGTGTTAACATGACATTTAGGAGCAGTAGAGAGAATAAGACTGTCAGTGAAAACACGATGACCCTCTCCATCTGAAATATGACACCAAGCCAGAGCCCAGCGTCTCATTGTTCCTGCTGAGGAGCAGCACACGCTGACGACCAAGCAGAGCGGAATTCCCCCTTGCTGTCTATATGATAGCAACACCACCGCTATGCAGCATTCGGAATGTGTGTGGCTGAACTGGGCTTGGCTGTGGATGGGGGTTGAAGGTAGTAAATGTATGTATGTGTGTGTGAGCGTCTGGGAGTTGGGGTGTCAACCCATAATCTAACGTTGGCACTCAGGCGTGGGGCCGGAATTCCCCTACATTCTGTGAGGTGGGGAGATATTAATATACTAAGCTATGTAGGCATGCCTAATAAATGCTGAATGCTTTAAGGTCGAAGGATGTCAGATTACTGTATCCTAGACAGATACACAAAGCAACACTAGTCTTTGATATCACTGTAAAATGACACTTCCATGCCAGCCTTTGAAGATAAACTTCAGTTTATAGTGTTTAAAGGGAAAGTTCACTAAAAAAAAAAAAAAGTAATTTACGCGGTCATTCATGCTCCATTTGTTTCAAACCTATGTGAGGTTTTTATTCTTCTGTTGAACATGAAAAACATGTAAATGACATGTAAATGTCAAAATTGTCATTGTTGGATGAACTATCCCTTCAAGATTTTTATTTTTTTTTTAATTTGATTTGACAAATCACAATAAATAAATAAATAAATGAACTTCGTTAAAGGGATGGTTCACCTAAAACAAAAATTCTGTCATTGTTTACTCAGCCTCATGTCGTTCCAATTCCATATAAGTCCCTTTCCTCTACTCAGCACAAAATAAATTATTTTGAAAAACGTAATAACAAACGGAGGGGAAAAAAAAAACCACCACGGATGTCAATGGGTACCGTCAACTGTTGGTTACCAATATTTTTCATAACTTGTGTTCAGCAGTTGACAGACAGGTTTGAATTGACATAAGGGTGAGAAATAAAGACTGTTAATTTTTGGTTGAGCTCTCCATTTCTCCAAATGAATGTGGTTTTTACATAAATATATTTAGGAGATCAGTAGAATAGGTTTTAACTAAACATCTTTTGTGAAGAAGACAGAAATGCTTGCAGGTTTGTAATGATACGAGTCTAATTTTTTCAGAATTTTCATTTTTGGATAAACTATCCCTTTAAGTGACAAAATGCACATTCACTTTTTACAATATAATAAAACCAATTAAAACGACGGCCATTTCCTAAAGGAAGAAAATGGGAGGTGCAAAAAAGCATTTGGAATTCAGCTTCAATACCACAAAAAATTCCTCTTTTCCATTTTCTTTCCAAGGGTTCCCCAAACACAGCTCTTCAGAAGAAAAGAAGGGTATATACTCTCTTCGTCTTTGTTCAGCAGAAGAGGTGTGGCACAAAGTGAATGCTAGAGTTGAATTACTGGGACAACGGTGTGCTGCCAGGCCTGTCACTGGGGATAAAAGCTTTTTCAACCCTAATGTTTACTTTAAGCCTCATAGATATTGTCATTTGGCACACTGGAAGACGCATATAAATGCCGAGCCCAATGCGTCAATTGTCACGGTGTGTCCACAGGTCCATACCTCAGCATTCCTACTTCCCATTGTAAAATACAAATCTAAACCCCACTGCCTTTTACATGGTGAACATGAACAGTCTCAGGGGCTTTTAAGGGAGTAATCAAATACAAAATAAAAGCTGGGGTCTAATTTACTGACAGCTATTCATACACAGTTGGTTGTATGAATTTAAATTTAATTCATTACATGTACAATCAAAGACAATGGTGCAATGCAGAATGGGTATTTATTTTTTTGAATGTCATTTTTATAAAATGGGTGGGATCTTGCACATAAATAGAACTAGGTATAACACTGAAATGATTTTGCAACTTTTTTTGCTATTTTTGCATGGTTTTTATAAATGTTACAAATATAATATAATGATATTTATTTATTTATTTTTTTCAATTATGTAAAGATTACATTTAACAGTGTTATCAAATGATCATGTTTTTAAGTATTAAAGGGATGGTTCAATAATGCTGTACAATAACGCAAATGTTCAGTTTCGAATGCAAAGATCAAATGTTTCATTGTAAGACCTCAATATAACATCAGGAGCGACAGGTATTAATTTTGTGTTCCTTGATATGCTTTTCTATGTTCTTTTCTTGTCTTTCTATACTCAAAAACAGGCAGCTGTTGACATCATGAATTTCTAAGGAACAGTGCTTTTGTTAATATTTACTGCTCTACTCAGAAGAGTCACCTACATCTTGGATGGCCTGGGAGTGAGTAAATAAACTGCAAATTTTATTTCTGGGTGAACTATCCCTTTAATTCTAATTGAGATTACGGAAACAGTACGATTTTAATTACATAAAGCAACATTTTAATTTTCCTTGCACTTAAATTCTCTCAAAAAAGCCCTATAAACAACTCACTAAGAACTGAAGTGACAGTCAATAAAGCAGCGGAAGCAACAAAGTGTTTATGTCACAGGGGTATGTCATCTATATCACATATCATGGAAGACCGTTTCATTTATAGTTCTCTGAGAGTGCTAAATGGATCCACAATTGTCAGCACACTTAGATTTAGCTTTTGCTATCACACTCGACAAAACCACAAAACAAGATACTACTTCTCTTATGTCAAAGAATGTAGTGGCTAATAACTTACACAGCTCTCTGTATAAAGATTACATGTCTCTCTCTCTCTCTCATTGATATGTTATTGCATTTAATATTGTCAACATTACAGGTTGGTGAGAGCATGAGGACTATATAGGTCTCCAGCAGGTGCAGAGTGGCTGCTGTCTCAGGTCACACATTGCTACTGGACATGTTTCAGATCCCTGGCCGAGAACCGAGAGCTGGGTTGACAGCCCTGGTGTCATGACATCATCATCATCTTCAAACCTTTGCCAGAGAAATTATCCAATTTAAGTCGAGTGAGGATGCAAACCAGTCAAAAGGTCAGAAAATGAAGGACGAGCGGATGCTAAACAGCAAATAGAAATACAATACGGTTGACAGATTTTCAGCCAAGAATGACATCATGGTGCCACAAAAGGTGCAGCACCCATGCATAAAAAAATATCCAGCTTTGATTTACACCCACAGATATGACAGGTGAAGTTTATGGGCAGATTTCTGTTGAAGTGGGAATGACCGTTTCAATTAAACATCTAGATAACTCATGTTCACTTATTAATTGGACCAATCATAAAAGCACTCATAAAGCCTGATAAAACAAATAACGAAACCTGAGAATGAGTAATTCTAGAGTCATTCTCCACTAAATTACTGAAGCCTAAACAAGCTCAGATTTCCTCTGAATTCTGGTTTAACACTGTTGCTGCCACATCTGTCATTATCTCAAATCATTCATTACATTCTGCAATTTAGCCAAGAAAATCTGCTTCTCAAAGTGGGTAATAAAAAAAAAAAATGTAAAAAAAAAAAAATTAAAAAACAAAAAGGTAAAAAGGGCCCCTTTTCAATTCCTCTTAAAATGGCATAAACAATAGTCAACTGTAGTTTTTCACTGCGGATATGTGTAGGGTGGGCTTTAGCTCTAGTGGTAGCTTATTTGGAAGCTGTGGGTGGGTGTCTGGTTACTGGGGGAGTTATGCATTCTGCCTGAGGGAGAGGCTGCACTGCGTCCACTTAAACACAGACCAGGCCCCTCGTAGACAAGACGGGGTCAAAAGTCGCAGCTTAACAGGGCTGCCCATTGTCTCCTGACAGGTTGGGCACATCCAGCGATGAAAATGCAATCAAAACAAACAGAGCCCCGCAATCTGGGGAGACAAGTGAGAGGGGCTTCTCTGCTATCTTCATTAATCAGAGGCCAGGGAACGTTCAAAGGGATCTGCCGACCCTTCCCTCATCCCTCAAACCCAGGGCTGCAGGATGGACATGGTGGCTCAGACAAAAGAATGGTGGCCCCCATGATTTCTCCTCCATTTAGACGCGTGCTTTCACTGTGAACAGTCCCAAATAATGTATGTGGCAAAGGACTGAACTGTCCCAAAGTTATAAAATTTCACATGGACTTATTATTTCACCCTGCACTCGTTATTTATTCATTTTTATATTTGTCTGCATGCCAAATGGCATTATTAATGAGATGGTAAATTTGTCAAGTATGCTTTTTCCAGAGAGAACAGATGTAGTACAAGCATATCAGAGTAAACAGGTGTGTGACAATATGATTTAACTGTTTGGAATTTAAATATTTCTCAATCACAAAATCTAGACAGCATTTTCACCCCTTTGATTTATCTTTCCAAGAGGGTCTTATTTTGTAGGATTCATTGAAAATAAAAAGTAAAAAACTGAGCATTTGACTTCAAAGGAAATGCGTGTTCATTTTATTTTGAGAACCTCTGTTGATGTGATTTTTACTCTGTTTCTCCTGATTTGTGTTTTAGATTAGACCTAGTGATAGCAGCTGGATCAGCCACACAAACAACCGTCTCTGCAGGTACACCCACATGTGCTCAGAAGCTAAGACTTAACAACTTAGAGTTAAGTGAGGCCGGTAGGTGTCATAAAGGAATATAGGGCAACTATAAGGTTTACATCAATTATAAAAGTTATCTTTGGATTTGTTGGTTTAAAAATTTACATTACTATAGTTTTTTGTGTGAATTGTATTGTTTCAGAATTTCAGAATTGTAATTCTTGCTAAAAGTGTATATTAACCAAAATCAACTGATATGGCAAGCTAAAATTTAAGCCATCGCATATTTTAAATTTGAAATTTATTAAAATGTATTAAATAAATTTTTGCTTTGCAACTTAAACAAAAACTTTTACTATATAAAAATGTTTATTGTAATTTAAAAAATCCAACAAATACTCCATGAAATGTACATGCATTAGCAATGTTTTTACATTTAAATATATATATATATATATATATATATATTGACAATTTTACAGACTGTAAAATAATCAAGAACAAGCATTAATTTTTCCCACCTAACCCTGTGATTATTATCAACATACAAAATGACTTTAAGGCCACGAGTTATTTTATATAACCTATTTTACCATAATTTATTAGTTGATAGATTAAATATTCAGAGCTACTAAGGAAAGCCGGTATTTAAAAATGCATGTAGAGTATGAAACTGCTATTTCAATTGCCTTTTTAAAGAGGTGCCAATACTCCATTGAAACGGAACACTACATTAGAACATCATTAACGATACAAGCATGAAAATTGAATCCCTAGCTATTAATACAGCTTTATTTAGATTTGAACTCATTTCAGATCCACAAAAACAAATGTCCAGTAGCAAGTGCATGAAGAGCTAACAAACAAACAGGCTCAGGATTGAGTATCCAGTTAACCTTAAACTGCACAAAATACTTTCTTTGTCGCCATAAGAACACCACACCTATAAATATCACAGCCAGGCAGCAGCTGGAGAACCAGACACAACTGTTAGCACCTCAGGCACGTATCAGGCCAGGCAGTAACTCTTTAATGAGCAGAATAAGAACAAACACACTGGTCTGGTCTATAGAAACAGACAGGCATTGCTTTGCAATATGTGCTCGTATCTATTTACAAATCAAGCAACTAAATAAAACTACATGCACCAAGTGTGCATGCCCAAGTAAGTGGTCAAGATAAACCTAGTGACCCTACAAATGGCTCTTCAGAACTGCCCAAAAAACTTACCGTTGAAAGGCTCGCTCTGGGCAGAACTGTACTGCTGCATAAGGAGAGGTCATACTGCCAGACTGGGGTCTTTACTGAGGTCGTCAAGGTTATCGGCAAGTGGCCCAAGCACATGTATTAAAGCAGATCTGGAGTTACAAGTAAATGAAAAACATTAAAAACAAACAAAAAAAGAAACGCTGAGGCAGATTAAAGTGCTAGAAGGTCAAGTGCACAGGAGTGAATCAAGTGTGGAGGATGTTTTAATTTTGGTTTAATCTTTCTACAGCCCACAAGTAAAGGGGTGGCGTCAATGCCAACACGCTGACCAATCCCTGACAACAACTGGACATGGTATCATACCCCTTCAGTTGCTAGGATATAGATATTAAGCAACAACCCCCACCCATTCCATTTCTAGTCCATGTCCCCAGTGATGTCTGTCTAAGCACTAACCTGAAAAGCACATTCCGCCATCCATTCGCTGGCTGCAATTTGTATCCAGAATCCCAGGAGCTTTCAGCTATGCGTGGTGATTGCATCACACCAGCCGCTTAATTCTATTTTTACCCAACCAGGTGAAAAAGATGTCACATCAAGTAGCCCCTCAGTGACCACGATGGTTTCCTGACCTGTCAATAGGGCTGAAACTCTGTGTTAGAAGTTTATCGCCTTGCGTCCCCCCCCCATCCGCTAACATGCAGAGTGAGCATCTGTGACAAGGTAGACTAATCTTAATTGGCAGATTCCTGCTGTTATAAAACCAGCAAACAGATTTTCGTCATCTGGATGTCAACTTGTTGCTTGACAGCTAACAATTCTATAAGATTAATTAAATTATTGTATCCTTTAGTGTTCTCTGAACACAACATATGATGGGATTCCAAAAATAAAGGCATTAATACATTACACAGAAATCATAAAAAAATAAATAAATAAATAAATCGCACTTCATTTACTCCTGCTGACGGTATCGGAGGCTGTAAACTTAGAGGTGTTTTGCGGTTTTTAGGGGTTGAATTGCAGATGAATCAGAGGTTTAAAATAAAGGGGAGGTCACAGAGGGGAGAAGGATAATAAATAGATGCTGGGTATCCAGGGAACACGATCTGGTGTGCCGGACTTTTGTACCTTTAAAGAGAGCCTCAGTCAAGTGTCATCCTTCGTCTATCCTATGCCACCACCCATAATGCACCATAAAGGGATACTTTATAATAGGGACACTACTGAGTTCAAGACATGCACGTGTACAGGAGTTCTCATTCACAACCCAGTTTACTAATGACACATATTTCACCAAAAAACAGGGAAAATAAAAGACAAGACTTTGCCTAAAAATAAGATTTTGTCTATTGTGATAACCGGGTGTCCCATACCAAAAATTTACCAGAGCTGATTGCAGGTTTATATTATCATCTAATAACCAATGAGATTTAAACTGTCATTAGAGAGACTGAATATTTTAACATTTTTCTTTTAGACCGTAATATCCCTTTTGAGATTAAATAGCCAGCATGTCCTTTACGCATGCCAAAGCAGCAAGTTATTTTAGACCAACCCCCCTACACACACCCAACACACAGTTAAGCACACACCCAGGCAGATAACTTTACAAACATCTGCAAATTGTGGGTCCTCATTTTGCCATTCCTGAACAGAATCCAACTTAAATGACATGTTTTGCTCTGCTGTACTTGGCTTTAGTTTATTGGGGGTGACAGATTCCCACATATCCACAGCCGAAGTGAAAATACTTTTAACTTAATTATTAATGCATACAATCCTAGCTATTATAGACTTCTGTTGCGAACTGGATGAATATTAAATGACTAAATGCATTAGAGGAGTGTTTCCTGCACCTCTTTTAGGAGGCAGAATCTTTTAGCACACACTGATTGTGAATGCGAGCTTGCAATCTGATTAGATAAAAATACAGCAAAATACAAACATGAGTGACATGGCAAGTGTTGTCGGATTCAGAAGCAAGCTAGTTCTTTGAAATGAATCATTTGAAAAGCTACTGAATCAGGATGATGAATCCTTTACTGGATGGACTTTGTGAATCTGTCAGAGCAGTAACTGAATCCACATCTGACTCACTGACTGAATGTCAAGTACTTGTCTGTTTCAGAATGTAGTACGCTTTGTGTGCATAAGGTTGTGAAACTTGAATCAGTTTAATATGTAGACTATATACACTGACTGAAAAGTGGACAGGGACTCCCATGAAAGACCAGCTGTGCAAACCAAAGACAGATATTGTTGCAGGTGTTTACCAAGATATCATGTGTCAACAAATTAGATTTAGGTAAAGATCAAAGATTTTTGAAATATTCTGCCAGTGTCAGCAGGTAACAGTTGTCTTAAGGAGTTGCAGAATCATGTCATTTTTACAAACACAAAACAATTGTTACAAAGCCATGAAAACCCCAGAGCACTCTTTCATAGCTGTGTTCAATACAGCATTTATCATCTGAATACAGTCAAGTTCGCTAAATTGTTCATAAAAACTACAGGAAAACACAGAATTTAAATCTATATAATAGTTTCTCGAGACACTATTTATTACGATTTCTGTCTACAGTAACACACTACATTGCATAATGCACATTTGCTTGTGGGTATCAAAAACAGTTTTGTTGTGAAATGTGTTTTGCAACACAGTTTTAACATGCTGCTCAATGTGTAATGTAAATGCCCCTCTAATTAGTGGGAATATTACTGTATAATTTAGTTCTGATGGGGTTTGTGAAGTTACAAAAGCTTTTTCTTCTTGGGTGTTGATTGAGAATGTCTTATTTTAATTGAGATGTATAGTTTTTGGATGAGTACTTTTATCATGTGAACGAACTGGAACTTTTTGAATGCATGGATCTGCAGTATGTGTCGTGTAACAACACCATATCTGTGGTTAAACATGGAGGTAGACCAGTCTTATTATGAGGGTGCTATGCTGTTAGAGGAAGTAGAAATCTTGACTGCATGAAGGACATAATGGATTCTTTGAAGTATCAGGCCAAGATTATGATTCCTTTTGTGCATGAACTGAGGCTGATGATCACTGGATCCAGTACGGCGATCATCTCAATCGAAATCTACTGAAGCTTGGTTCATAGAATATTGTAGAGGGGGGCCTGTTCAGCTTTAAACATTCAAAATATTTGGTGGAATTTGAGAAAAGCAGTGGCAATGTGAAAACCAAAGATCATTAGTTATCTATTTTTCAAGTGAAGAATGGGTAGAGATGCCAGAAGAGAAGTCTTTTAAACACTTAGGGCAGGGTTCTCCTACCTTGCTCCTCCTGGATAGCTACCATGCACATTTCAGCCCAAATCAGACTTCAACCCCAATCAAACACACCTAAACCAGCTAATCAAGGTGTTCAGAGTTATTGATAATTACAGGCAGGTGTGTTGGAGCAGGGTTGGAACTGAAATCTGCAGGGGGTATTCTAGAAAGCGGGTTATGTGACACATTCGGTTAGTGTAAGGGTAACTATGAGGATAAACTCTGCTTTCAGTTCCTAAACAGGGGTGACTTTCATGTAGCCATAGAACAAACTCCAGAGCAGGTTATGTTATTAGCATGTGTGACCTAATGACAATATTCCAGTGGGCATGGATAAAACATTTTTAAAATGTTTTTTTTTTATTATTCTAATATGGTTATTATATTTATTTTATTCTCACACAAATAGTGGCCTTAATTTTTTTTTTTTTTTTTTTTTCAAACATTAATTTTATAACATTAATTTTATAACATTAATTAAATGCATGTCTAGGCCTATTCATTGAAATTATGAAATGCACACAATTTATTACAATTTAAAGTTCTGGATTAAATTTGAATGGTTTTGATTAAATTTTATTGTACTTTTTTTATATAAAAAGCTTCATTTATTATTATCATTATTACATTTTTCAGAAATACTGTGTTGTGGTCAATTCTTATAAATATAAAGGGGTCATATGATGTTGTTAAAAAGAACATTTTGTGTATTTGGTGTAATGCAATGTGTTTTTGCGGTTTAAGTTTCAAAAAACACATTTTCCACATAGTGTACATTATTGTTTCTCCTCTAAGCCCTGCCTTCTGAAACGGGTTGATTTGTACAAAGCTCATCGTTTTAAAAAAGTGAGGTGTGCTCTGATTGGCCAGTTATCCAGTGCACTGTGATTGGCTGAATACCTCAAGCGTGTGACGGAAATGTCGCGCCCCTTACCATAACGTGATGCCGTGTCCCGACGCTATGACACAAAAACAAAAAAGCCATTATAAACGAGGCATTTGCTGCAACCAGTGGGGGTATAATTACTAATTATCATGACTTAGTACTGTCTTTTTGCCTCATAAACATAACACCATGTCTGCATTTGTGATCTGAGAAACAACAAAGAACAAGCACTACTCGACAAAGCTCAAAACCTGCGTTTGAATAGCAAGTAGCAGGTTCTTTTAATAAGAAAACAATTTACTTAAAGGTTGTGAATCAGAGGCGCCAGTCTGTCCTCACAAAGTTGGAATTGCCTCACTTTCTATTGCCTCTGTGCACAGCCAGCACACACTCTAATATTTGGGTTGAACTGTTCTGGAACAGTGTTGTAAATTCTAGTTGTGTCCTCTTTTGGAAGCACAAAGTAGCTTTGCTTAAACAATGAAACACAGCGTCTCCTGAACATGGCGCTGCAGCAACACTACAGCGAGAATAATAGCTCTACCTTCTTTCTTTGTGTAAACATTTGGGCAGTGTCTGAAAATAACTAAGACTAAGAAAAGTAATATTATTCCTGAGAAAAACTCCAGCAGCAAATCTTTACAGAAGCCACTTGGTTTGTTATGTTTTGTTAAGTGTAATGAAATTATTTACATTTCTGTGAACACTTATTGGACTTCTGTCTATGAAAAGATCATGCGGAGTTGTATGTAATGCATACAGCATCTTCACCATTTATTTATGGCCAAATGGTGGACTAATCTCTGTAGTGATTACCACCCCTGTTCTCCAAGCAATATAACATACAACAACATAACATTACTAACATGATCTCTGGGTGAGTGCAGGTGATATTGCAGATGACACATGAAACCCTTACATCACTGCAGTGTTAATTGCTCTTAAATGCAGACACTGAATGTTAGTCACTCCATCCCCATTACTTCATATGAAATACACATCCTCATTTAGGGCCCTAGTGATTACGTCAGTCTCTACAGTGGGCTGTGTGGCCGGTGTCCAATCCCACATCACTAATGCGCTGATTATCTCTCTGCAGTTGTAGCTCAGTGTGTCGCTGGCTTGGTCTGCAGGGTTAAGTCCATGTTAATCTGTACTTGCATAGATGGGTTAAAAGTAGTTGTTTATAAGGCAATGACTGAAGCACATGCAACTTTAAGTACATCATCCCCCTTAATTCATCTTCATGCCTTTATCTTCCTTTATGCATCATGGTACGGCAGTTCACACCGCCTATTACTGTCCTGCCCTTGCATACGCCACTGAGCAGTTGTCGGGGGGCAGCTGGTGAGGACGGTCTTCAACACGAGGTCAAACGTACACTGCGTGGGACGCAGGCTCCTCTGTGTAAGGGTCAAGCGTATGCGTATGTGTCTGTATTGCCCGCTGTGACTAATGGTGGGGGTATCCATATGAGTCAGAGAGACCGGTGTCCAGTGCAGTGTTTGAGAGGTGATAATTCATGGAGTACAGAGGCTTCTGAACAACTTCAAAACTGCCCGGCAACTCACAAGTGTTTACATGAGTCCGTCACATTAAACATGAAGAGGGATCATTCCGTTTAAGATCAAAATAAAGGGTGAAATAATCCACTTGCTGCCTAGATAGACACGGCCGTTATAAGTTCATCACAATGGGGCATTATTTAAAAAAAAAAAAAAAACTTCAGCTATTTAAATATCATTAATCCACTCGATTTATCAACTTATTCTGTTGGCCTTGAACTGTTTGCAAGTCGCAGAAGAACATTTTAGCCGGAGCTACTTCTCTTTGTTTACGTCTATGACAAATCACACAGGTACCGGGCTACTCCACAGCGGTACCTACCCAAACCAGTCTAAATAGTCAGAATATAAAAAAATTATTATAGGTGCACCATAGTGATTCAGGACAAGCCATAAAACACGGTTTGGAAAGTGGATTCATGGTGTACTTATATAAATTTTGAGCACAAAAGTTATGGGCTGGAGTTAAGTAAAGTTTAAATGTAATTACTCCAAATATTATATATTATAATGATACTATAGTATACTATACTATACTATAGCATAAGTATCAAATATAAACATTGTCCCATGAACAGCCTATAACTGAGTGTGCATCAATTTTTTCCAAGCATATTTAAAAAATGTTAATTACATTTGCCTTGTCATTAAAAAGTATTTTCTTATATCTTTTTGAGGCTGTTTTCATCACTACGATCAGGACAGTTGTATCATCCTGAAAAAAATTATTTAGAAAAGAAAGAAAAACAAAAAAAAAAAAAAAAAGGAAAGAAAAAACTCTTCCACTTCTCACATAGGTCATTAAAGAGATAATACTAGTTCCTGCACCTTGTTATTGTTGTAAGTATAAAACTGTAGACAAAGACAAATACTTTCCCACGTTGTGAATCACACTATACTACCCTTAGCTCACTTTTGTCACAGTGACTTCCCCACCTAAAATCAGTTGTGTCACCATTCATGGGAAAATTCATGTTGCTGGTGGCAAAGAGTAAAAGGCGAAATGCCAAATTTGAATCATCCAGTAGGACAGCTTTTGGTGGGAACCATTTTTTTTTATATATCCTCTGTTGCATTATTAATGACAAACAGGTTTGGGATTATTGCTAAGAATTATTCACATCTAGTGAAAGCTGTTGGTCCACAATCAAAACTAATAATTTGTTTTGTTATTCATGTTGCACCAGCTGCAAAGCATGTAACCCTTCCTGAATTGTTTAATAGTGCTGTTTTTACACAACACACTTTTCTGGCTTTCCCTTTGTTCTTGTGCATGTGTCAGTTTAATTAAAAAAAAAAAAATGCTGCAAACATTAAGAAAAGAACTAAAGGTCATATATGCATGTATTCCAGACAATACCCAAAGATTAACCAAGCAACATTTACTTCATAAAATTATAATTCATGATCAATTGCTAAACAGCTTTTTGTTTAAAAAGGTAACAAACAAAAACACCTTTCCACTGAGTGCATTAAAAAAAGTGGAGCATACATTGACATGGGTAAGCCACCATTCTAGTTTAAACAGGTTTTTCTGGACTTTGTTTTTTCCTTACCTCTGAAGTACAGAATCGTTTCATTTACAGACAGAAAATACTCAGTAAATATGACAAAGTTCATAACAGCAAAGTTGTCCAAAACAACAACAGTCATTTCAAGCCTCAGATCTCAAACCTTGTTCACACCGCCTGGATCACGAAATGTTTCTAGTCACTGCACTGGTTTCTCTAGTAATGGTAATGAACATCACCACATGCTAAGATGTCATTTCTCTTTTTATGATACTAAAATGTCAATTCTTGAAGAAAGGAGGATGTATATAAACTGTACCACTGCATGATGCATAATATTAAAAGCAAGAATCAACAAGCATCATGTTGCTCTGCAAATTTTCTTGTAAAATGAGCATTTTTCTTATGCTCAGCTATTTCAATTTAATAATGAAAAGAACCCATTCATTGCCACTGCATTGAAATTACTGAACATACACAGAGGCCTGATAAAAAAATTTATCTTAGAAGAATACATCAAATGGTACTTAGAGGTTTTTGCATCTGAACTATTAATATGATATTATATTATATTACACTAAAAAAATAGCTTGTTGATCTAACTTAATAAAATTGTGACACATATTTCCATTCATTTGAACTGATTTATTTGAACTTAAAGTTAATTGTACTGATGATTAAAATTCATGCTAATTTAATGAGATCAAACCAATTTCATTTGACATGTTCTATGAATGTTCCCTGAACATAATTCACTCTTGTTGATTTAACAATTGCTGTTGCTGTACAGACTACTTTGTTTTTTTTGGTTACCATTTATTTTTTTTTATCTTATGGGAACGTAATAGACATCATAACTCTTGATCACATGTTAAACATATGCTGCACATCTGCAGCACACATATTGTGATCAAGTAAAAACAGCCTCTTCACTGGCATTAGCACAATAGCACACAGCTCATGCAGCCATAGCTTAACAACAAGGTCTACACTTCACCATGATGGTAACCTGAAAACAAACAAACTTTTAAATGTCAAATATAACTGAACAACAAGCTTTAAAAGGTGTTTACCTTCACTAAAAACACATGAAATAGCACTTAATTTCAACATTTATTCTCCTGATCTATCCATATGCAAAGCATGCTGGGAACTAGAAATCCACTGCCCAGTTTCAAAGTAAATGATTTGTGCAGGTCCAATACAAATGGTTTAAGTCAACTTAATATTTTACAAATGTGATTTCATTTAGCATTATAAAATTGAGCGCAAATGACAACCGAGTAAAAAACTAAAGATTTGTGTTGTTTTAGCTTATTTTATTTAAGTAAACTAAGCAAACAACTAAAAATCATTTTATTGAGTATAGTGCTGGGCGATATGACGATATATATCGTGGGGACGATAGAAAAGTGTCTATCGTCCTATTTCTCTTCTATCGTTTCTAACCTAATTTTATAAATTACTAAAGAAAATATTGCATTAAATAGGCTATGACAAATGTATAATAATGTCTTGTCGCTATGCAATGCATACTCTACCCTTTATATAAGTGATATTTAAGAATAAAAATGAACTTTTTCGCAAAGAAACTCCGTCTTGTGGTTTTGCGACATGACGCTTTACGTTGTTGCGACATGCTTTATGACATGCTTTACGCTAGTTAACTCATGAGTGCTTAAAGATGGAGACGCAAGAGGTTGAAGATGAATGCCAGGAGTCGCAACAAACTGAAACTGCTATGCAGGCAGCAGCCCAAGAAGTACTTTTACCAAAACGTGGGGGTACGTCAGTGATTTGATTGCATTTTGGCTTCAAGAGCTCTGACACGGAGCAGAAGACAGTCATGTGCAAACTCTGCCAAAAGACTGTTTCCGCGCCCGACGCTAACACAACAAACCTCTTATACCATTTGAAGAAGGTCCACGAAAAAGAATACGGGAGAATCAAAGAAATGCGATGTAAAGAAAGTTGTGAAACAGCCCGGGCAAGTGGCGAGAAAAAATATAGCCAGCCTAAAATTAAAGAGTCTTTCATAAAAAGCACACTGTATGAAAAAACGTCCCAGCGCCATGAAGAAATCACATGTGCCATCTTGCATTACATTTGTAAAGGCATGACCCCCGTGTATGCAGTTGAGAAGGGTAGCTTCCGAG
>JAUMHE010000099.1:2324070-2337349 GCA_032359235.1 Enteromius mattozi | reverse complement strand
AAACTAAAACTCATATTGAATCAAAATAAAATTATTCTCTGTGAAATCAAATGAGCCTGTGACATGTTTTGACTCCAACCCACAAAGAATCGGAATTGAGAATCAAAAAGAACCGGAATCGAAAGGAAGAATCAGAATCGGAATCAGAATCGTTCAAATCAAAACGATGCCCAACCCTAGTGGGGACGATAGAAAAGTGTCTATCGTCCTATTTCTCTTCTATCGTTTCTATCATTTTTAACCCAATTACTAAAGAAAATATTGCAATAAATATGCTATAACAAATGTATGATAATGTCTTGTCGCTATGCAATGCATACTCTACCCATAAAAATGAACTTTTTCGCAAAGAAACTCCGTCTTGTGGTTTTGCGACATGATGCTTTACGTTGTTGCGACATGCTTTACGCTAGTTAACTCGTGAGTGCTTAAAAATGGAGACGCAAGAGCTTGAAGAAGAATGCCCAGAGACGCAACAAACTGAAACTGCTATGCAGACAGCAGCCCAAGAAGTACTTTTACCAAAACATGGGAGTACGTCAGTGATTTGGTTGCATTTTGGCTTCAAGAGCTCCGACACGGAGCAGAAGACAGTCGTGTGCAAACTCTGCCAAAAGACTGTTTCCGCGCCCGGCGCTAACACAACAAACCTCTTTTAACACTTGAAGAAGGTCCACGAAAAAGATAACTGGAGAATAGAAGAAATGCGACGTAAAGAAAGTTGTGAAACATCCCGGGCAAGAGTCTTTCATAAAAAGCACACCGTATGAAAAAACGTCCCAGCGACATAAAGGAATCACATGTGCCATCTTGCATTACATTTGTAAAGGCATGACCCCCGTGTATGCAGTTGAGAAGGGTAGCTTCCGAGACCTTGTCAAAGTCCTTGACCCGAGGTACGTTATGCCCAGTCGTAAGCACTTCAGTAAAGTCGAGTCGCCTCGCTTATATAACGCATGCCGGGCCCAAGTAGAGAAGGATGTTCGCAGTGTGGTCCATTATGCCTTGACAACTGACTTGTGGACGAGCAGAACTACGCAGCCCTACATGAGCGTAACCATACATTACATCAGCAAAGACTGGATCCTCTGTGCTCGCTGTTTACAGACCGCGTACTTTCCAGATGACCACACGGGAGCCATGATAGCCCAAGGTGCGTTACTCATGCAGTAATTTGTATGAGGCACTTTTAGTTTACTGTTCTGTCATTTTTACTGTAGTAATTCCGAGAGAGACCCCCTAATAAAGTATTTATCTATAAAGGTCTTAGAGATGCACTGGAGTCATGGGGACTGCAAGAATGCCACCTTGTCTGTGTCACCACAGGTAATGCCACTAACAACATCTCTGCAATGGAACTGAATGAGTGGGAACGGCTACAATGCTTTGGTCATCGTCTACAGCTAGCCATTGGTAAGTGTAAAACAATCAAAAAATTGCCTAGTGTAATATTGCAATGGGAATACTATACTAACAGCAAAAATATTAGTGAATTGAGATTAGTTTGGTTATCCTGTGTTATGTTTGATGTACAAGACACTATTATTGAACAAGTTATAATCGCCTACATTTTATTCATTATTTATTATTTTACCTGTTATGGCAAAAACTGAATTCTGATACTAGCTGCCCACAGATCTATTTATTACCATACTTTAATTGTTAAATCAATCCATAAATTGGTTAAGGAATACATGATCAAGTTAAAATGTCAAAATATGTTATTAAATTACATACTTTTCCATTTGATCCAAATAGAGAATGCTCTGAAAGCTCTCACACCAGCATCTACAAAGCAGGCTGTGGAACGTGCAGTTGGAGTCTGTAAAAAGGTGGTCAGTGCCTTCTCCAACTCATGGAAGAGAAAATGTGACTTGGCCAAGGCACAACCAGTGCTGGGCTTGCCTCCCTATCAGCTCATCACTGAAACCCCTACAAGATGGGGCTCTCGGCAGCAGATGATAGAGGGGTTCCTTGAACAGGAGAAAGCTCTTTCACAGGTCCTCCTTGCAGACAAGAAGGTCTCAGCCAGAAGGATGGGGATGCAGAGCTCACAAAAGCAATAAAAGAGGGCATTCTCAAATAACTTAATGAAAAGTATGATGACGATACCACCAACAACCTTCTGGACATGGCGACACTTGTTGACCCACGGTTTAAGACAGCCTACATGAAGGAAGAGAGGGTGGAGTTCATAAAAATAAGAGCTGCAGCAGAGCTGGTGGACATGGCGGCACCTGAAAGTGCACAAACAGAAGCAGCCTCCATTTCACCCCTAGCTGCTGAAGATAATCCAGAGCTTCCCTGTCCCCATCCCACAAAGAAAACAAAGAAGAGTTTGGGTAGCTACTTCAAAAAGGCAGGTCAAGGTACCACCCACTCCCAGCCAAGCACAGCATCCATGATTGAACTGGAGCTCTCCATGTATCTTCAGGCACCTGGGCCTGACTCGGAGACCGACCCTCTGGAATGGTGGAGGCAGCATGAATTGAGTTTCCCATCGGTGGCCAGGCTCGCCAAGAAGTACTTATGCATTCCCGCTACTAGTTCTTCATCTGAAAGGGCCTTCAGTGTGAGTGGGAACATCATCACATGTAAGAGGTCATGTCTTAAGCCAAACACGGTTGACCAACTTGTCTTCCTCACACTCAACCTAGAAATTTGACAGACATTTTTTCTACTTTTACAAAGTAGCCTTTTATGTTTGCACTTTTATTCATGGCTAATGCCTTAAACAGTGTTATGTTCAACTCTGATATTTACTTTTGATACTTTATTTTGGTTTGCAAACTTTGCACTACAAGGTTGAAAAATGTTGTGTGTTTATTTTTTATAATTGAGTGCTTTTCTGCTCAGAAACTTGAAATGGTTGTGCACTTTAATTTTTTTTTTTTTTTAATAGAGTTTATTTTGATAATACTATTTAAATAACTATGTGAAGGCTACTGTAGCTCTACCTCCACCACATCTGTTGTCATTTGATACATTGAAACTAAAATGTATATTTCTCATTTGTGACAGTTCAGTTAAATGTCACTTCAAAATAAAGTTGCAAAAAAAAGTATGCAATGATATTTTTGTTAAACTTTTCAGAGAATAACTGAAAAGGTACTTTATTGTGGTATATCGTGATATATATCGTTATCGTGATATAAAATAATCCATATCGTGATATATGATTTTTCCATATCGCCCAGCACTAATAGAGTGTATATATACACACATATACAAATGTTATGTTTATATACCCTTGAATCTTAATACTATGTGTAATTTCCAGGATGATAATATTTTCTGACGTTTATGAGTCCCTTGTTGGTCATAAACCATTCAACTGCCTGCTGTTCTTCAGAGAAATCCTCCAGCTCCTGCACATTCTTTTCCAGCAATTTTTGCATATTTCAACCCTTTCCAAAATTGACTGCATGATTTTGAGATTCGTATTTTCACACTAAGGACAACTGAGGGACTCATACACAGCTATTACGGAAGAAAATTGAAAACATTTACTGATGCTCAAGAAGGAAACACAAAGCATTAAGGCCCAGGGGATGTAAACTTTTGAACAGAATGATTCAATCCTTATTTTTGTTTAACAAACACAATATATAACATATACTGGACTTCAGAAGCTACATAAATACATGTTTCCCAGAAGACAAAAGTACAACTTACACTGATCATCCGATTTAAAAAATGTACACTCCGTGTCTCTTAATGCATTGTGAGGCTTTCTTGAGAATCAGTACGTTTTGACCTTTTGTAATAATTATGCACAGTTATGGACAGTTGATCCCTCATCTGTCCTCAGTGTTAAAAGATGGATTCCAAAAAACATACAGTCAATGTTGGGAAGTGTTCAAATACAAGACACTGGAAAACCAAGGAATGTGCAGGAGCTGAAGAATTTTTCTGAAGGACAGCAGGCAGTTGACCTGTTCATGACCAACAAGGGATGCGTGAACGGTCACAAAATACAAAAACAGTTGTGGATCATTCAGGAAATGAAGCGCAGTATTAGGATTCACTTTTGAATAGGGTCATTTTAAAAAATTACTAAAAAATAAATTAAATTATTTTGTCCTGTGGAGTACATGTAAACATCTGTTATGTGAAATAGCTTATTCAGGACTACAAAAAACCTTATATGGTGTGATGTTCTTAAATGAGGCGGCATAGTTTCTGCCCATTTAAAGTTTGATTTTGTTGTGACAAAGTGCTGATATACAAGTATGTGTATTGCTAGCTTACAATTTAATTTGATTCCCAATAACACCACCATTTGTTTATTCAGGCTAATTTGTGAACAAGAACTAGCACGAACCGCAACTTAAAGGGTTACTCTGCCCCGAACAGAAAATTTTGTCATTAATCACTAATACCCCAAATGTCATTCTAAACCTGTAAAAGCTTTGTTTGTCCTCGGAAACACAATTTAAGATATTTGGGATGAAAACCAGGAGACTTTTGACTGTCCCATTGCCAAATAAGTAACACTATCAAGTCCCAGAAAAGTATTAAAGACAGCATCAGAATAGTCCATCTGCCATCAGTGGTTAATTCTGTATTTTATGAAGTGACGATAATGCTTTTTGTATGCAAAGAAAATAAAAATAACATTTATTCAACAATTTGTCTCCTCTGTGTCACCCTAGTGCCATTTTGAAGAGTATCCGCTGGAGGCAAACAGAGATGCGGTTCTGTGTCAGCCTCAATACAATGATACATTTTCTACATGTATTTACCCTTTGATTTGTACAAAAACTGCATATGTGGTGTGGCTGACACAGAACCGCATACACTGTTTGCCTCCAGCGGACACTCTCCAAAATGGTGCTACAGAGATACAGAGAAACACAGAGGAGATGAATTGTTGAATAAATGTCATTATTTAGATTTTCTTGGCATATACCAAAGTATTCTTCTTGCTTCTTAACATTACGGTTGACCCACTGATGGTAGATGGACTATTCTGATGATGCCTTTCATTCTTTTCTGGGCTCTGACAGTGTTATTTATTTGGAAGTCAATGGGACAGTCACAAGAATATCCAAAATATCTTAAATTGTGTTCCGAAGATGAATAAAGCTTTTACGGGTTTGGAATAACATGGGGGTAAATAATTAATGACAAAATGTTTATTCTGGGGTGGAGTAAACCTTTAACGCAATGTTGTCTCTATGTGACAGTTTTTCTTTTGAAAAACAAGTTATGCCATATTTTGTAATGTTTGTGCTGTTTTACTGCCTTCTTCACCTCCTCGAAAAATGGCACTAAGTTGGTAAGCACTTGATTTTGTCCATTGATTTACTGGATCATTTGTTTCATGTGAGTGACAAGATGCTAGAGGGGAGAAATAAAAAAAATAAAAATAAATGTATTAAACATTTGAAACATTTAAACTTTAACTTATTGGCCTTTATTGTCAAGCCTGAATTTTTTATTTAACATGTTGCTGTATTTGGCACTATAAAATAAGTGACTGGGACTGCTGACAGAGTAAACGTGTATATGCGTTGGTGCAGTAAGGGGTCATGTAAAGAGAGACCTCTTTTAACAGCCCTTGTACACATCTGAGCAGGTGTCTCCGGCTCAGCACTTCTGTGAGGTAACCCTATCTTTGATATTCTAACTTTCAGAAAAATAGCTCATGATGTAAAACTTATGGCCTGGTGTTTAGCAACCAGGAGATTGGTATCCAAGCAACCGAGTGACAAGTGTGATTGGTTCCCCCGTCAAACCATTAAAATGAATGTATGCGTAGTACATAATGTGGCATCTCTATGACATCTTATCCTGGGTCTATGAGCTACCACATATCCATGCGTAATTTGAGCGAGGCTCTAAGGTGTCTCTATTGTCACTGGATAGGCTTTAAAAATAAAACCGGGTGAAATGATGTAAAGGGCTGCTTTAATGCTTGCAAACAGATCTTACTGGGCTCAAGAGTTTGCTGATAGCAACAAGTCAGGTATCAAGAGCTACTTGTGTGAAAATCATTGACTCTGCATGACCATTAGGGGCCAGATCCACGTATTTTGAGTTGTTATGGCAACAGCCTTCATTAAATAGGAGCCAAACATTAGTTCTAGCTGCTGCCCTTGGCAGATGTGTTGGCCTGGATCCACATGAATGCATACGCCGTTAGATGGATTGCTGCCCAATGGCTACTTTACAGTTAAAGCCATTCATTTTACTGTTAAATTTCCATTGTGAGTCATCTCTAAGAAAGCATGCTGATGTGACAGTGTTTAACAATAACTGTGTTTCCATTGGCTCTCAACTGTAACAATCTTTTCATACATGTAATAGAGAGTCATGGGCTCAGTTAGATGCAAAGGCCATGTAATCTGTTTTTCTAATTGGATTGGCTCAAGGAATTTACATTGCCGTGGAAGAGAATGAAAGCCGATCTGGGTGAGAGAGAGGTAATAGTGTGTATGTGTGTGTACATGAACACACACAGTAAGGTGGGCCAGGTTCCTACGAGATAACGTCACCTGCCAATCAGGACAACCAGCTGCTAGAGTGTGTGTGTATATATGTGTGTGTGTACGGATGTTTCCAAGGGACACTGAAGCAGTCGTAAAAGCTATCTATTGTTCTAAGGCTTATACATTTCTTATATTAATGATATAAGAGTACCCAATTACATAAACTCCTTCAAATGACCTTTCCTTAATGGAAAACTATCACGTGTTAATCAATGCTTTGTGTTGACGCTCGCACTGATTGGCTCTGAGGTGCACTCCTTAACGGGATATGATAGATACACCGTTCAGGGTGATAAACGCGTCAGCAGGTGGATTTACACCAGTCTGGGTCACCAAGTACTATATCGGTTTGATGGTGAGCCTTACCATGAGCTAATGTGCTAACTACACCTCTTTTGTGGATTGAGATGCTAACTAGACGCTGGAAAAAACATTTTATCATCTACATTAATGGATAAATCAGTATTGGTTAAACCATAGGTGTAAGCTATATTTGCTTTCTCACTGTTGAACATAACATTCACAAATTAAAAATTAGCATTACACTACTGGAAATACAAAAGGGGCGGAAGATCAAAGAGCAGGAAACAGCATGAAAGTTGACGCTGATTAATTCAGTGTCCCAGATCTTAACTTGCAAAGTCAGGCAGATTGAATGGAACACTATAACTAATGTAAAAATATATGATTACTGCTGGTAGCACCGTGAGATCTGTGGGAACGACCTGCGGCTATATCCCTTTGGGTTTGATGTATATATGAGTGTTTTCGCATCAGTGCGTCACTTGTGGGAGAGAACAGAGGATGTTAATTTAAAAAAGATGAGCTGCAAAACAGGTTGTCCCGGCTCTTCTTTACGAGCTGTGCACCCACAGGGCAAATTCAGATTACTGGAGACTAACCACTGCCAGGAAGACTTATGAGTGAGATCACATATATAAACAAACAGCAAACAAACTTACACTGGACTACAAAACCCATACTGTATATACACCATATAGCCAATAGCTATCATTTAAAAAAAAAAAAGAAAAAAAAAAGTAATGGACAAAAGGCGTTTCTACATTTTATGCTCAGTATAGCTTTTTTCCTCCATTAAAAACGGTGTCAACTAAGAGTCAGAGCATGTGTCATCATTACTAGCACCACAGCTGCACTTTTAGTAATGAAGTGCATTAACTTTGCTCATACTGTCCTTTACAATAGATTAAAAAAACAAGTCAATCAATCAAAAAAAGGTCACATGACATTCACCAGAACCTGCAATCAACGTAGACACGTGCTGTACTGTGTTGTTCTTCCTGGTCTGGATTATAACAAACACATACAGGTGTGTCTCTAACAGTCTTTTAGTAATGAAAAGGCATTTTCTATTTTAGTAGTGTACCATAAATACATAATTCAAAAAAAGTACAACCGCCAGTCAACTGTGGCAACTTTTCAAAGGGATAAATAATTCTTCTAAAAAGCATAAATAATTCTATGGAACATACAAACATACATAATTCTTGTGAAAACAGTGAATAAAAGGAATAAAATCACTAATGAGTAATATATAAAAATAAAACGTAAAATAAAGTTGTAACTGCAAGATATAAAGTCATATTACGAAGTGTAAAAGCACATAGTAGTGATTGCCAAATATGCTTAAGTCATATTGGGAGTTAAAAAGGTGCAATTATGAAAAATAAAATTGCGGTTGTGAAAACATAAATCAATTTGGGAGCTAAAAACAAACAAACAAACAAAAAAATAAAAGAAATACTCCACGGTAGAAATTTCAATGTTTCAAAACACTGTGTTCATGCATGCATTTACTTTAACTATTAAAAAAATGCATAAAAAAGGCAAGAATCATACACAGCCGTGTTTGAGGGATTTTTTGGATGGAGATATCATTGTGTAATGAATGGGGAAATTCACAGATTACAAAATTCTAACACTATGACAAACTTGCAGTGATGTCCAATGTTAAAGCTACAGATGTGAATCTACTTAAACGAGGCACCCCAGTCTCTCAGCAACACCCAGGTTATTAATGTCAATTATGAGACTACTGTCCATCATTTCAGTCTGCAATGCATCAAGCCATGCCAGTCTCGCCTGAGAGAATTCATCTCTCCTCCCATCGGTTCCTTCCCCCTGTCATTCTGTGCAGAATAAATATTTATCATGTATTCCAAATACATCCAGGAGTGCGAAGATGAGGAGGGTCCAGAGTAGCTCATGTCTGACCGAGGGTTTGCACCCAGTGGACATCTGGTGAAACTGTAACCCCCCAGCTGTCGCTCTCATCTACTCACTCGAATTTATCTCCCACCGCACGGACATCTGCGAGTGGCATGCCAACCATTTCAAGGAGGACATATTTGCATGAGTTGCAAGGGGTTGTTGGGGACACAGCAGTAGAATAACAGTAGCAAGCACACAAAACACAGCCAGCAGAAAATGGGAAGAACATTGGATAACATTTAATGTGTTGTGATTCTCATTCACAGAAGTCCAAATCACTGTGCTCTGCTTTATGAGGTCAAGAGGAGAGAAGCTCCAGGGTACTGGGGGATGGAGGGAAGATGGAGCTGGGGTGTGGGATATGGTGGCGTGCACTTTGGGCGTTAGCGTTCCTTGAACTCGTGCACCCGCTGACATCTTAACCCGGCTCATAAACTTTCCCACTTGTCAAGAGGGGTTTGAGGCTTAAGGGCCACAGGGGCTGACGGGGTGAGAGGATGGCCATTGCTTTAGCTCAGGTCACCAATAAGCGGCCTGAATGTAAATACCTGAGCTTTAGCTGGCTCATGTTTTATGTGCAATATTTATGAGTTTTTATTTCTATTTTTTTTAATTGTGCATACTCAGACTATTAAGCATGTAAGGCTGGTGGAGGAAAACACTTCCACTGAAGTGAATGCTTAGCAGAGTTATAAAGTAAACAAAACATGACAGAATGATAGAAATCTTAAGGAGCTTAGAAATGTGTAAGCAGTTGTGTCAAAGCTTCATAAAACCTGAAAACTACAAAACGTTTTTTTTAATTTACTCAATGTGTCAAATAATTGGTTCATAAGCATCATTAGATTTTTGGAGGGAGTCACACAACATCAAAATTAAATGATCGATACAATATTATTAGAGTATTAGAAAGAACACCTGCAGAAACTTGTGACTTCATGGGGAAATATCAGATCATTTGATTTTGATGTAATATATATATATATATATATATATATATATATATATATATGTATGTGTGTGTGTGTGTGTGTGTGTTTTACACTCTCATTGTTGCCCCACAACATTACCTTTATTTTACTGACACCTTAAATACATAAAATCACATGTCTATTATATCAGCTCACCCCCCTTTTTTTTTAATCCCATGAATATCTAACTGAATTTACCACAAACGTTATTCGATCTATTCCTTCTCATTTTCGTTTTTAAGTGTCAGTGACCCAACTGCTTTCTTGATTTTAGTGGCTACAAACACACAACAATCCACTGCACTGGATTGCATTGGATTGCATAAGGGCATGCATTGCCCCCTGTTGGCAAACAATCACATATATGAAATGGAAATATGTGGCATGCTGACTTCAACTGGGATAAAAACAGATGATGAATTCCATCAACGTTAAACAAACACGCAGGTGCAATGCATGACAGAACTGGGATTTAATTAAATCTCATGTTTTCAATTCTACATTTCTTACCTTATATTTACTACACAGCAATTCAGCAAAAATGTTCGAGATGGTGGAATGCATTTGCATTGCAGCCGCTCGTTAGCTGTGGTATCCTAAATGTTCAAACCAGCGAGGCATGTAGGGGTTTTTTGCGGGTGCATTTTTGGGGCTTCGGTTACACTGGGGGGCATAAAGATTGAGATTGCTGGGAGTCACAAGAGGGATGGAGTGTGCACTAACGCACCTTCAGGGCTTAGGGTGGGCCCCAGAATTGCGTCTGCTCTTTCTCTTACCGATCTGCTCCCTTAAAGCGCCTGTCAGCAGGCCTCAAGCTGGCCCCCTGCAGTCTCAGTAGCTGCGTGGCCTAGCAACAGTTTTGATAGAGTACAAATATCACTAGGGTTTGCACTTTGTAAGACCGTATTATTCTACCACTAAATGACAGTTGGGAAATTAAACAGAATGCAATAAACAGAGCATAAAAAGTGCCAAAGCAAAAATCTGAGATAAGGATATAAGTTTTGTTAACGATTAACTATTAATAACAAGCTTTCCTTGCCCCAATAACTCTTCAAAAAACAAAGAAAAATGGCTTGAGGGAATTTAAGGGGACAACATTATGTGGGCATCTTCATGAGAAAAATCACAGAAGAAAAGCCTCATTTGTCACCTTCTCGTAAAAGCAGTGACTAATTCCTTTCTGGATCAAAGATCTTTATCATATCATGGTGTGTTGTATTTCTTTCCTCTTTTCCTCTTCTTGCTAAGATAACACATTGCGCAAGTGGCCATTTTTCATGGAATGGGTCTTCCCCTCATGGGTATTGATTACAACATGATTTCCGTGAAGTTGTAAATAAAACCGATTACTGAACTGTGTGAATATTATCAAAATGTAATTTTTAATTCATTGTGTTGCATACTATTACTCTGTGATTATTTGCTTTAAATTCAGTTCTATACAATTTTTCAGTGCAGTTGTGAATAAACAAAAAATAAATAAAAATCACTAAAAGTGTTGCTACCTTATCACTAACATTTTATAGATGCAAATTTCCTTATCTTTTTTCCTTATAGCTACAAAGGTAGTTCATGATAAAGTCTCATGTAGGATATGATCATTTGAATGTTAGGGCTATTTCACTGCTGTGCAATGATGCAATTGATTAAAGCATTTATGAGAGAAAAAGGCCTATTTTTAAATTTATCATGGAAAATAATGCAGTTTTCTGTATTATTGGATATGTTGAAGGATTGGTTCTCAGCATTCTTTATCATGCAAAAATAAAGCACAAAGCCCTTTACACAACTCATGCACTATATTACAAATGAAGTCAGACGTGAGATGAGCAAACCTAAATTTTAGTAATTCACTGAAAAAAGTTTTGATTTACTGAAAATATCAAGCCAATTTTTCCCCCTCGTGTCAATCAGAAAAATCACTGGTCTGTCATAAAACCACAGCATGGCTTCAGAAGCCATGAAATAGTTATAAATAGTTCACACAATTAATGTAGACCAATTTAAAGATAGTCCAAAGTAACACTTTAAAAGTTTCACAGTTTCCAGTTCTCAACTTCATTACACTTAATGTAAAAAAAATTTAAATAAATGTAAAAAACCTAAAATCAAATAAAATGTCACCTTTTGCATTCCGCAGATAAGATGCAGTCGTAATTTTGAAGCTATAAGGATAAATACATAATACAATTCCATAAAACTTTTTTTTTCTTCTTTCTTTAATGTGCAGCTCTTTATAGAATATTAACCATCTCGGGGCCATGTGATCTTCGTCAAGAGGATATATGAGTCACCAACAGAAAAACCTAATCATCTTTTAATATTTAGAGATTAATAAAAATAATTCATAGTTGTAAACAAAATGACAGGGGCTGGTCTTTTGCAGTGATGACGCCAAAGCAGCAACGATGTCCTGACATTTTTGTCATAGCTATTGTTTTCCATGATCTGAATCCAGGGCGTGCTCCTCTATCCCCTCTACATTCTGCATAGCTGAGAGGGCTAGCAAAGTTGAGTCTTTTCCAAGTGTCCCATTCCCCGCTACGTTTGACACCACACTCCAGACACAACACTGACAGCTGAGGTGAAAACAGGGGGGGGTAAGGACGAGATAAATAAAAACAAAGTATCCCTATCTACGTCGCCTGCCTTGGTACAAGCTACACACAGCTGTATGGCTGACAGATGGAAAGAGTAGAAAGCGAAAAGGAAAAGGTGGCTGGGGTCATTAGGCATAATAAATGCCACTGGACTGGTCTAGTTGGCAACCCGAATTCCGCAAACAGGTGCCTCGTGTTTACTGAACAAACAAGCAATGCTCAGAGACACTGAGACGAAGTGGCACTAGTCTGAACTGAGGGCCAACACAGACACCGCATCTTAGAACACTTAGCACTGTGACTTAAATCTTACATGGAAACTGGCTTCCATACAGAAATGAGTGGCTGCTCTGCTGTTTTCTGGAAAAATACAGAACTAAACAGCTAACACAAGACAGGACACTACAGAGTGGAGAAAAAAAAAAAAAAACAGGTCTAAAACACATTCTAACAAGTCAACAAGCATAGATTTAAAATTTAGTCTCTTCTCTAGAACCACTGAGGTGACTCAAATAAGTGTTTGTTGGAGTTTGGGAAGCTACAGGCTATGTGTCACGTCAGACTCGCGATAGACTGTTTGTATAGTATTACTCGCTGCAGGCATACCATGTTGTGCTGGTGTTAGACGGGTCATGTGGGGTCATGGGTGCCTTGAAAGTTTCTCAACTCTTCTCCACCCTTAGCCACTTTGCCAATCAAATTCCACTCAAGGGCAATATGGTGTCTCTTTTCATATCACAACAAAAACTTAAAGCGGCTGTCTAGAGGACACGATTTACCTTTCCGCTTAGGCTTGACCTATGAGAAGACACAAAACCCCGCAAGGCAATACATATGCCACTCAAACACACAATCTCCCATCTTTAAAAATATAATTATATATCATCATTACTCCAGTCTTTAGTGTCACATGATCCTTTCAGAAATCATTCTAATATGCTGATTTATTACTAGAATTGTCAATGTTGGAAACAGTTGT
>JAUMHE010000099.1:2301746-2314502 GCA_032359235.1 Enteromius mattozi | reverse complement strand
GTTTCTGAACTTTCTTAAAAATGGAAATATTGAAGACGCAATAGATGTGTGAAGGGTTATATGTAGGAAGAATCTAGTTAATTCTGTAACTTACTACTGTGTATTTATAAATGCCTGCCTGAGGTTTGGTTGGGGATTGAAATGTTTTTGTTTTTGTTTTTTTTTGTTGTTGTTTTAAAAATGTGAAAACTTAATAAAGACATGTTAAACAAAAAATTGATAGTTTTCATTACACTGTAATGTTAGTATAGTTAACATTATATATATATTCAATGAACAAATATTAGGAAGAAAATAAATATTTCCTCAACCATCAGTAGTATTGGTTGTGATGCTCGCTTTCAGTCATAAATAGATCATATTAAACAAATATACTGTCTTTATGTTGTTTTTACATTAATCTGAAGACTGAATGTGAAATTATTTCAATATAAAAGTACATTTTAAAACTTTGATGTTAGGTGGGATTAATCGCAATTCATGAAAGTTGCTTTTATATGCATACAAAGATGAGATTACAAAATCACACAAAAAATAATTGCACACATAAAAAGAAAAATGTACTTGGTCATTTTTTGCAATGGTAGTTTTCAAAATCACTGTCATAATAACATCAAAATTAACAACTTTTCAGTGTTTGGCCTCTTAAATCTGAAACTAAATAACTTAATGACATGTATGTACACAGATAAACTATAAACTTGAATTTGAACTTGTTTAACTTTTCACTGGCAAAGCATCACTAAGCCCCTTTCTAAAACTAGAAAGCTTTTAAATCAGTTAAAACTTAGTTCAGGAGTTTTTGTGTCATGATTTTGGTAAAAAAAAAATTCAGTACATTTTTCCTGACCCTGTGGCTTTAAAACCCACCCAGTTGTAGAAACACTGCCTTAAGTAACCTTGCCTCAGCCTCATCATGTAGTCATTCTTTGAAATCTTTATCATGTAGTAAAATAAATAATCACACCATGCACGTTAACACAACACGTCAGTTCTTCCAAAGTCGACTTCCAAGAAACTGTGGATCCTTACTCCACCTCTACAAGTCCTCTGTCAGCACCTCTGCAATACTTGTGTTGTGAGTAACAGCATTTGAGAATGCCTAAGTGAGCTCATACACTGGTTGAGTTTTGTCGTTATGAAGTCTGATCATTTGATTTAAAGAAGAAATCTGATTAAAATATGTTGAAGGTATAGCAGGAGACCTGCCTGTGATAAAAGTGTTTTGTGTGTTTCATTGTAATACTCACATCACACAGACGGCCCAGCTGCTCATTGGCACTCTTGACAGGGTGATAGGTGAAGGTACTGAAAGGATAGTCAACAGAAAAAGGATTCCAACGGGACGAGAAAGACGGTTCTCTGAGTTTATCCCAAAACACCCGCACACCCTCACCTTCTCTCCTGAAAAACACATAACATGCAGGAAAACAATGACATTAATGTATAATTTCTCTAGCAATGCTATTATTTAACTCAACTAGGGCATGCTTTAGGGATCCACAGAAAAGTTAAGAGAAAAATAGTAGGGAAAAAATAATGTAAAATAAATAATGTAAACATGCAAACTTAAAAAACAAAAAAGAAAAAAAGAAAAGAAAATACCAAAAAAAAAAAAAAAAAAACATTTCAAAGAACTAAATTAGTTGCACAAGTCTGCTAAGGCATGCACAAAAATCACTCAACTGTACAAAAACAGGAAGTAACACACATCTTTTGTTTCTACTTCTGCAAATCCTTACTAACAAGTGCATTATCTGCTCGGCGATTCACAATTTCATGTTTTCAATTGACCTCAGACCCCTCAGCTCCGCTCCCTGCCAAAACTGCCACCATTTTTCTTCAGGTCGCCTCCTTTATGCACAAGCCAATGTAATGTTTGCTAAGCTTAGAGGCAATTCCCTCCGCTCATCAGATTTTCTTTCATTCCTCTTGCCTTTCTTTTTTGCCATTTTAAGTAAATAGATTTTAATGAAAAGCCTATAGGGGATGTCTTTATTTTCCAGGCTGAGGAAACCTCAGAAGACAAGAGAGCGTCTGGCAGCAAACACAGGGCTTTAAAACCTCCAAACCCTCACTCTTTGAAATGTGTTGGCACCATTCCATATTTTACAAGCATCTTTCACAATTGTCTATGCACCGTTTCTCCATCAGTCATGGTATGAAAGGCTGTGATTTTTAAAATTGTCCATAAAGTTGTACCAAGAGACTTATTAACAATCTTCATTTAATACCAATTTGTAAGTATTACATCATGTATTGGTGCAACCAATAAATTGAAAAACAATAAAACATTTTCAAAGTAAATTTGAGTTTTAGTCGTGCTTATTAACCATTGAAATTGGTTTCTATTTCATTGTTGCCCCGCCCACAGTGAAATGTCATTGGTTTAAAATCACACTCCTCATAAATGTATATTAAACACTGAAAATGTTCTGATTGGCTGTTATTGTGCTGCATCACAATGCGTTTTTGCATTTTTACCAGAAACGTGTTGCATCATGTCTGTTTACAGTATACAGAATGAGGAAGTATTAAAAACATTTCATATTTGTATTAGTTCTCAGAATGATTGTTTACTAGAGAGAGCTGGGATATCTGAAAAATGTAGAGAGAACTTTTAATGGAATGAGCTTGGTGTAAGTTCAACTTTGGGAACTTTTCATCTTCAATGCACTCTTAAAAATTAAGATTTCAAGAGGGGGTTTTTGCTGCTATGCCATCAAAGAACCATTTTTGGTTCCCCAAACAACCTTTCGGTAAATAGTTTAGTCAATGTCAGTAAAAAGAGCCTTTATTTTTAAGAGTGAAGAGTTTTGAAGTGAAAGAAGTTATATTTAGTTATTGATATTTGATGAACATGTGGCATGAGAAAAACACTTCTCGTGTGTCTCGCTGAGACTGATGTGCCCTTCAGCACAACACCATGGCAGTTAATCATACGTAAACAGTGACCTAGTGGTCCTCCTTCACTCTCATACAGACAGACTGGGCTCCAGGTAAAGTCAAGCATCTACTGTAATCACCCTACATATCAATCAACCTATAAAGGAATTTATACAAACAAAACACATTTTTATGTGTTAAAACCAGTGTTTAAAAAGTTACTTTAAAAAGTAATGCATTACAGTATTTCATTACTTCCTAAAAAAGTAACTATTACGTTACACTGAAAAAAATGATTATTTGAATTTACTCATTTTTTACTCGTTTTTTTTTTTAAAGGTAATTGGTTGCAATTAATTTATTTTACATTTAAATGAACAAATGTAATTATTTGCAACCACTTACCTTAAAAAATTAAGTATATATATTTTTTTCAGTTTACTTATTTTTTATACAAGGTAATGTATTACGTGACTTTTGAGTTACTTTTTTAAATCTAGGCTTGCTGGTTTGTTTTTAATATAAAAAGTTTTTCTTTACAAATGTAAAAGCCCTTTCACAAAAAAAAAGTGAAATGAAATAAACACATCAGACTGAAAGAAATGTAAAAGTAGAGGACGCAGCTCAAACAAATTGCATGAAGAATATGATGCAGGAGAGGAAAGTTCAGCTCTATTCAGCAGTAACAAATGTGTCATTTTTTCTTAGTATGGTTGAATTGGATCATTGAAGGTAATTTTCAAAGACACTGGTTAATAAAATGGGCTTAAAATACATACCTTATATTTGTCTTAACATATTTATAAGTTACTATAAGTAATCTGATTACATAACTCATGTCACTTGTAATATGTAACAGTGGTTAAAACAGGCAGAAATTGCTATTTAAGGTAACAGTTGTAAGTTACAACTTTTTTGTCATAATCATACGATTTCAAGATATTATATGATAATATAAGCAAATTTTGCACATACATTAAGGAAGGACAGATTATAATAACTTTCATGCATTTAACTTAAATGGTTAATCGTACGTCCACTTATTTAGTGTTCCAAGGATGACAGCATACAGGTTTGGAATGACATGAGGGCAAACAAATAATGACCCAATTTATTTATTTTTTTACTACCCCTGTGACATTACATTTTTCCTTCAAACTGCCACTTTATATTTAGTCATGAAACCAAGCCATTCTATCTGTTCTTCACATAAACCTAAGGAATTAGAATAGAGTTCAAGTATGGACTACAAAAGGATCATAAGAACTATCGTCAATATCTTGCTTCAAAAATAAACATTTAAAAGCTTACAGGTGTGGAATAAAACAAGAATGGATAAATAAGGACTATAATAGTGAATAAATAATGAATGAACAGAAAATAAAATGCATAGTAAGTTTTTTTTTTTTTTTTTTTGGTGTGTGGAGGGTGTAAATAATTTCTTTGAGTATGTTTCATTTCAGTTTTTTTCATGTTATTTAAAATACTACATATAGTACATACACCTTTTGTGTTCAGTGTACATAGGGATGACAGTGCTTGGAATCTTTGCATAAATGCATAAAAACCTTTTATGAATACATATCCCCATCTTCAACACAAGACAATATAGATTTGACCGTGTGCACAGTTGCTTAAAACGTGCATGCTGCATTTTCAGGTGTGTCGTACATTGGCAAAACCAACAAACTCTAGAACACACCTTTAGCAGGACCAGCCAAACACACATACCTTAAAGCTACAGAGAAAGAGGGACTCTTTAGATAGAAAAAAAAAAACATAACTACAGGGCAAGGCTGTGTCTCCAGCTCTCCCGGTGCTGCCTATGTTTACACTAACACTCTCAGACCTTGACAATGGCTGCTGAGGTCTCGCTGGCTACACCCTGCTGAATAAACTGTTGTGTTGAGAGAAAAAGAGAGGAAAGGTGATTATGGGGCGGCACAAAGCCTGACTCAGAGAAAAGACTGAAAATTTGACTGTTCGTTGAGTATATAAGGTTTTTGTATATTTGCTTAAAAGCGTAAAATGTGCTTTTGAGCATGTACATGAGCAAGTACACATGCATACATTGTTTGTGAGAAAGCTATTGTGTTTTACTCTGTGTGTGTGTGTGAGAGAGTTGATTCCAGAGGTAAGCTATCAGTACGCGAGGGCCAGTTGAGACAGGCAGAGGGCTGGGCCACAGCAGCCAGCGGGCTGGGACATTCACTGTTTATGGTACAGTCTTGAGCTTTCACTGATCATTGCCACGAGTCTCTCTCTCTTTCTCTCTCACTTACACACACACACACATACACAAACTATTTCATTCCATCACTCTACTTGATTGAGAAAGATTGAGAAAGATTGAGAAGGGGTGGGAGGGGAGGGATAAAAAGAAAAGGTGAAAAAGAGAAGGTGAAAAATGAATGCTAAGATCTATCATGCATGACGCACAAGCTTTTCTGAGACGCATTACACACAGGAGTGCATTCCTAGAAATAAAGTCACACTAAATCGATTGTTTCCTGCTGGCCATAAAATTGGAATAATGCTTATGTACAGTATTTTAAGGAACATTTTTTAACTACAAAGAACCAAAAGAGTCATTTTTTAAAATGTGGTGGCACAACCTGTCATTCAGTTTTTACAATTACAAAAAACAATAGTGGGACATATGTGTACATAAATATAATATTTTAATGATTGATATATATGTATGTATGATGCTCTGAATCAGGTGTTAAATAAGAACCACTTTTAAGAACCAGAGTTAATTAAGAACCACTGTTGTAAAATACAGCATTTTTTATGTACATTTTGTATGAGCAATATCACACGAATAGACATGAGATACGTCTACAAGAGTGATACTGCATTTATACAACATTTCAACAGCACAAGTGTGTAAATAAATTAGGAACAACCATGGAGTGTCTTTAAAAACCCTCTTTTGTGCAGAACTACTTCCTTCCTCCACAGATTCAAATCTAAGTTTGACCGTTTAACAGCTGAACCCAAGCCTTCGTTACTAATTCCAAAATTGCTTTATTACAATTTTACTGTTGTACTGTATTAAAAGCTGTAGTTTCCCAATACTAAATACTACTATTAATTATATAAAATATAATTTATTTATTGATTAATAATATTTAATAAACAACAACAACAGCCATCATAAACTATGGTGGCTAGGCCATTCAGCCAAAAGTACAAAGGCAGTGCTCTGATATACAGAATTAAGTTATATTAAATATAAAGTGATGAGATTTTGCCCTCAGCCAAAACTATTTGCTCTGGAACAAATAAAAGATTAATGAGACTAAAGACTATCTGCGAGATTTACACAAAATTAATTTTATCTCATATTTAACCACTATATAGGGCAGTAGTTGCCAAAATTCACAGGGAGGTTACACTAATAATGTTATATAAACATGTTTTTAAATCATATTTCTACAATGCCAAGATTAGGCAATTAAATAATGTTGTGCATGATAAATACATATTTAACACCAAATGTGCCAAAAGCTAAATGATATTTACACAATTTGGCTAAGGTGAGGCGCTCTCGGGTGGCTTCATGAGTATAAAATTTCTAAGCAAATTTTCAAGCAGATGTTATCTTTATTAACAAACCATATATTTGAAGTCTAAATGTCACGTCCTTTCCTTCCTAAACAAGCACATTTCTTCATCTTTGACATGTTTGTTTTAAAGTGTTTTGAAGTCTATATTGCCAAAGAAACAGGTGTTTATTAAGCAATCTTAAACACTTGTGAAACAGTTGTGATTCATTTTACACCTCTAATCATTGAATTCTATGGTATCTGTAAAAGTTGACTTGTTGACGTAAATATCTGTAAATGATTTAGTAATATTAGGGCAAATATTAGGGTAAAAATAACCTTCATTTAAAAAAAAGGGTTACAAGTTTGACTCTCTAAACATTAGGCCATGACTGCTCCCCAATTTCTACAATCCTTTCGGGTAACACCAAATGACACAAGAAAGAAGACAAAATTGTTTATATACAGTAGTATGGAAGGTTTAAAGTAGTAATGATAGGTTTCATTTTTTGAACAATTTCCAGACTGAAATGTCACTGCAATTGTAGATTGACAACAAGAAACACACACACTCCAGTGTATTCTTAGTTAAGCTTTGGTGCAGCGTCTTGAAATTCCTGTAGCGGTCGACTGCACTTTGTATGACTGAGGACTAGTAAGTCAACACAGTAGATGAATATCAGAGGTCTGCTACAGCTGTCAGGGCAAGTGGCTCGCGGAGTGCCAGAGCCAACAAACAAATCCTCAGATTGCTCAATACATCCTACGATTGAGCAGCACAGCCAGATTTTACAACACTTACTGCATGCATCCATAAGCCACTCTTTTAATTTGACAGGAGAATTGCTTGATTAAAAGACAGAGACAGAGAATTCAAGCGCGAATTTCAGAACAAGTGAGAGAGGAAGGTGAGAGAAAGACATAAAAGGTTGGGCCTTATTCAATCCAGTGACTAATTTCCTTCATGAAATCCAGGAAAGCAAATGCCATGAAATGATACTTTACAATGCTCCTGTGTAATATACAATATGTGAATGTATTGTAATTAGTGGATTTTATATTAATTAGTCTTAAAATGTCACTTTTTGATCTTTTCAACTTTTTTAAACTGGACAAATATGTGATTTTTTCCTTAGTTTTTTCAAATACCATATTTTTCACTCAGTACTGTCCTTTATAAGATATTTACATGTTTTAGAGAAGACAACGTAAGTACAACACACCCTATTATTCTGTTATCTTAACGCGTTGTATTTCCTTCTTGAGTAAAAGTTAATATTTCAAAATATGGATCTCAAAAACAAAGCGATATCTGTTGTAAAGGAATCAGATATGCAGAAAATGCTGGGAAAAAAGTGCAAGAACTGAAAGAGTTTTCTAAAGAACAGTGAGACGTTTAACTTCTCAGAACACACTGAGCAAGGGACTCATGAATAACTTCAAATTCATCACAAAAGTCACTTCACTTACTTTTTCAACAGCAGTGTCAATGTTTAATGGAATGTGTTTAATAAATGCATGTAAGATTTTTGTATTTGTGTTGTTAACCCAGGCACATTGTGTTTTTCTATACTTGTGAAACTAATGAAGATGGCATTGTATGACCTTTTAATGCACATAACCAACCAATTCCAAAGGTTTCACATACTTTTTCTTAGCACTGTAGGCAATATTTTCCCGCAATCAGGAATAAATCAGCGCTCTCCATATAAAACACACAAGATTTAGAGATTTAGCATTATGCTTCCTGACAATGACAAATCAGCCCAGAGTCTCTCAGGTCCAAACAATGCTGACACATTAATCTATATGAGAGCAGTGGACACAGTCAATACAGTGAATGACCTGACAAGCACTAGCATGTTGACACATAGTTAAGAAATGGTTAACAAATCCCTATGTAAACTTTAGCTAATCCACCCCAGGAAGTCAATCACAATGAATTCTGCAATACAGTTCTTTCATTTGTGCAGTTCATACCCCACCCAGAGCACTTAATGGAAACAGCTCAGATAGTTTGCAAGGTCTAGGAAATCTAGCGAAACTAGTGATTCAGAAGTTATTCTGGCAGCCTGGTTCTTAAAAAATTTAATATGTGTAAGGTGGTATTGGATACAGTGCTGTTTTTGGAGGATATGTACTGTACTTTGAGTGGATGCTGGTCTAAATGTGTGAAATTGCCCCCTCTGCTGACCGAGCTGCAAACCTGAATGACTCCTTATCAAGTGTTCAATAAATGTGTGGCTATCGACCAAAAGAGCTTTGCAATTTAGTATTTAATTTAATTCTTAAGTTGTATATATTATGTATAATATGTACATATGTTTTTTTTTTTGGAATAAATTAATCAAAAATGGGAGTTTTAAAAAAATGCTATTCGTTTAAACTGTCTGTTCATCAAAGAATCTTGTTTTAAAAATGATCATATGAAGAATATGTAAAGAAATGTTTCTTGACCAACAAATCAGCATATTGCAATGATTTGTAAAGGATCATGTGATCATGCTGAAGACTTAAGTAATTAAAAAAAAAAAAAAAAGCTTTAAAATGATTAATCGCAATTAATTGCATCCAAAATAAAAGTTTTTGTTGACATAATAAATGTGTGTGTACTGTGTATATTTATGTATATGTATATATAAATAAAAACACATGCATGTATATTTAAGAAAAATTTGTTGCATATTAAATAGATTTATATATAATATAAAATATAATAATACGGATATATAAATGTATAAACAAATATTTTTAAAATATATACTGTATGTGTGTGTATTTATTTATACATAATAAATATACATAATACACAGAACACATACATACATAATGTAAACAGAAACATTTTGGATGCCATTAATCACAATTAATCATTTGAAAGCACTAATTTTAAAAATATGTTAACAGAAAAGAGTTATTCTGTCTTCTCTGTGTCAATGTTAATGCTTATCCAAGTTTTGAAATGACAATCTTCTGTGCTTAATTACAAATTTCATTCTCTATATGTTTGTATTTGACAGACAGTAGAACACATTGCCTCCAGGTCTGTGACATTTTGATGTTTCATAAACATCCTTTTTACACTTGACTTGCTGAATATATTTTTATAGAAACATTCTGTAAAAACATAAAAAAAGCTCTTGTCAGCACGAGCTACGGAGAACACATGAGTGATGTGCAGGGTAGATGGGTAATTACCTTGTCTAGACAGTCTGGGTCGAAAAGCACTTTTTGAAAACATTGCACACTCCTTCATCCAGCCACAGTGAATGAACTCTCTTTGCACCACATTGGGGCTAAGACTCATTCAAAACCACCGTAAACCATTCTCCCTGCAGTTAAGAGAATTTATCAGTAGCCATAAAGACATCTGGATCAAACCCTTACTATAACCCATGATAAAACTTGGCCATGGTGTAACCACTGCATTGTTTGGCCGTACACTAAACAAATTTCATTATCATGTGAAAAGATTTCCCTGTATGACTCTTTGAACACTCTTCCAATGCTCTTTCTTAAGAAGTATACAGTTACAGTTTCAGAATCAAAATAAGAATTTGTAGAAAGAGTTACAGGTGTCTCTTGTCCTTAGTAAAGCCAACAGTCCTATCATTAATCACAGTAATGGCTCATGGCGCAAGTCCGCAGATAATCAGCATGCTTTTTGCACTGACTGTTGGACAATTCTGTGGAAAGGTTTAAAACATGACAAAATGTTTTGGACAAAGTACTAGTTTAGGAATGCACAATATTAAAACTCTGGCTTATGCTGATATGCTAATATTTATTTTAATATTACTCATTACATGTTATACTACTAAATAAAATAAAAAAATAAATGAAATAAATATTACACATTAAAATATGATTAATAGTTTGAAATGCTATATTTAATTAGGCATCAAAATGACAGTATAATAGATAATGTCATATATATATTTGAATGGTAATGTATCTAATCTTAACCCAAAACTGATAAAAGAATAAAAAACATATTAGTACTGATATGGTGCCAATATATTCTGGTACTATACTTCAAATAGCAGCTGAAAATGTAGATGACTTCAAGATGAAACAAGACCCCTGCATTTTCCTGGGGTCCTGTTCATCTTATTTTGGATATTTTAATAATATTTGGCTGATGCATTGCATTGATCCAGTGTCAATAAAACATAGACTTAATAACAAAAACATAGACTTATATTTGCATAATAAGTTTCCTTTAAATGCGCATATGCGCAACTAAAACACTGGGCCATCGCAATTTATACACGCTGACATGAAGATAATACTTCATATTTAGCACAGAGCCCTAAGACGTTCCACTCACTCAATAATTTATCAGACTGATGCTGCACAGTGGTGTTAAGTAATAACTGAGGCTTGCCTTATTGAGGCAATTCTACTGTAGTTTTCACTGTCCTGTATTCTACTGTCCCACTACTATACTGTAAGTGAGGTTATGGACAAAAACATCTGAAGTGTCATCTGGGGTCACTATCCATAAAACAAGATGAAGAGCTCATCGATGAAGTGATTAAAGGTAATGAGACAAAAAATAAAAATCAAATGGATAAAGACAGACTGAAGATCACTAAGAATAGTATTTAAGAGTTAAAAGAAGAACGTAAGCAGAGAACTGCATGTGCAGTCATTTAAAAGAAAGACGTACAGACAGCTTGAGCATGAGACTGAGAGAGAGACAAGAAAAAATGATGAGGGAGATGGAAAGACATTTTTAAGCAAAAGAAGGAAGGAGAGGGAAAAAGAAAGAAAGTGTCTTTAAAGCTAGCCTTTTCCCTCCAGCACTCTAGGGTGGTTTTCAGTGGCGTTTTATTTATAATTGAATGTAATGTGGGGAGATAAAGTCAGCCCAATACGGCCTGCCTCTCCTAAGCACTTCACGCCACATTACGTTTTATTCATCAAATTAGTTTTACTTGGGTTGGTGTCCCCTGAGCCAGCTTTAAAAGGTTTGGATGAAAGGACTACATTAATTTCTACCACTAATCGGTTACACAAGAGCTGTACTGACAGTTCTCTCCTCCCTGTGTTATAAAGTCCTCTTTACATCCCATTTCCATTCACATAATCCCTCCACACAAAAATTAAGAGAAGAAAAGAGGCTCTGGCCTCCTTCCCCTCTGATACCATTTGTTAAATCCTGCTGCATTGTGGGTATTATCACCCTGTAAAAACTGCTAATACGGTTAGGAAAAATGACTCATGGTCTCAGATTTTCCTCATTTGTCTGTTTAAGGCTTTAAGCAGCACATTGAGGATGGGGAAAATTACAGGAATGAATGAGAGTTCAAAGCCATTGGCTAAAATAATTCTGAACATATAAAATACTTAATTGTGAGAATATAATAGGTTACTGATCCAACTTGGAACACCGGGCCATTCAAGGTTACAGTTTGTTACTGACATACATGCAATACTTAAGCTAGCAATGAACTCATTAGGGCTGTCTGCAACTAAAGATTGTTCTACTCGACTATTCGACAAGTGCTTGCTGATGCTCGCTACAAAGCAGCAGCAAAAGTAAAGACTGTGTGGTAAAATTAGCAAGGAGATATGTGACCCTGGACCACAAAAACAGCCATAAGTTGGACAGGTATATTTGTAGCAATAGCCAACAATATATTGCATGGGTCAAAATTACTATTATTTTTTTATGGTAAAAATCGTAAATATATCAAAACCTATTATTTGATTAATAATATGCATTACTAAAGACTTCATTTGGATGAATGAGGCGATTTGCTCAATATCTAGATTTTTTCGTACCCTCAGATTCCAGGGCACGTATTCTTAAAGATTATAAGAATCCTCTCAGAGAGCACCAATTTAGCTTAAAAATTTCTAACTAGGAGTCTTAGCTTAAAAGTGATTCAGGACCAATCAGAGAGCAACTCTGAGCAAGGAAAAGACAAAAAACATTTATCTTAGTGAGGAGTGAGTCTTTTGAAGACTGTTTGAGTCTTTTGTGAGTCTTTTGAAGACTGTGATTGGTTGTTGGTCCAAGAAGGAAATAAAAGAGTGATTTTTAAAGTATGGTCTAAGCCTTCATTTTAAAATTACCAGCATATTTGTTTCCTCTTTTACCATACTCTCTCTCTCTCTCACACACACACACACACACACACACCATTATGTATATATATATATATATATATATATTCTTTATTTTTTACTTACCATACTGTCGCACTTATTGTACTTTACAGGAAATGAACAGCGACACAAAAAAAAGGTCTGTAATTGTTTGGGTGATCACTTTACTATAGAAGGTTTTGACAGACCCAAATCATAGTTG
>JAUMHE010000099.1:2287374-2298608 GCA_032359235.1 Enteromius mattozi | reverse complement strand
CCTAATATAATTTTGCAGAAATGTCGCCACAGCTCTGTAATATAAGATAATATAATATAATATAATATAATATAATAGATGTAATATAGTTCAAAGGTAAGAGGGTAGGTAAGACTGTTTTAATGGCAAGTCTGTTACAGTACGCTCACAAGTACTGCATTTATTTGATAAAAAAATACTGCAAGCCATAGTATTGCGAAATTTGCGAAACTTCTTTATTTGAATATTTTCAAATTTAATTTATTCCTGTCATGGTATTTCTCTAGTGTTCAGTGTCACATGATCTATTAGAAATCATTCAAATATGTGGATTTGGTGCAGAAATATTTCTTATTATCAATATGATACTTATTTTTTGTTATTAAATTTAAATTAAATTCAAATTCAAATTAATTTTGTGTTACATTTTTAAAGTTCTTTAATGAATAAAAAGTTCAAAAGAACAGGAATTTATTAGCAAATATAATTTCAATGCGATCTTACTGAATAAAAGTTTGTTTAAAACAAATCTTACTGACCCCAAACCTTTGAACAATAGTGTATCTTCTATTGATATATCTTTCAAACAGTAGTATTCAAACAGCAAATCAAATATGGCATTTTCAACCAGGTGTCCAACTATTATTAAGACCACCAAGCAGTTAAAGTAACACCAGCTTTCCCTGTGTTTACACACTGTTCTCAGAAACACAATGTCTTTACTGAAGCAGAACATGAGTCTATCTCTCATCCTCGACAAGCCCTGCCAGGCTGTCATCTACGTGCTACATCTCTCCCCAGACTTTCCTCTTATCATGCAATTAAGCATGACATGCAAAAAGAGGAGAGGAATTTGTAGTGGATTTGCAGAAGTGTGTGGAAGATATTTCTTAGAAAAATAATTTCTGAGAGTTGTTGAATGCACAAGCCTTCGTTACACATGACAACAGGTGGCACAAAAGTAATCAGTGTAGCGTAGACAATTTTTTGTGCTTCTGTTTTTGGTTCTTGTGTTCACAGATGAGCAAACACTATGAATATCAGACGTGTGGGGTAAAAGATGAGGAAGTGCAGGCAAATGAAGAGACTTTTTTTTGTTGCACTAGTGAGATGTGGCTTTTTCGACAGTGAATGAAGTGATGCTAATAAGAGAATGGGCGCTACTCACGTCAGGAGGGAACGTGGTGGAAAGCAGAAGGTACCACTGCAGATGCGGTCAATATAGTTGAGTGGAATCTTCTGAATCTGCTCACAGTTAAGCATGACAAAGTCATATTTGAAAATGAGGAGGGTGTTCTCTGTGATGAGCACCAATCGCTCTTTCTCATTGTTCCAATGATCAACCCTACACAGTAAGAGGAAAATGGACAGAGTATTAAAAAATTGGTAATAGTTGTAAAGATGCACAATAAAAAAAATTCTGGCCAATGTTTGAACCATGGCTTTGTTCCAGTGCAGCTCAATCAATCAATCAATCAATCAATCAAGCCTGATAATAACTTTCTAACTTTCACGTTATGGCCAATAACTGATAAATGAAAACTGAAAAACTAAATACACAAAAATTAACACATTTCTAAATAAATGAAAAGTCCAAAACATAGTTGTATAAAATGCTACAAGTGAATTGCACTATAAAAATATAATGTACAATACAAAAAAAAATTTCATTTTGAGATTTGAAAAGTAAAGTTTAATCTAAATTTACAAATATTAGAAATAAGCATGTACAATTATGTATGTCCAAAACTGACCAAAACCTATAATATTGTGCATCCCTAATGCTATTCGATCACAAGAAATCATCAAGAAATTCTTTAGAATTTTTTTAATTTTAATATTGTAATACTGTGTATTAAATGTTCTGAAACATCACCTGGTAGTTGAAGTGGATCAATCATTCAAGCACCATATTCAACGTCATTAGCAGTTGTCAGTTATGTTGCGCACATTCTGCTACTGCGTTTGACTACTTTGACAACACTCAGATGATGTGCCACTGCTCTAAAATCTTAAGGATACAATGGTATGTTTGTGGCCTGGTAGGAGTTCTACAGTGGCTAATATCGTTAACAGCATCTTTAATCAAAACGAGTGTAATTCTCTGGAACATGTTAGCAAGGGTCCCCTACTGGGCCCAACTGAAGACCTCTGCTGTGCTGCATATAGTACATCAATGTAACTACACCAGAACTGGCCTACATTCCCACAAATCTGTCGCTCACAATTCTTCCACAGCTCTGATCAAGCACATCAGGATTCTAAAACAAGTTGCACATGTAGATGAATCTTGCAACAGTATTGTTTCTATTCCAGTTTTTTCAAACTTTCTCTTGTCAAGTAATGTAGAAAATATTTACTTAGTACTAAATTGTGTATCAGTGTATATTTTCCCACCCATTATTAGAGTACAGTTAAACGTACAAAAATATTTTTTTAGTATTAGTAATAGTATTTAATGATGAACAATGAAGTGTAAATATTAATCCAAGAAGAATACTGTGTTTAAAAATCCATGGGTAATAAAAGCAAGATTTCTTTAATTTACGGGCCAAGTTTTTTTTACACAAAAATATATAACAATTATCTTCTCTCTCAAAGTTTCCATAGCAAGGGTCATATCCCATTTCGAAAACTCCTGGCTTGCAGAATCTTTTGAAAATAATTAGAGCACAGTGCATTTTATAGAGTACAAAGGCTATTCTACTAAAAACCAACCTATCAATCAATAGCTAGCTGCAGTGGCTGCGAATTCTCTGCTGAGTTATTTTGAGTTCTTTTGCAAAAAATGTTTATAAGCGTGTGGGTCTGAATTATGTAGGCCTACATAATCTAAAAGCTTCAGAATTTCAACAATTGCCTTGTTCAAATTTTGCATGCCTGATAGATCCCCTGTTTAGATCCCCAAGATATGTCAGGACAAAGATGTGTGTTCAAAAAATTAAAATGAATAACTGATGGATAAGCCACTTTTTAAGAGTTGTGTTTTATTTTTGTTAGTGCTTTCACCCCAACTGGCCAGTGAGAAGTTAATTTATGGAGAGATCTGTGAATTTCTCTTTCTCACATCAGATTTGGACAGTGACAGAAATAGCGTCTTAGTACATTACGGGGCATTTATGCATTCTGGTGTTTACTTTGGGTACTTTTCCCTTGTTGAGAAACTTATGACAAGACAAATGGAATATTTTACCTTGACTGGTTATGTGGGCGTGAGAACATGCAGTGGGATTGAAAGACCACAAAAACACCACGTAGACACACACACTAACAGGTCCTGTGCCTCTCAGTTTAGTCCTATGGCCTTTGGATGTTATACTGTAAATCTGAGTTGCCCTTGGTGCCACAAGGCCTCTTAGATTTTCCTTTTCTGCTAAATGATACTAGATTTTCAAAGAGTTGGATGACTGTTTACATACAAGGCTCTGTGGTTAACCTCAATTATAACTTTGTGTCCTTTAATTATATCAATTAAAAATGCACAGAAAGTGTATTGCTTCTTATATTATGAATATGTAACAGTGATTTACATATGTTTTAATTCAAAATTTTACACGGTAGATTTTTCTAAATGCATATTCTACACTGATTTTAAACTATGCACATAATGCGAGGACATGCATATGAATGTTTGATAATGAACAAATGTGGCATATGAGACTATTTAAAGCTACTTTAATGCAAGAAACATATATATTACACCTTTCATGTGTCTTGACAGCAAAAAGCTATTTCCGTCATCCATGAGAAATTTATAGCAGTCAAAATGCATGAATTGCATGAACTTCATCTTTTGTTTCAAGCCTAATCTCAAACCACAGAACTGCTCAGACACTGAGAACCAGTCAAGAGCATAGGAAATAATATATATTATTAATTAACATATAGCAAGGCCTTTAAACGGTTTCCTGGAAGCTTGCACAGAGACAGATAGGAGTTGACAGCTGCCAGCACATTTAGCAAAATGTCTTCTAGCAGCTTCATTCTGCTGCCTGCTTATTTCGCTTTAAATATTTCCTGCACATTTTACTTATTTACAGAACACGGAGTGAGATAATGGATTGCATTCTACAACGAAAACTATGTGACAAAAGACCTGAATGTGATTTGCTTACTCCACAAGAACACTGTACATTTGCAGAACAATCTGTACATACTCGGACTGTAATGTGTTCCCTCAGAGAAAGAGAAAACTTACTCAGTCATTAACCAGACACCTTGGACAGCACCATCTTCTGTGGGATTCACCAGAGCTTTAACATCCTCAATACCATGGTCCAGTGTTCCAGGCTAAAATGACAAAACACAACAATTTATCTTCATCAAGACATCAATTGCATCTGTATAGTAGGGTTCTAAACGTGTTCTGTATTCCCTGAAGTTACACTGTGTAGCCTTTGGCCATTTACTGGTTGAATGATAAGACAGCTAATTACTTGAAGAGAAATATTGTTTTCGTAATAATAAAAGTTAGCCCAGCTTTGGCAACACTGATATTAGTCATAATAATAAACACTATTGATTTCAGATAATCAGATCATCAATTATTATCAACATAAGTTATCAACCTAGTTAGTGCACAGCAAATATGATGCTTTGCAAACTATGTTGATTCATGTTTTATTATGGGTAAATATAAATAAATATATATATATATATAGCAAAACTCATAATGTTCTTGTGCATGCAAACATGGTCCATGAGAAAGAAATAGTCCATCAGAAAAAAGGTTTAAAATTGATTAAAACCAAAACGGTAAGCACATATGCTTTCCAATTTAATTAATTCTAGATGTCTACAATAAAGTTCCAACAAATGACAGATTGTAATTTCAAGTGACCTTCTTTGTTCAGTTTTACTTAAATGACTTGAACAATTCTGCAATTCTTAACATATAAATGGCTACTTTGGCTATAGAGATGTTAATGATTGCAATAAAAAGTAAAAATACATTATTGTGCTTGAATAAAAAATGCAATTGTAATCCAAATATGAAAAATGGTTACAAGCGTTTGTTGCCAATGTAAGTGTGATGGTTTTAAAGCATAAGTAATGCCTTTTCACTACTTTCACAAGCAAAATTTGGTATTTGAGCTGGCCAACAGACACAATTTGTTAATCAAATGACCTCTGGTAGACTGAGGAAATAGAAAACACAAAAACAGCCTTTGGTGACCTCTTTAGGTTAAAAATATATGTTTGACTAAATATTAGCAGAGAGCACTGGACAAGAGTATTCGGACTGTCACTGTTTGCTTAACAGGTGATTGAGGATATTCATATATACACAAGGTGTTGTCATAAGCACTATATTGTACCGCAGAGCAACCATAAATTGTCAACATACAAAAGAAATGTAGATTGTGTCAGAAATTATTAGTAACACAGCGGAACACCAATTTGTGGTTAACCAAGAAATCCAAGGCTTCAGTGAGACTTCAAATAGTAGAGACATTACCCTGAGGACAAAAAATCTCTTCAGTTTAAACTGTTCCGCAGATGATGTCCATTTAGCTTTGGCTGCTGAAGTATGTGCAGAGGGGATGCTTTCTGCCTTGGCTTCTGTAGAAGGAGTGCTGGCTTTATCTGTTTCTGTTTCACTTGGAAATTCTTGAGGTTTGATGTCTGGTTCCGGAGTCTTTTCGGTTTGCTGCTCCAAATCCACAGACTTGAATGTGTCTTCATCTTTCTCTGACATAGTGACCTAAATAGATTAGATTTGGAAAGCTCTCAGTAAAATTATGCTGAAAACACCCATAAAGTATAAACAGCAATAAAAAAGGGGGGTAAATAAGATGTTTTAAGTGTCGTAAGTTTCTACACTAATCAACACAAAACTTGCAGCACGGGTAAGAATGGATCGTTTAAACCGGTTCTTGTAAGTGAATAAACAAGCGTAGTTCAATGTCCGAACAAATGATCCTTATGAGCCAGTTCTTTTTAATGAATCAGAACACTTATAGATCAGTTGGCGAGGTTTCACTCAGAACCTAAATAACCCAAGTGTGATGCTGACATGCGGTGGAAAGTCATCAAAATGTTCAGGTACGCAAATCTTTGGCCAAAACGGTGGATATTACATTTATTTCGGATTTCTTATTTTCTGTTGCAGTGACTCGGCAACAGGCCGCTGATGGCAATAAATGCCATAAAAAGTTATTTTTTTCTGACCTCATTAACAGTAGACTAGCTACTAAATGAAACGTTATTATGTCACGAGAATTCGCAAACCCAGTTATTCTAACTAGCCTAAGCTATAACAATTCCCATCCCTAGCCTGCAACAATAACATATCGTTGTATACTTTAAACTCCTGTAGTTTGCTTTAATAGTTAAACATATTATAAAGCGCGGGCAGTAAATGTATATCTTACCGCTGGCTGCAAGAATTAAATCAACGTTCTGTTTTAACTACGGTTTGCCTCCTTGTCAGGTGCTACAGGACTTATTTCCTGCTTCCGTGGTATTCCGTGATGAAGACATGGGCGTTGAAAAGAAAACGAAACCTCTAAGACCACAGCAACTCCCTCGCTAGAGCATGTAGGCTATAGGAAATGCGTGTTGTTCCAACAAGCAGGCTAAGAATATTTTCAAGTAGAACACTTAGATCATAAATCTCTTAATCTCAATATCTAATTCTGGTCACCTTGAATAACTAATCAGACTGTGGATATTTTACTTTCCCATCTTTGACATCAATTCAGATAGCCCAAGCCACCCACATTTCTCCCGCTACACAATGAGACACAACAAACAACTGCATTTTTCTCGACAGCATTTAGGATTTCACACGTACGCTTAATCTTCTGGCAAAGAGGGGGCATGGGAACAATTTGTCCCGCTTGCTTTTCATACAAACTGGCCACAGATACATTGTGCAGTTTACTCCTGTTTTACGCTTACGTTCCACCTTAGACGCGTCCTCCCAAAAATACCAATTCAAGCAGCCAATCGAAGCCCTTAGATAATCAGACATACAATTTGAGTGGGATGTTTGGGGTTTGCTTTCTCAAGCATTAGAGGCTTCTACAATGCATCAAAAAGCTTCACCATTCAGGTGTCATTTTCCATTCCTGCTAATCGCTTTTGACGCGACACGCTTCGTGGCCACACGCCGCACTTTATCTGGCCTGTTAGCTAAAGCTATTCAACCTGCTCGATGAGATTTTTTGTTTTTGTTTGTTTTTGTTTTTTTTAAGAGAAATCTGAGCAATAACAATTCCCCTTCAAAGGCATATTAACTGCGCGCATGCGAGAGAGACACTTTGTAATATTTGTTTCCCACCCCCGCATGATACAATAAAACTCCATTTTCAGATGCATAATCTGAGTAAATACACTCAGCCGCCGCAGAGCAGCTTTTGCGTTCAGCTCAAGTCCAAATTGCTTTGTCACGAACTCGTATTTGCTTTCAAACTAAATATTGTGTCAGTACAACTAATATAGCCTAGTAGAACTGACACTGGCTTTCTAGGAAGAAAACATGATGGAGCATTCTTGCAGTGTAATGTCTGTGGTCAACAGATCAAACTGCATCTTGTGCATCCTTACTGTATTCCTGTAAGAATTTATGGGTCGCTGAAAAGTAGGGGACTCATAACTTCTTCTGCTTTGTCATATCATGTTATTTGAACCCTTTTGGGAACCTAACTATATCCTATTCACTAACATTCGGTGTGCTATAAAGCAGAGAAAATTAAAACAGCTTTATTAACCATTATACTTATTTGTAAAAGTGGTTTAAACAACGCAAAAGGGAACTTGAGGAACGTGATATCTCATTCTGGACTGTCAAAAATTGTAAATTCAGCTTAATTGAAATGAACAGGCTCAGTGCAGCTGAATAATAACCTCTAACAAAAACACTGGGCCATGTTTTACCATCTGCTCAACACAGTTGTTAATTTTCCTACAGTTTACACACCATAGCTGCATCATTATTTACATAAAGGCTGTATGTAATCCATTGCGCTGTGCACTTTCTTTCTTTTCTTTCGTCAAGTTGTTTTTTTCCGTTAGCACAGGTTTTGTATTTCTTTTAAATGAATGAATCAATGAATATAACCTGTGCTAACCGAAACAATATGATAAAAAGATTTTATCAAAGGTTTGGTATATAGTGCAACAAGACATTTCTAAGCTTTTTTTTTTAATGAAAACACCATAATTTGGTGTGTGTATGACTTTTCTCTCAATAAATTCTTAATTATCTGCTTATTAATAGCTAGTAAGGTAGTTGTTAAGTTTAGGTATTGTGTATGGATGTAGAATAAGGCATTGAAATATGTTTAATTAGCACTAATAAATGGCTAATATTCTAGAAATATGCATTCTAATAAGCAACTAATAGGTGTAATCATAAAATAAATAGTTACCGAAGTACAAAAACCATCCAGTTTTTTTTTCGGGAAGTTGTTATACTCTGTGTGAGCAAAGTCACTTGGTTTTAGTCCAATGCAATAACATTAACTAGCAATTTTAGGAAGAATGAAAATCCTCTTCGGGTCAAAATAACAACAGCATGAGAAATGAGGTCATGGGTTTTCAGAGCAGGAAACAAACCCTTCCTCATGTGGCTCTTTAACTATCAACAAGACATTTGCATGATCACATGACCACTATATGTGCATTCACATATGTGCCCATGTGTATTTTATATTTTGTTCACTGTGCAAAACTGCTGTTTTGACAATAACAAAGCTCTGCAAATGCAATGTGTTCAAATGCTTGCTCAAATGCCTCGTTGCACAGCGCAAGCATGTGGCGATCGTCTTTCTTCCCTGTACGGGCGGAGACGCTGTAATTCAATTATACGACTGCATTTATCTTTGTTGGGCCAAATGCCAGTGAAGCTTAAATGAAGTTCAGGACAGTGTACCTGATCAGCAGATGCTGTACAACCTTAAATGCCCCAGGGCGTCCACAGCTGTGTTTACTGAGCAAGAATGAGCTGAACTCACTGTGTATTCACGGCCATGCATGAGTGTGGTGATAATGTGCGTTGTTTGCATTTGTGTGACTGTTTCTTGTTTGATATGATTATAAGCTTGCGTGAGTGTGTACCGGGTTTCTGAGGCAGAGTGACCCTTGCCACTGGTTATGTTGTGCAGGAGTGTAAAGACATAGTTATGAGGCCTCATTAACTTTGCAGTTGATCACACAGCTGGATGACATCCAGCAATAACACCACACGCAAGGCAGTAATCAGTCCATCTTTACCCGTACATGTCACATTTTTTTTCTCTTTGGTGCAGCTCTACCCGTAAACCCTGCTCTGCCTGTTCTTATGATTTAGGAGGTGCTGTTTTATTTCAGATGTGCTTATAGGTTTCGGGTTCAGAGTACATTTCAAAATGATTCAGCATTAACTGCCTCCACAGGATAGGGTGCTATTAGTAAATACATAAGTACAGTTTTATTTATATAGCATTAAAAAAAAGAACAATTCTCAAAACACACACAATTTTATTACACACAATTGTAATAATATTATACTGTTTATATACTGTATGTTTTTATTATTTATTGCATTTTAAATAAAATCAAGGACCATAATGGAAATAAAATTTTAACTTTATTGTTCTATCCTATATGAATTGAGTGTATTTCACTACTTTTCTGTGTAATAAATCTGAATAAAAAAAAAAAAAAATCCCTTAAAGCATATATTATATTAATAAAGCATTAATACAAATTACTTAAAACTGAACAGGCCTTTACATTATTATAATTAATTATGTTATATTATAGTACAATATTATAGTATATGCAGTATGTCAGCATTAAAAATGTGAATTAATACAACATAAATAGTAAAAAACAAAACAAAAACAAAAAAACTTCTATATTATATTATATTGTTCATGTTAGGTTGGCCTGTAAGCCTATGTGTTCAAAATCGAAGACACTGGAATTCAGTATAGAGGAGTAAAACTGCATCTAGATTAAACTTCTGAAAAACTCAATGCTTGTTATGCTAGTGGCACTCTCACCCGTATCATCACTTCTCCCAGTGCTCTGACCGTGCAGTAACCTGCCTCTTCAGCACCTTGGCCTTGCCCTGATATGTCTGGAGGGTATGGTTTCATGCTCATCCATCTGTATTCCACTTGACTGTATCACATCAACACTAGAGCGGAAGACAAGGGGCAGACAAGCTACTGTGCACAGCAGTACAGTATCCCTGTACATAGAAGGCCAGAACATTTGACCAGAGAGTCCAGAGAGACTTCTTCCAAATGACTGCTGACAGCTCCTCTCCTGACAGCAGCTCCTCAGAGTCAGCCAGTATGTCCAGGAAGGTAAACAATGTTGCACAAGCTGATGTGACGGCACTTAGTCTGCTGCACTGTGACAGACTGTGACAAATGACTGCAAATGAACAACAAATCTTTACAATATGAATCGCTAGTGGTGACACTTTAAAATAATAACCAACAATCAGCGTTCATTCGTCTAAGTTAATGTTCTTTTTTTTTTTTTTTAATTTAAACTATTTTTCATTTTTGCCTTTGACACACTCAGTCGGGGACTAAAGGAAAATTAATATTTAGTAATTTCAGCAATTTAACTTGTCAGATGAGAATAAAATTTGAACAGAGGATAATGACAATATTACCTTGTGTAGAGATGCTATAGCTGAATTGGACTTGTTTCATAATCATTAATAATCATTTCCCTGTTGCAGAGTTAAACTAAATTGACAGGTGAAATTCATTTTGGTTAATTATTAATTTTACAACATCAACAGTTATTTTTCTGTTTATTAATGTGAAGCCCTTGTAAAACAATCAATACTGCATAAAGTGCTTTATAAATAAACGTGACCTGACCTGGTAAGTCGCAAATTATGTCATACGTTGTACGTCAAGTCAGAAGTCAGCCAAGAAGCCGGAAGTTGGCGCTCTCGTGGAAAAAAACGTAAGTCAGTTATTTGTGTTATAATTTTAAAGCTAAAATTATTTTTGTTACAAAAACTTAGCGATCTGCTTCAGAGGACATGGGATAACCCTCCAAAGGCATATAGGTTAGTTTTACGTTGCGGTATAGCAGATATATCCGATTTACGGAGCTTCAAAACAATGGCCGCTATCCACCAGCATTACCAAGCCTGAAAGAGCCAGGATAAATTGTTTAAAAACTCCCGACTGTGTTCGTCTGAAAGAACAAAGTCAAATCGGGCAAAAAAGTATTTAGTCAGCCACCAATTGTGCAAGTTCTCCCACTTAAAAAGATGAGAGAGGTCTGTAATTTTC
>JAUMHE010000099.1:2270712-2287274 GCA_032359235.1 Enteromius mattozi | reverse complement strand
TTGTAGGTGACCAAATACTTATTTTACAGAGGAATTTACCAATTAATTCATTAAAAATCCTACAATGTGATTTTCTGTACTTTATTTTCTTATTTTGTCTCTCATAGTTGAGGTATACCTATGATGAAAATTACAGGCCTCTCTCATCTTTTAAAGTAGGAGAACTGACTTAATACTTTTTTGCCCCACTGTACGCCTAGGATGGCTTAGAGTTACAAATAGGATGAGGGGGGTTTATCTTCAATGTTAGTTATATATATATATATATATATATATATATATATATGTGTGTGTGTGTATTTAGTGCTATCACATCCAAAATAAAAGTTTTTGTTTATATAACATGCGTGTGTACTGTGTATTTATTATATATTTAGAAACGCATGCATGCATATATTTAAGAAAATTATGTTATGTATATATATTAAATATAGGCTATTGATATATAATATAAAATATAAGAATATGAATTTATAAATGTAAACGTAAATAAAAAGTGTTAAAAAAATATGCTGTACTCTGAGTGTTTATATGTAATAAATATGCACAGTACACACACATGTATATTGTAAACAAAAACTAATTCTGCATTTGTTTAATCGTGATTAATCGTTTGACAGCATATATATATAAAAATGATCTAAAGTGGAATCATTTATTTAGGATAAATAGCAAAGAGTAAATAGGAATAACTGAAAAACCTTTTGAGGCATCAAGCAGTTAAAAGAGCCATCTGTTACTATTTATGCCGCTAAAGAATAGAAAGCCTTGACATACTTTTTCTCTCTCATCATTTCCATAGATAGAGTCTGAAAACATCAATGGCGACAGCACTCAGGCTTTGTGCTTTTTATTATTGTTTTTTTTTATTATTTTCTAAACGCTGACCTCCAGTTAAAACCCATGTAAGCCAGCACTCATCAAAAACAAATACTTGCAGTGTCAGAAAACTGCAGCTGGTCTCAATTCTAACACACATTAGAACAATTAAATATTTGTGCAGATTTGAGAGCAGTTCTTGAATTTGGCACAGGGTGGCAGTGTTCTCACAAGTTTGTTATAAAGGCACACCAGAGACTGTGGAGAGAGCTGAAGCTGCCTCTGAGACATACAGTGCTGCTGCTACTAATATACTGTTGACTCTCATTGACCTGAATGGATCAGGCCTCAGCTGAGCTGATCTTTTCTGATTACTATTAGAAGTTTGGAATGGACTCTGCTGTGGGGGACATGGGTCAAACAAATCTATCCATGAAGCACATATCTTTACATTCCTAATGAAAATCCCTCATGATGATTAATCCCTGCCCTTAAAAATATCTGATGATGAAAATAAGCTTTGATGAGGCAGAAAAATTTCATCCTCCAATTGCTAATCTGATTTAATATCATAGAGGCCTTCTTTGACCTTTGAGGCTGTTCACCTTGTGCTGAATATCGGAGCAGCTTCTGTCCCAAGAAAATAAAGCTGTGTTGCACGACGCATCTGATTTGTTTGAACCACATCATCGCTGTAACCCCGGCCTGTTTTGAGGTCAGCGCTGGGTGACGGAGTGACATTTTGACCCTTTTCAAGAAGTCCAAAAACTTTGATCGGATCTGCTCTAATCCGTCTTAAGGTTTTGCATTTCTGCCTCATTTCACTCCGGCTGGCCCAAATAGTATCTCTCCAATTGACCTTTTTTGGCCTGCAGTAAACAAACAAACAAACAAAAGAAAATCCCTCTTACTAGTCAGGTGCTGTAAGCTGGCGAGTTTCGAGGTGCAGAATAATTAACGCTTGTGTTTTTCAGGGAAGTTTCTTTCATAAATGACTTCTCTTTCATTCATGGGTGATCTGGTGTGAGATGTTTATTTACCCTGTGGTTATCTGAGTGTACTTACCCTTTTTCTGTGTCCAGATGGTTCCGTACACCTCTGCACTTGTCTTGCTGTTAAACTCGGTCGATGTGTGCGCACAACCGGCGGCGATGGCAAACTACAAACATACCTGCACCTGCTGTTCACGGTGTGCGTGAACGACATGCAAATAACCAGGTTTCTCTGTGTACGCTTCATCTGAGATGATCTGTGCGTAAATAATAGTGAAAAGAACAATGTTCTCCTTTATTAAAGTCAAACATTCATTTCCCCAAAACATGAGGAAGTCGGAACAGACACAATACGTTTGGATGAGCTCCAAATGGGAAATGTAAATGCTCAGTAGTCCAAGAATTTCTCCAAATGGTTCAAATAAGGCTAACTCAGTGGCATTTCCGGAGTTAACGGCGGGAACTTGTTTTTTTTCCCCATGCAATGCCTATAGGATTACAGTACATTTTCAGCCTGGTTGCCCATTTGCATTCTGCTCCACTGGGCCTGGGCTTCTTATGTGTTTGGAGATTGGAGTATGTAACTGAGGGGTTGCAGTGTGCTGGATGACTGGTTTCACTGTATAACATAGTGATTCTCTCACCTAGGATAGACATTGGACCTTATTTTAAAGATCTAAGAGCATGGTCTGAAGCACATGGTGCAGGTGTACTTAGGGTGTTTCCGAATCAACTTTTGATAGTTTAATGCCAGAAAAAATTGTCAGCGTGCCAGGCGCATGGTCCGAAGGGGTTGTACCTATTCTCTTAATGAGCCATGGGTGTGTTTTTGGTGTAACGTGCAATGAACCAATCTAATCTCACATTCCCTTTAAGAGCCAATTGTGGATTCGCTATTTACATGGTGGAATATGCAAGAACAAAGACTGAACAGCGTCTCCAGAGAGGAAATAGAGCTGCTTGTGAGCATAGGTAGCCTAATTCTGATACTGTACATGCAATGACTTTCCATTTTGACATGTAGGCATTTTTATATTTAGGCTATGTAGCTTAAACAATAATAATTTTTTTACATTATAATCCTTTAATTTGTAATATTTGGCACATCCATGTGTTTTGGACCCATATAAATAACCAAAAAAAAAATAAAAAATGACTGCGCAATTGATTTCATACCAGGTTTCAGTTGGTCAATGGCACAGTCTACTGCTTCTTTAGAGACGGGTGTATAGGGCCCTAGACTAGGTTTTAGCTGGTCAATAGTGCATTTGTTTTTAGTTGCCGTTTTCAGAGCAGCACGCCCATGAGCGAGCAAATGGGTGCAATGCATTTGCTAAATAAAATAATAAAATTATAAAATAATAACTGCATTGAGCTGAAACTAGCAAAAAACTCACCTGGAATCACATTGTATGGTAGAGCCTGTTAGGTTTCTGACAATGGCGCAACTGCATTTGGCCAGCCAAACCTGCCCGATCCTCTTCTGCTTTATCCTTAATCAGTCAGCTAAAAACCTGGACGAGATAGCAAACATTTTGAGAGCATCTCCTTCTAAAGCAAAGTGAAAGTACAACACCTCAGCAGGAAAAGAGCCGAGAGGCTGATGAAACAGAGGTCCACTTAGAACTGAGGGTTTAACAAATCTTTACACGTCCCTCGATCATCAAAGACAATCCATGCGGCTCTCCCCTCGCACGCACATGAACACGCGGTATGCTCTGACATGGCCTCTCATCCCCGCAGGAGGGCATTAAAGTTTGAAACCGGATTAATAGCTAACTCGACTCACCGGTAAATTGAAAATCTCGACTCTCTGTATGTTCGCCTGATACATTCGGCTGATGTCTCGTACAGAAACTCCGCATCTGCGATTGCCCATTTATAAGAGTGTGTGTTAGGCTCTAAAAATAACCTTCCGGTGACCTACTTTTCCTTTAGGATTCGTGTGTATTGTTTGCTTGAAACGAACAGAAAGGCGAGAAAAGCTTCAAAATTGTTCAGAGCGTTTATTTGGAAAATCAGATTGGGTAGCTAAAAGTTGTTTTGCTCATGATGAAGAATCACAGGAGGCAGAATGGTTTTGTGACAGGTGTATCAGCCAGCTAGGGTTGTGTTTGTTGACTGTTGTTGTGTTTCCACATCTTTTTGCCCTCTGGGACCTGATGCGCGGTGAGACACGGAGCAGGGCCACAGTAAAAAGGAAGTCGGAGATATAGGCACTGAGGAGATTGCTCTGACATGCTTGTCGGATTCTGTTCTGACCGATGAGGTTACCACGGGCAATGAAAAATGACACCTCTTGCGGTCTTCTCCGTCCTCCTCACTCTTTCTTAGTCCCGTTGTTAATAAATGCAACCTGTCAACCTGAGCGACTCGGATACATCCAGGATGTGGAGATGAAAAAGAACCCCAAGAATTCAGCAATCAGTCGTAGGCTTATGTAACGTAACACTGCATTTTAAATGACTCGAGCATGAAATGAGCTTCTTATTTGGGGAATCTCCAAGAAGATGGACTGTTTCCTGTTGTAGATTTCATTCCTTCACTTGCTCATGTGATTTGATAGTGAAACGAGTAAAATCAACAGGCAGGTCAGGAAAGTGGAAGGCTCATTGCCCCTCTGGGCTTAGATATTCTGACATGTGCGTGTTTACACACAGCCCCAAGGGTTCTCAATGACATGACTCTTTGTAACACAACAGCATAGCGGATGCTGCGACTTGCAGGTATTGTCTTATTTGTGAAACACAAACAGAATACATTTCTGTGGAAATGAAGACATTTATTATCATGCATAAATTTAATTAATAAAACACAACAATGACTGACCATAAAGATATGCTTCACATGCTTGCCTATTTGCGTTTAAGCAAGCCCCTGAGGTTTTAATACATAGCATAAAACGAGAGAGCTCGGTGCGCTGCAGCTTAAGAAAACACATGTAAATAGAAAAAGCACCAGCAAATTACAAAAACATCTTCATCAGTTTGACAGCACATGAGCTTCAAATACTCACAACAGCCAAATATAGAAGTGTGTTGCAAAAACAGAAACCCACTGCATATACAACACATACAGAAACATGCTGCAAATACTCACAACACAACCAAATACAGAAATGCTCTGCAAGTAGCGCAGACCACAACAGGGAAACAACAATGCTTATGAGTAGTAACCATTGTTTTATTATAGTAAAACTGTAGTAAACTGTAGTTTTTTTTTTGTTTGTTTGTTTGTTTGTTTTTTGGCAAATATTGATTACCATTTGTATAACCACAGTTGTATAAATACCATGGTTAAACCATGTAGTGAAACCATGGTTAATTTGTGAACTATGACAAGGTTCAGTTAGCCTAATGCATACATGTAGCAACTTTTTTTTAAGGAAAACAACTGTTCTTTTTAAAGAAGCAAGTAGAATAGAAAAAAAGAAACCTAGTGTTAGTTTTTATAGACAACCTTGCAGTTTATAGAATATAGAGTAAATATATATAGATTAAATATGCAATTGATAGAGGGTGTGTAGGTTAAGTATGTGTGTGTATGTGTTTTTTTTGTTTGTTTGTTTGTTTTTTTAATAAAAGACACACAGATAAAGTAGAATAGATAGTTCTAGAGTTAGAGGGTTAAAAAAGATGGAAGAGATGTGTTTTTAGCCATTTCTTGAAGATGGTTAAGGATACAGTACTTACAGTAAAAAGCAAATATTAATGTATTTTTCTGCATGACCATATTCTTGATCCATTTACCCTACCCAATACCTAAGCATAACTATTACAACTACTTTACTATCAATAAGAACCGATTTGTGAGTTTACTGAGGAAAAACGAAAGAATATGTGTTATGTCTAAAGTGTTACACAATCTAACAACACTGACACCTTTTACTTTGTGTATCTGCTTATCAGTGTTTGTGTGTTCCAGACAGACTACCAGTCTGTGCACTGTGCATTGACTCTGAAAGTTATCATTACACCATAGGTGGCGACAAGTGACAATTCTTCATGAGTAACTCATTTAGTCATTCAAGCTACTGTTTAAAACCACTGATTCATTCAATTGAAATATCACAGTATGCTGCATAGATGCAAGGGTTCACATTGCAAGTATGGAATTTTCCTTGCCGGAAACAAAAACAGAGAAGTAAACAATTGGCAATGTATTTTACTCATTTTGTATAAAAGTAATATGGAATAGTAGTTCTGATTACCTGCTGATTACAGCAGTCTAGCTGTGTGATATTGCTGTTGTTTAGTTTACCATTTGTCTTTTTTCTTCAATTAATATCATTCACAAGAAAAAAAGAGTCATAAACCCATTTGATTTCCAATAGATTAAACAGCACAGTGGTACAACAGTAATGATCTATGTAGAGTGAAGCTGAAAGTTTCACATCTACAGGTCTGACATGACTACAGAAAGTGAAGTATTCTCCTATTTCACCATTTTGTATTTTGCCAGTGCTATTTAAATTTGCTTGACGCAGAATTGAATAGCTACATAAAAAAGGAAGATTTCTTATTGGGTGAAGGTCATTTAATCTGTACCCTGATTTTTCTTCTTTTCTTAACGTTACTTTTAGTCACTATGAGTCATATGATATCAAAGCAAAGCCTAAATCAAAGTATGATTGCAATAAACCAAGAATCTGCCCATGTTGCTATTTTTGAAACCATCTGCTGACCAGTTTCTGCCCTTTGGGAGGAGATAAAGGACTGGGAATTTCCTGAAGCATAAGTCATTATTAATTCCAAGATTCCAAGAGTCCCAAGAATGACGCCCTGTGAAATTAGAGCAATCTTACAAGGTTGTAAACAGACATAAAGTCAAATGGAGACCCTGATTTCTGTTTAATTACAGCAACAGCAATCAATGTGTGTTAGGTGGTCTGGGTTTCCATGGATAACTGGCTCTCAGCCTTAGTTTGATTTCGTGCAGTATTAAAGGAGAAAGTGGCCACACGTACAGGAATGTAACGTATCATATCAAGGCCTTGTATGTTAGTACGGTAAAAAAATGATCAACCTAAGGTTAAAGTTCCATAGCTTATAATTGCCTGTATATGGTTCAAATGAATCTTCATTCCTGCTGTCTGTTAACCAGTTAATATTGCATAAAATCAGAGAACAAGTACTGAACCAGACATAATTCATACCTGTATTCTCATCCAGCAACAAGGATGCTTTGAGGTGCAGCAAATCCGTTTCATAAAAGGGTAAAAAAGGAAGCATGTTTCCATAGCAACAGAAAAAAATACAGTTTAAATGATGACAAACAGTAGGTCTCTGAACCTCCACCTACGTGTGTACTTGAAAAATACAACCTCTCAGAACCCATCAACGTGGCAACTTAGTAAATTCTCATAACACTAATGGCTGGCAGCAGTCTTGTCTTAAATAGGTCACGGCAGGGGAATAATTGTATTAAGTCTGCTGCAAATAGACCAAGAATTCAACAGGAAAGACAGCTTTCTGTATGTGACGTTTACATTTACAAAAAAGATCTCATAAAGATCTCATAAACAATTAAGAGTGATAGAAGTACTTAAAAGCTTCACAATGGTAAAAACAGAAGAACTCGATGAACTACTAACAATTCCAGGAAAGAAAAAGAAAAAATTTCAACAACATTATATACTCTTTTTAAGACATGTTTTGACACTTAGCTTGCCCGTTATAGCCTTGAATGCAATTCCTATTCCAGTGTTGATGTTTTGGCTATTAAACTGATGAATAATAAACTATGTGATGCATAACTTTTGAAAAACTGTCCCCAACTTCCAACTCTGGCCAGTTGCACGAAGACAAGGAGGAAGAGATGAATCAGAGTGATTAAATGATGACAGAAATCTCATTCTTGGGTGAACTATTCTTTTAACTTACTGTTCTCATTTTATTTTGGCTGCATGGTTTGTGTGTGTTTTATAGATGTCATAGTTTGGCCATTGTTTAAAGCCAAGTACAAGTTGTACTCTGGAGCAAGGCCAGAACTGAGCACAGGCACATGAAAAGGGACAACTGGGTGGATTTAGCACTACAACAGGTATATCTCACCAACAAAACATACATACAGATAAACATACTGAAACATGCTACCTGATCTGATTACTTTTTAGCAAGATGTAAAATACATACCAATAAGTACACATCACAGCAGTTTTTTACGTCACATTCGCTTTTGTACATACTATACGGTAGGTTTAGGTATAGTGCAGATGGTACGTTATTTAAAAAAAAAAAAAATCATGGAGCATTACATACATAGCACCACTCAACAGACATTTGAAGACAGAACTGTGGTGACACATACAAAACAATGGACATTTCACATCAAATATGTCATGAAACGTACATGGCGTATTATTTCGCATTTTGCAACAAAGTTCCCACAGGTGCATTTTCGTCATGAGATCAGGTTGGAAACAGAACAATGCTTTGGCAAAGAAGTGATTCTCTGTTGTTGACAACTCATATACAAAAGATGAGTCATTAAGAAACTATGATTTCTTTTCTCTTTATTACTTTAACCTTTAGACTGTTACTCAACAGCTCATTCCTTGTAAACAACAGTGACATTTTTCTCTCTTTCTTTAACAGAGTTATTTATGCAGCATGCTCCCAAAATGTAGGAGGCCAAAAGTGAAGACATGAGCCCAATGCCAGCGCCCATACGCATAGAAGAGAGCGTGTTGGAATACACCCCTTACTTAAATCCTCCTCCGGGCTTTGAGCCTGAAGCGCTTTTCTTTTCCTGTTGGACAAAATGCAACTTCAATCAGAAAACACAACCAATCAATGAACAGACACTTTGAGTTCACATCAGAGGCATTCCACAACACCCTTCCATGAGATGTCAGTAAAAGGGAAAACAAAGGCTGTTTAACATTAAAGCACTCATGATCAAAATGAGGTTTTATAAGAGATTAAACAGTAAATCAGTTTCTTTCAGAAAAACGCATTAGACAAGTAAACATGTGCACATGTCTTGTTAGTGCCTTGACCTCACTTAAAGGGATAGTTCATCCAAAAATGTAAATTCTGCCATTTTTTACTCTCCCTCACATCATCCCAAACCTCGATTACTAACTGTATAGGTGCTCAATTCTTAAAAGAAAAAAAGTGCCATTTCTTAAAATATCACAAAATATTTCCACATAAACAAGTTCTGAAATGACATGAGGGTAAGCAAATAATGACAGGCAATTTGCCTCATGCAACCATTTTTATGTCTATAATTTGAGGATTTTCAGAGAAAATATTAAGTGAGAAAAAAAGCGGTCCACATGGAGTTCTGATCATCTGCAAGGGACTTTGAATATGGTGAAATATTTCAGCTTATGCAACTACACAGAACAACCTTCCAAACAGATGTGATGTATACTATATATCCATGCATGAGCTGAGAATGTTTCATTTTTATTTTTTGCCAGTCTTAATGTGAAACATCTGCTATTTCTGTAGAATTAATGGCTATGAACTCAGTGAGATATAATTACTAACTGTAGTCTTGGGAAACCCATTATATATGTTTCTTTCGAAATGATTTGTGGCATAACTTTCTAAGTACATTTCCTGAAAAGAGAAAAAGAGAGAAACACAATATCCAATGAGAAACATTACTTACTAATGAACTAACATGATTACTAGCTGCGCTTATGAGAAATACATGATTTTATTTTTCCAAAATTATTTGTGGCATATACTGTGGCATAATTACATTTCCAAAAAAAGAAAGAGACACTGAAACAATATTCAATGAGGGGGAAAGTTATGTTTTATTTTTTGGGAATTTAATCGGAGCTGTAAAAGTGAACATTGCGCCACAGATAAATATGGGTTGAGTAATGCTGAATAATGGGTTGCTCAACACAGCAGTATATAATTATTACTGACTGTAAAAAAAAAATAAAAAGTTGAAGATGTACTGAACATCCAAGGTGTGGTGTAGTGTTGAGATCCACACTATTGGTTTTTAAGTATGGAGTCTGCCACACGGCTGGGAATAGAGATGAACGAAACACTTTACTGTGCAACCCTCTCTACATCTTCAGATGTCTTTGATCATGTAGCTTCTGAATGATTTACCATGAAGATGAGGAGCATGCCAAACACGCATGGCCAGCATGGGATACGAGTAACCAGCACAACACGGAAATCAGAATCGCCCCCAGAGACACCATTAAACTTTAACAGGGCAAAGGGTTCAGGGGGCTTATGGCTGCCAAGTCGATTTTAAGCAGTGAATGTCCAATTAAACCCATCAAATGATCCATCTCCGCTTGAGAAACAACTTCATGTGGAATCAAATCACATAAATGACAAAAGTGACAAACCTTTGCTCACGTGACTCAAGGATGAAGGTGAAAAAAACTCCAAAGAAGGACAGAAAGACATGAGGACTGAAATGATGCCATTTCAGTCGTCAGCTGAATAATTAACTACACTTGACAAGATCCGATGTGTTCCCACAAAGCCAACGTAACGCATCTGAAGCTAGCCTTTTAGAACATAGAGATGCACTCTAGTCTGCAGGATAAAAGGTGTCAAGAATATTTAAGGATGTCTTTTCTGAAATGTTGACAGTGTGACCCTCAAGGCATGAAGCGATTTGGATCTTTTGAAGCTGTGTCACTGAAGGGGCTCAGTCAGGATTCCAATATTTAACACTCGCACTCTGTTTTACTCACAATCAGTGGCATGCATTCGATTTCAAAGCGTCGGATGACACTAAAAAACAATTGAGATTTGTGACTTGAATGTCTGGATCTCCCTCTACAGCGTATCGATTGGCTGTATGAGGATTTCTTAAAAATAAAAGGAAGCCACTTTTGTCGGTGAGTTACAACAACTCCGAATAATAGGACCGAACCAATCACACGCTGAGCCTCTGATTGCTGCAGAAAACATCCTTGAGATAATGTCTGTGATGAACAGAAAAGCAAGCCACTGCTAAGTGCTGACTTGTCTGGCTCTCTCTGTGTGTATGAGGCAGTGTGAATGAAAATAAATTGAAGAACCCAGAGGTTAAGCCAGGGCACATTTACGAACAACGTGCTATCGATTTGGCCAGTGCGTCATAGCAGCTTGCTGAGGCGGGGGTTGTCATAGTTACATATTAGAATTAACAATGCACCCTAGCAACTGAAAGGTCAAGGCAATTCATGTCCGGATGAGATTTCTTGTAGGAACATGTTTTTTCGCTCATACCCACATTCCCCCAGCACACCTGACTGCTGTTCGACTTAGAGGGGGGTGTAACTCCCACAGTTTTTGTTCACGGTTGCTGACCATTAAGTGCAGCCACATAAGGATTTATAAAATTATAAGTGCAATAATGAGCGTAATGGTGCATCTCTGCATCTGTCTGTCCTCACCAACTGATCTCATGGTAAAAATAGCACTTTTCACAAACAAATAGACCCAGAATGTTATGAGCCCATTTGTCAGATGTAATTTTTTTTATATGTAGACATACGCTATATGATCAGAAATACTATATGCAGACACTCTAACGTCCTTCAAGTTGATCCTCTACCATTCTGGGAAGGCTTTCCATTAGATCATGGAATATGGATGCAGAGATCTTCTATCAGGGTGCAAATTAAATAAGGTTTGAATATTCCCCATAACAGCAGGCAAACCAAAAATGCAAGGTTTTTCATCATTTCAGTAATGATAAACAATTTAGTCAACAATTTAGTCAGAGTAATTACCTGTCGGCCAACAAACACTTATGAACAGAAGTCACGTTCACCAGAGAAAGTATTGTAACTATAGCAACTAAAATCATAGGCATATAACTTGTTTGCTTTCCATTGTGTTAAGCTGGTATGTACAGAAAATGAAGAATGATAAGTTTTGGAAACAGTTGTGCTGCTTAATATTTGGAACCTGTGATACTTTTTTCCAGTATTCTTTGATAAGTAAATGTTAGAAGAGTATAACAAAAGAACAGGGTTTATTCAAAACTGAAATTTTGTGCGACAATGTATACTACTGTTCACAAGTTTGGGGTCAGTGTTTTTCTTTCTTTCTCTTTTTTCTTTTTATTCTTTCTTTCTTTTTTTAAAGAAATTAATACTTTTATTCAGCAAGAATGTTTTAAATGGGTAAAGAGTGATAGTGATCAAATGAATACAGCTTTGATGAGAATTAGAAACTCCTAAATTATGAAATGACTGATAGATTTACATTTCATAATTTAGAATATTTTAATTCCTTCAAAGGAGTTGGCCTCTTTCATTATTTGCCATTGAAAGTCAGTGTCTCCCATGAATGCTTTAAAACTTAAAAATATAACTTCTTTGATTTATATATAACAGTTACATAATTGCAGTCTTATTCCTTTATTTTTAAATCTTTATTCATACATCAATATACCTACAGTAGTCCCATCCAAAATGCATTATTGGAAAAGCTATTGCTGTTTTATGAGACTTGGCATTGGGGTTCTGTAACCTGCTTTTACCTTGACCAGAAACATTCCAAGCCCTAAATAGCAACATTCCAAGATCCAGTGTTATCAAATATCAAACATCTTTCAGAAGTTGTCTTCGGCCGACATTTAAAAATGATAACAAAGATGGATGGACAGCAACAAAGACCAAAAAAAAGTAAAAAAAAATAAACAAATACATTTTATGCTGTTACTGAAACTTATTTTTATCTCATTTTTGTGCCCCAATGCTACACTACAGTATCTGTGGATCTCGACAACACCTGGGACATACATGGGAAAACAAATCTTTGCAAACGGCACAACGCTGGATTTACGGCAGTGGTGACAAGGCAGAACAAGCATCAGGTGCACTTCATTATGCACTGCCAGCAGTTCCTGTCGGCCACCTGCTTGTGTCTTGAAGACAACAGGTATGTTCCATTCACCCAAATGTGTCCTGCAAAGTGGCCATCTTAAGTGAACATTTAAACCATAGGGAGCATTTACATTTAGTTGAATAGACTTATAGAGTATATCTTTTCAAAAGATATCACTCCTAAAGGGTGTACCTTATGATTAGTACCTAAAGTATACATTTTAGTACTTAAATGGTACATAAATGCACAGTAACACTTTACAATAGGTAACACTTGTTAACTATTAATTACGACTTTTCCCTAAATAAATTCTTAATTTGCGGCTTATTAATATTTAGTAAGGTAACCACTCTGGGGATGGAACTATTATTTGCATTGATAGTGAGAAATGTTTCTTGAGCAACAAACTGACATATTATAATCATTTCTGAAGGATCATGTGACAGTAAATGAATGAGCAATAGCTTCTGTAAAAAAGGTAACACTTTATAACTTATTTATTATTAAATCATTAACAAGCATTATACAATGCTTAACAGGGGTGCGTTTCCCAAAAGTATGGTGAGCCTACTATGGTCGCAAGTTCCGTTGTTACCAGCACAGTTCAACGATTCGGTGTTTCCCGAAAGCATAGTTTAAACGCACATTCGCAGTCAACGTCACAAACGTACGTGGTTGGAACTACAGCTTTGTACCTGTGGTCAGAAGCATAGTTTCTTATTAGTAAGAAATATGGGCTTTAATAAATATGCTCTTGGGCACAAGAAGCAAGCTAACATGCATTACTATCTTTATCTTACATTCTATCTAAATATAAAATGCATTTTAATTATGTATTTTTGCGCGTCCATTCTAAACGCTGTTTTTGAAAAGATAATTATGCACTTCTTGAAAATCTACAAATGATTTTAACAGATGTTAAACAATTATTAAAAGTTCACACTTTTGCTACTATTGAGGTGTGATCTGGTTAAGGTTCGGGACAGGTTGGGTATATTTATAGGGTCAAGGGTTGTTTAAGGGGTCTGAAGCGAATGTTTTGAAAAGTGAAGCTGTCCCGTCTCGATAACCCTCAGGTGATTGGCTGCAGTATAGGTCATAAACCCCGCCCTCTCCATATAATCCAAAGGGACGTGAGACAAACAAAATAATTAAGTTACACTTCAAATAATTTTTTTCCAAAGATAGTTTCCTAAAACGTTTGCTTTAAACTAGTTATCTGATGCTATAAAACCGGGGTGTGGTGTCATGATTGTGAGCTTGTGATTGGGTCTGCGGAGTTTGGGCGGGACTTTGATTCCGCGGCTCCACCTCACGAACTCTACTGCTACTGGCTCCAAATGACATCATTTTCGCAAACTGAGAACGTTTTGGCTTCACTTTCTATAGGGGAAGGAAGTGGAGTCGCATTGTCCATATTTTTTTACAGTCTATGGTCTGAAGTGTCAGTTAGATTACTATAAGGGAACACAATTTAATCTGTTTGTTTTGACAAATGAAGAGGCATTTTACTTGAAAAAGCTTTGAAAAAGCATTTAACTTTTTTTCTTGATGTAGGAATAATGTAAGTGTTGAGGCAATAAAACATGTTTTCACAAAGGTTACACAAAGGTTGTTACAGAAGCTTAAAAGGCCAATGCCCGTTAAAATACTACTGATTATAAAAATTGACAGATGTTGAACAGTTTCCACTTTAGACTGGGTACTGTAAAAACCTGAATTCAGGTCATTTGAGATACTTTTTTGCCATTGAGTTGACTGCTCTTAAAGTTACTAATGATAAGTGAATGTCTATAAAAATAAAAAATCTCAACATTGGATGGGGTACTGCAAAAATATGAACAAATAATTAACAAATGTTAACTTCAAATTATTCAACTTCAAACATACTCAACCTAATTTCCAAACTATTGCTTATTTCTTGCTTAAAATTAGCCCAAAATAGGTAGGAAATTAACATGTATTAATATTTTACATAAATAAACATTTATTAATGTTAAATAAATAATAATTAAATAATAAACCTTTAAAATGGCTTATTAATAAATATTCAGCTTTTGATCATTGCTGATGCCTCTAAATATGTGTCTGATTTTGGGTTCATTTTAAGCAAGAAATATAGTAATTTTTAACCAACGGTTGAGTTAAATAAAACTAGATAAAACTACTTAAATTAAACATTTAACCCAATCACTGGATCAAAACAACCCAATTGTTGAGTTAGTTCATATTTCTCCCAGTAATGGCTTATGCGCATATACATATATTATACATAAACTATGATCTGTTTATGCATTATATCATGTTTGTTAATAATTTATTAGTGAAAGTTTTTATAAAGTGTTATCAAAAAGAAAGGAAGGAAGAAAGAAAGAAAAGAGATTTTGCGACCATAATTTTATAACCTTTTATTTTAAAGACGTGTTCTCACTAGGCTATACTTGCTTATTATCATGCATATTACTAGCATATTGGCTGTTTATTAGTACTGATAAAGCACATTTTAGTTTCTTATGCTGTATGAGTGACAATATTTTAGATCCTACCTAAAAACTAAAAACTACCCTACTTTTAATAAGCAGCAAATTTGGAGTTTGTTTAGTGACCCTTTTATAGTATATTCACTTTAAATTAATTTCAGCAAATATTACACCACCTTTACTTAAATCTATGCAACCTCTTCTGTGTTACTCTAGATGAGGATGTAGGGTATTGCCTGGAATGAACAATTTTGTCAAGTTAAAAAGAACTACAGATATCCCCTGCTGAGTGTGTAGGGAGCAGTGTACACAGAGTAGTGACCCTGTGTATCGGAGCGCAGCTAATGATTTTAGAAAGGGTAGATCCTCTGTCACTGGCAAGACTGAAAAACAGATGGACTGGAAGCATGAAGGTTTTATCAGACAACATCCAGCATAGAGACAGGAAAGAGTTCATGAGGTCATGAGGGAATGAAGGACTCTGCTTAAAATGCTATATTTCACAAATCAAAAATGAGATCAGAAAAAAATAATCATGTGAAATACAAACATACCGTTCTATGCTAAGAGAATAGAACTGGCAACCTAGTCATCTGCAAATTTGGATTTCAGAAGAGACTTCCAGAAACAAACAAGAGGCAGGCTGGAGCGTTTCATAAAGCTTGAGTTTTAAACATTAATGTAAACTATAAAAAGCATCACCTCTATGGCTTGTCATAAAGTGACCTGTCTGTATACAAAGCTGCTAGAGGAAGCCTTTGTGTGGATCATATTGTAAAATTAATAAAGCACAATCATAAACAGACAGACTTTGATGCATGCAGCTGAATCTTATAGAAAGGAGGAGGAAAAGAGGAAAAACAACCCAATGCTCTCTAGACTTTGAAGAACGAAGCCTTTGTAAAACACAGCTGATTTATATATCCTCAGGAAAAGATTCCTTTGTAACAAAGCCACAGGCAACTCCCTCACACAAGCAAAAAAAGGGTCATGAAGCAGAAAATCTTACAATCCTATCTTGCATATATAACAACAGTCTCATGAAAGGCTGGGAGATAACATGGTGCAAAAGATTTTGATGAAAACTGCAGCTGAAAATACCTTTGAACAAATTGCTGGTGGGTTGGCAAAACCAGATGTTCATCTTCTGAACACCCATCATGTTTCACATCTTCTCTAAACAGCAAGTGAAAAACACAGCAAGAGCTGTTACACTGAACAAATGCATAGTTCACTTGGTTTTAAAAAAAAATTCTCAAAACCTCTTGGTAGATTCAAATTAGGAAACTAGCTCCCACGTGATATTCTCCAAATATGGTTAATGGAGTCCACTGTGAGTTCTGTTTGAGCTACAGCCAGGGGCGGATCTACCGGGGTGACACGGGGTGGCAATTGCCACCCTAAGAAAAAGCCTTGCCACCCCATTTGCCACCCCAGCACTAGTGTCCCGTATATTG
>JAUMHE010000099.1:2219769-2245871 GCA_032359235.1 Enteromius mattozi | reverse complement strand
AATTTACTGGTATTCCTATCTTTGTGGGGACAATTGGTCCCCATAAGGTGATAAATACCAGGTGCACACACACACACTCTCTCTCTCTCTCTCTCTCACACACACACACACACACACACACCCCGGTCCTGCACTCCTTCCACCTTCATGAACTTTTACAAAGTCGAAAGAAAGAATAAAAGAATGAAGGAAGGAAGGAAAGAGAGCAGATCTTCTTCAGTCGGTGATGAATTCTGGGCCAAAGTCAAAGACAAAGCACACATTCATTCTGACTGGGGCGGATTTCCCACAATGCACTGCGGCAGAGCACTGACCTTCAGGACACACACAAACATCATCTCTCCGCTCATATTTACACCTCAGCCACGAACAGAACGACGCTGTAAATCTGCATCAGTCAATCAAACTCAGTAAAACTTCACTCTCAATATTATCTGACATCATTTTCATTTCTTTTTCACACTTCTGTGAATCTAAATCTTCCACTTCTGTTCTCCAGATATCCAGAAGCATCATTCCTCCAGTCTTCAGTGTCACATGATCTTCAGAAATCATTCTAATATACTGATTTACTGCTCAACAAACATTTCTGATTATTATCAGTGTTGAACACAGTTGTGCTGCACAATATTTTGTGGAAACTTCACAGAAATAATTGACACTTTAACACATATTCACTTACAAAACAACCGTTTTAAATTGTAATAATATTTAACAATTTTTACTGTATTTTTGATCAAATAATTCAAGTATTTGGGTCAACTCTTGCACCTTGTATTTGATGCTGTTTTCTGGAGCAGGAATCACACACACATCATATAATATATTCTTCATTTTTCTGACAAGCAGGAGCTTTCATAGAAACGGTCTCAGCTCATTTGTTTTCTAAAAGCTCTCGATCAATGACTGAAACATCTCTGTCCTCACAAACACTGCAGACGGATGGAAACTCTGATGTAATGCCTCCATTATCACCATCATTCGCTCTCTTCTATAGACACTAAACATCAAAGACTCGAGCCAAAGCATGCGACTACATACAGACATGTGACTACTAGTTACTAGAATAAACTAGACATCGTTTGATTTAGGAAACATTCGTATTAAGACCAGAAATGTGCATTCAGCCAATAAAGAACATCAAGGGCACATTAAATTGATTGTGAATAATCGTAATGTTACACAAGATTTCTATCTAAAATAAATGCTGTTCTTTCAAGGCTTCTATTCATTTGTGAATCCTGAAAAAATAAAATTTAAATATGAAGCAGTAAAAATTATTTACAACATTCAGGATAAAAATATATGAAGGTAAAAATACCATTTAAGACCACTGGGCACCAATAATACACTAAAATACACTTTTATATTTTAAATTAGTGAAATATTCTTCCAGTAAAGCAGGGTTGTTGTAGTTAACTAAAACTAAAAATACTAAACTAAAACTAAACTACAAAATTTTACTGTAACTTAATGCACTGAAATAACTAAAGCTACTGCAATAAAAAAAAATATGTATAAACAGTATATAGGCACACTGCAAAAAATAAATAAAGACATAATAAAAAATCAAGCAAAACTGGCAAAAAACCCCACAAAACCTTTTTAGTGCTCCCAAACAATTAATTGCAGTAAATCACAATCAAAATTGTTTTTGTTTACATAATGTGTCTGTGTATACATACAGTATATATTTTGAAAATATTTACATGTATTTATTTATATTCATATTATTTATATTGTAAATAATATATTTAAAACATAACATATTTTTCGTAAAACATATGATATATTTTATATTTATGATATAAATGATATATTTATGCATAATATATTTTTATATACATGCATGTGTGTGTATTTATATATATACTCATATATACAGCATTATGTAAACAAAAACTGGATGTGATTAATCATGATTAATGTTTGACGTGTAATTGGAAAATATAAAAATGAATTTAAAACATGAATTAAAAGCACATTAGTGCTCAGAATCATTCTACGCTGCTCTGGAGATGAATACTAACTTCCTGGAAACGCTCCGCTCTAATCCAGACACAGATTAGACAGCAGAAAGTTCAGGTATAGATTCTGGGGCAAATTTCATTTCTGTCGCTCGACTCGTCTCTGATTTATGAAAGCATGCACATTTCTCTCATCTCTCGTCTCTCTCATGGCCCCCTGATCAATATGCTTCACCTGCGAGTGAATCTGCAATAATAAAAGCATTACAGGAGTGGGAAAATAACAGGGAATCTTATTAAAAGCGTGAGTGTGAGTGTGTGTGTGTGTGTGTGAGAGAGACAGACGGATCCGAGGACAGACGGCTGAGGTACATCAGCTTAGCATTCACTTTGCCTCCCGTGCCGTATATATATTTCATACTCTGTCTTTTATATTCCGGCGGCTGAGACCCAACACCACACTCATCTTTATTTCATTTTGGGATGTTTTTAATTTTGCCTGAGATTATTATTTTTCTCCTCTCTCTCTCCGTCTGTGAGTTACTCTAAAGATCAGGGTTCAGACGAGGGCCGTTCTCCGCTGCGTTGCATTTGATTCACCAGCTCGTGATTCGATTCAGTTTCTGTTTGATTCATTAGGTAATCAGATTCAGCGAATCATTTTTATTCAAGGATAAAATCTAATGCTGAACTACATTACTTTATTAAAGTCATTTATAAACTAATATTTAAATCACACATAAATAAATATAATATAATATAATAATAGTAAAATATAACATTTATAACAACTTTTCAATCAGTATTTATATTTCTAGCCTGGTTTGTTGATGGAATATAAACATGAAAACATAACTTGTTTTCATGACGGATTTATTCAAACATACATTAAACACCGAGGAACAGGTTCAGTAAAACAGAATAAATATGTAATATAGTGCATATATTTTTTAAAACAGATATTTTGAACCCAGCTCCAGACGTGCCTTCATTTATTATAATAGCTCACATTTCTGCACTCACGAACATATCCTTACGATATCTTTAAATAATCATTCTTAAGTAAAAATGACAAAAACAAAATAATTACTATAATTTTAACAATTCAAATGAAAATAGAAATTCAAAATATTAAAAAACATTATAATTATATTTGTGTTTATCAAGATTTTTTTTATAGTCAACCAAAACTAAAACAATAAAAAAAAGAAAATAACTTAAAATTGAAAAATGAAGTAATATAACTTAGAAATATATATAATTGTTTTATTTCACCATTTTTAATTTAGTTTAACATAATACACTAAAATAGCTAAAAAAAAAAAAAAAGAAAGAATGCAAATTGAAATTAAAAATATATACTCATAATAAAATATGGCTAAAACCTCAGATTAAATGTACTAAATAAATAAGTAAATAAAACAAAACAAAGTAAATAAAAATAAAAACTGCACTAAAATTACAGTGGCATCCAGTTGTTTTTATAAATTTAATGTTATTTTGCAAATAAAAACCAGAAAATAGAAAAAAAAAAAAAACCTCAAAATGTTAAAAGCATTTCAATGATACTAAAATAACACCGGTGTATATCAGGATTATTATACTTAAACTAGAACCGAAATTAAAATGAACATTAACTGAAATAAACAAATAATATTTATAATTATAATTTAATTATTAAAAACTATAAGCATAAAAAAAGATTAAAATTGAGATGAAAAAGGGAAATATAAAAATGAATTAAGATTGCTTGAAATGTATAGCACAAAAATAATCTGATCTGAGTGGCATCTTCTGAATTAAAGTTTATTTTGCAATTTAAATGAAATGCAAGTTAAAATAATATCCTCAATTTGACATAATGAATGAGAAAGGTGTTTTTGTGAATGTAAGCTGATCACCGGAGCTCATTATTACACAGATTCTCTGAGGATGAACTATAGAACAGATCTCTGTTTACTCGTTTGTTTTTAACTCCCTTGTTCTCAGAGAAGTTCTCTAATTAGTGTAAGGCTTTAATCGTTCCCTCTGGATCTACAGCCTTTAAATAATGTTCTTATAGCACCAAACCAAACCTCTGCCTTCCTCAAACTCTCTCTCACAGTCATGAAGCGTGTGTGTTTGAGATCTCAGTCTCTCAGGTTTAACAGCGCCGCTGACGTCTCTCTTCTCTCATCATGATCATCTCAGATTATGCGTGTTCACACAGATTACACAGACACAGCATTTCTAGGGATTTCACCAATAACTCAATCATTCTTCTGCTGTAAAACACAAATACTGATTGATTTCACATGTAGCAGAATCCCAGAACAATCCCAACATCTGCTGCAGTCGAAGCAAAACAAAACTTTTCTGTTCAAATAAAATACACCTCCTGCTGTCAAACCATCAATCGCATACAAAATCATACATTTTTGTAATATATGTGTGTGTGTGCTGTGTATATTTATAATATAGCTATATATAAATACACACGTACAGTATATATTTTGAAAATATTTACATGCATAAATTATGTTCCTATAATTCTATTATTTATGCATATATTTAATGTGTAAACATACCATATTTTTCTGAAATATGTACATGCTTAACATTTCTTAGTTCAGTAGTTTTATATTTTTATTGTATTTCAGTTAACATTTGAAGAGTTTATTTGCAAAAAACAGATAACTCAAATGTTAACAGATAACTAACAATGTTTTTATTGTTTTCTTGTGTTAGTTAGCTGTTTTTTAACATTATTTTAACCTAGAGTCAAAATAACCCAACTGCAGTTTGATGGAGATTAACTAGAAAACATAGGATTTTTGAGGATTGTTAAAAATAGAGTTATCCGTTTTTGCAAATCAATGCTTCATTTCTTATTAGTTTTTGGATTTGTATTTTAATTTTACTTCAGTTAACATGATTTTATTAGTTTATACATTTTTTACTTCATTGTATTTCAGTTAACATTTCTTGTTTTATTAGTTTATTGATGTACAGTAATTGTACTTCAGTTAAGCTTTATTGTATGATAATGTGTTGTAGTGTAACGTGGCAGCAGTGTGTGTGTGTGTGTGTGTGTTCTGGAGGCTCAGGTCAAAGGTCAGGCTGGTTTATGGTTGTCTTGATGCTGTCAGACGCTGAAGCTCAGTGAACAGACGTGTTCCTCAGAGACGCAGAACATATGGAGATCCGTCACAGCAGCAGAGACTAAACACCTCACACACACACACACACACACACAGCTACACGAGTGTGTGAGACCTCTGTCCTTCTGGAGGACAAATCTGTGCTTCTGTGCAGAATCAGAAAGAGCTCTATTATGAAGCATGTTTGTTTATACGAGCAATTAGTTTTAGTGTCACAAGCTTCCAGAGAAAACGGCTTCTGATGGTTCTTCACAAACACAGACAGAATTAGAGCACACTTTAAGTGCCTTATAATAATAGGTGGAGGCTTTTAGTGAACAAATTCAAACAGTCAAAAAAGTATTATTATTAAGTATAGAGCTCTTCTAATGATTAAGACATAAGTTGAGAATGCATCTTCTTCTCTCAACAGCTCCATTCTCTGTGTATTTATATTTTGGCACAACAACATCTTAATAAAATTTACAGATGAATCAACTAATCAGACAACACTAGAATGAATATAATTGAGCCCTAAATAACATTAATATATCACAGTTCCCAATAATGTATATTTTATGAGAGTTTCTGTCACACTTGAGCAAAATAAAGCATATAAACTGTTCATAACGATAATTATAAACATTATAAATGTCTTTACTGTCACTTTTGATCAATTTAATGAGTCCTTGATGAATAAAAGTATAAAGCAGCACAACTTTTTCTATGAAATTTTGTAAACTTTTACATAATTCATATATTTCTGCCATTGATTTCTATCAATTCTATCCACTTTCAAGCAATACATCTTTACTAAATAAAAAAATAAAGTATCAACTTCTTTAGTCTGAAAGGTTTACATTTGATCAGTCTTTGCTAAATAAAAATATACAAAGTATGACAACCTTTTGTAGAATTGTTTAAAATATTTACATATCTGATAAATGTCATAAAAAATCTAAAGTTTTCTGTAGAATTGTGTAAAATATTTACATATTTGCTCAATTTTATGCATCGTTGCTCAACAAAAATATAAAGCATCACAACTTTTTGAAAAAATTTATTAAATATTTGCTCAATTTAATGTATTTTTGCTAAATAAAAAAATAAAGCATCACAACTTTTTATACAATTCTGTATAATACATATTTAATAAAATTAATGTGTCTGCTGAATAAAAAAATAGCATCATATTTGTAAGAGTATAAAATATTTACTTAATTTAATTTAATACTCAATTTAATGCATTTCTGAATGAAAATATAAAGCAGCACTTTTTTGCTTTTTTGTGTAAATTGTGTAACATTTTTTCAACAATGTCTTTTCTTTCCATTAATTTCTATTAATTATTTTAATATTATATGATCTACTCAGCATTCACACAACATGATTTACACAATGACACTTAAGTTAACTACTTCAGATAATGAAATGAGATTCGGTGACCAGCGAGAGTGCTCCGTTAAACCCGTTTACTAGAAGAGAGAAATGAAATGAAGTTAAATGCGTGTGGAAGTGGAGCGCTGGAGAGCGTCACAATGCGTCCGGAGCGTCTCTGTCTCTCCGGGTGAAGCTGGACGCAGTTAAAGGAGTCTGACGATGCCTTCAGTCTAATTAAGACCAGCCCAAGCTGAGCAGCTATATTATTCAACACTCCAGGCTGCTGTCTGCCGTCCAAGAACAGCCACCGAAGACCTCCAAACACACACACACACAAACTTCAGGCCGTAAGACATGGAATCTGTCTCGCATTTATTATTCCGACATGGGCTCCATTTTAATCAGGGGCCGGAGCGAGGCCCCGGGAACCGAGGAGACGCTTCAAAGACGGAGGAAGAGGAAGAGGAAGAGAGACGGGGTGAAGAGAGGAAGATGATGGAGATACAAGCGCAGGAAGAGAAGAGCAGACTCTTCTGGGAAAACACATCTGCAAATATATATACGACAGTCAACAACATATTCACAGCTGAACCTGTCAGACCTCATTGTTTCCTGATGCAGGACTTATATAGCAATATTTTTTTGAAAATTAAAACCTGTATATTTTTATGCCATGCCGGTTTAAATTTTCAAATAGTTTTTAATTATTATTATTATTAAGTAGTTTATAATTAGTCTGCTTTGATTTGATCAAAAACACAGCAAAATTTTTTAAATATTATTGTAATTTAAAATATGTCAATATCTGTAATTCATCATCATTACTCCAGTCTTCAGTGTCACATGATCTTCAGAAATCATAATAATATACTGATTTACTGCTCAACAAACATTTCTGATTATTAGCAATCCTGAAAAAAGACAAACAGAAAGTTCAAAATACAAGCATTTAAATTATATATATATATATTATATAGATACTAAATTATATATTATTAAGATACTAAAGACTGGAGTAATGATGCTGAAAATTCAGCTTTGATCGCAGAAATAAAATACAGTTTAACAGATATTCACATAAGAAATGAATTTTAAATTTAAATAATATTTCAGAATTTTGTACTGTATTTTAAATCAATTAAACACAGCTTTGGTGAGCAGAAGAAGTGATGCTGAAAATTCAGCTTCGATCGCAGAAATAAATGACAGTTTAACAGATATTCACAAAATAAACAGCTGTTTTAAATGTCAATAATATTTTGGGATTTTTACTGTATTTTTGATCAAATAAAAGCAGCTCTGGTGAGCAGATGAGCAACTTCTCTTTGTTGGTGTCTGTAATAGATGAGCACAGAACAAATGTGACGTCACAATGTCTTTAAAAGACAAAATGAAATGAGCGTAGCTGTTTTTCTCCCTTTTTGACCCGAGTCACCTTTAATATTCCCTGAAAAGGAAAAATCTGCAGCAGACGTCCGAACAAAACTGGGCTTGGAGCCGCCGACTCGGTCTCAAACCACACAATGTCAACACTTCTTTTCTTGTGTTCCGTTTTATTCATCCTTCTTTCAAATTATAATTTGATTCGGGTGGTACAAGGGCTTTGATATTAAAATTTTTAATAAAAGCCCTGATACTCGTGTATGTCGGCAGGATTTGGGGCCGATTTTCATCCTTCTATTTGTCATTATTATTATACTTCTTTTTTTGTCCAGAGGCACTGCCTACACAGATCATTATTTCAGGGGGAAAAAAAAGACTATTGCCTTTTTCCTCTCACCCTCTCTCCAATAAATTCAATGCGTGTCTAAATTAATGCATTACAAGCCATGGGAGAGATATTAAAAAAATGATAAAAACTAATCCTTGATGTTGAGCCGGTGCGGAGCTCTGACCCTGGTGTTATAGAGACGAACATCGCTCGGATTACTCCGTAATATTTCATTACACGCACAAAATCCACAGTCATATATCAGCGCAGGTGCGTCGTTATTAATCACAGAGGTCCGCTGGAGCTCCACGACTGCAAACACGCGCTCTTTTAAAAATACATATAGATCGCAGAAATGTGAGGAGATGACAGAGATACAGACGATGATGAAGAGGAGAAAAAATCTGATCTGGAACAGAAGAGTTCACAATCAACACCAAACACACAGAACTTACTGCAGAAATAAGAGTAACATATGTGTGTTTTCTCATGCAAAACTTGCATGTTTTCAGTACATGCGTTCTTAGAAATAAAGGTGCTGAAAAGGTTCTTCAGAGAGATGCTTTGGAAATAAAGAACCTTGTTTGACCACAAAGAACCAGAAAGGTTCTTCAGATGTTAAAGGATCTTTATGTAACCAAAAAAAGGGTTCTTCTGTGGCATTATTATTTTTAAGAGTGTACTGGATGATATGAGTCATCACTAATTTTGTCTCTTCTCCTCACCAAAAATACAGTAAAAATTGTAAAATATTATTGTAGTTTAAAATAACTGTTTTCTGTGTGAATCTGTGTTAAAGTGTAATTTATTTCTGTGATGTTCAGCAGTATTTTCAGCATCATTACTCCAGTCTTCAGTGATCCTTCAGAAATCATTCTGATATACTGAAAACTTCAGAAAAAGGGGGTAAAATGGAGAAGGATTTTTTTTTAAAAGCCCAACTTCCTATCCATTAGGCCACGACTGCCCCTAATTTATGATGTATTGAGATAAATATCTAACCTAACTAAACTAAACTAAAGGTACTATACTTATATGATCTATAATAAGTAACTTATAATATATAATCAAGCACAAATGCTGTTTTGAAGTTTCAGCAACATTATTGTTTATTTTGTCCGTTTCTGGAAGAAGACATATCGTACATTTTAAATGCATGCCCTATACTAGTCAAAAGTTTTAAATAATTATGATTTTTTATTGTTTTTGAAAGAAGTCTTCTGGTCACTGAGGCTGCATTTATTTGATCAAAAACAACAGTAAAAATTGTGAAATATTACAAGTGAAAACAGATGTTTTCAGAATCATTACTGGAGTCTTTAGTGTCTAATATACTGATTTGCAGTGATTATGATCATATAGCAGGCAGCGGCTCACTGTTTAACGCTGTTCTGGCTCTCTGTCAAACTCTTGGACAAGGACACATGCATAAGCTTCAGAGCGTCCCTGCTGATGTGAACTATTTTCCTGCTTGCGATAGAGTGTATGTGTGTGTGTTAAAAAGGAAAACACACTGATGCCAATCCGCTGTATCTCTGATGACTTGCTAACTAGGGCAGCGATGCAATCTTAATTTAAACTGACCATCATCAGATCATCTCCATCTCTGCCACCACCTTCTACTTCTGCTCCACGCTTCAGCAAACAGTCACACCATCAGTAACACTCCAAACAGATAACTCTGTACGACCACACACACTCACACACTCTCACTCACAGACACACACACACACACTACCAGTCAAAACATTTTGAACAGTATGTTCTTAATGTTTTTTTAAAGAAATGTATTTATTTGATCTGAAGTACAGCAGAAACAAAAAGCTTCTTTTTAAAATGACTGCTTTTTATGAAAATATGTGTTAAAATATAATTTCAAATTAAATAATATTCTAATTTGCTGCTCAAAAACATTTTAATTTTCATTATTATTATTAGATGAATTTGAAATGTTGCCATGGAAACAAACTGAAATACACTTATGTTTAGCAAAATGACAAAAAAAATTAAAATGAAGCTTATATTGCAATAAATATTAAAACAAACAAACAAAAAATAATTTAAAAAAATTAAATAACAAAAGTGCAGCACCATTACACCATTTTTTTTTTTGCTAATTCTGATTTTTCAGTTTTTTAAATATTTGTATAAAATTGTTAAAATGTTTTCTTGAATGTTTTTTGAATATGCATATGATTACAGTAAAAAAATCTGTATTAAATGAACATTCAATATAAGCTCAATATAACTGCAGTGAGTCTTTAGTTAGTAAAATGTGTAACACGCTACAAACACTACAAGAACATATGCTTCTCAAAAACAAACCCATGACATACATCATGTTGATGTTGTTCTGAGGCTCGACACACACTCTCACTGAAACCTCATACAGCTATAGCATGACTTTCTGATCTTGTGAAGACACATGGATCAACACTTGAGCATCTTCTCTGTGAGTTTCTAAGAGTCTCCTCCCGGACTGAGTGTCTCTCTAGTCTCTCTTTGGTTTAACGCTCATCTTCTTCTCGGTTGCTGTGTGTCTCACCTCCACTCTTCTCTCTTTCTCTGGTGGCTTCATTATCACATGTAAAGCAGACACAAAGAGCGTCTCATCTCGACTCTAATCGGGCTGTAATGAGAGGCTTTGTCCTCTTTTAAACATCTCCTGAACGTCTTGACAAGACGCCACCTGCTAACAGAGAACGCCTTCGCCTTTTGTTTCTTCACTTCACAGACTGCTCCGTCATAAAACAAGAGTATCTCTATACTCCACAATCTGTACATATTCATTTATATCCATATTTATCTATTTGCTTTTTATTTGCTTATTTTGTCAAGTGGAGTAATACTATATATATATATATATATTAGTGCTGCCAAATGATTAATCGCATCCAAAATAAAAGTTTATAAATACACACATATTATATAGTATATATTTTGAAAATATTTACTTGTATTTGCATGTATATATTTATATAATTTATATTATATATATATATATATATATATATATAAATATTTTTATTATATAAACACAACACTTTTTTCTTAAATATATACATGCATGTATGTGTATTTATATGTATATAATAAATATAAACAGACTTTTATTTTGGATGTGATTAATCACAATGAGTCATTTGGCGCTGTCAGATGATTAATTGCAATTAGCCAGCTGAAATAAAATGAGTTTAAATTATGTTATTATTGTTTTATTTTATTTCAGTTAATAAAATTAATATTAATTGAAATAAAATAAAACAATAATAAAATAAGTGAAACTCATTTAATTTCGGCTGATTCCAAAGCAGCATTTCTTCTCTTTTATTTATTTTGTCTTGCTGTTCTAAAATAACTAAAAAACTGAACTAAAAAATAATAAAAACTATACAGGCAGATTTAAAAACAAACAAACAGACAAAAAAAAACTTGATTTCAGATTTAAGCAGAAAACATTAAAATTAAATCTGATTTCAAATATTTTAACCAAAAACTTTTTGTTAACAGACATTTGAAGCACTAAACTGACAGAAAATAAAAAATAAAATGGAATTAAATAAAAGCTTAAACTGATTTAAAAACAAATCAAACATTCAACTGAAAATCTGTGCAGTATTCAGAATGCATATGAAGTGCATTATTTTATTGTCAGTCTGATGAGAATGAAGTCCTTTAGATTCAGATCCAGTCTCTGTGACGATAAATATTTTGTGACATTTAACAGCCATCAATTAACTCAATTAATAAAACATTCAGGTTTAAATAAATTATATTTGATTATATATAATAACGTTTTTTTTTATATTATTCCCTCTTACTGTTACAGAATTATACTATAATACTAATTATAAAAATCTAATAAAGATTTTTAATATATGCATAAAATATTTATTATTTTGTGTGTGTGTGTGTGTGTGTATAGTTGTTATCCGAATTAAAACAATAGAGTGTAAATAGAGTGAAATTAAAGCAAAATTAAGTCGGGATAAATTGTTCAAAAATTCTGCCGAATTAGCTAATTTTAATAAATTTGAATTGTGTTTATTACTTATTTTATGAAGTACAATGAACTTTTGGTGATTCTTCAGTCAGGGTTATTACAGTTAACTAAAATGGAAACAAATAACACATTGTTAATAAAATAAACATTAACTGAAGTAAAATATTTAAATAAATTAAATAAATAATAAAAGCTAGTTTCCAAGGAAACATGTCTCCTTTTACTTTAGATTAATTTTCTAAAATAACTTTTAAAAAGCAGATTTAAAATAATAATAAACCCATAATAGAGTTATTAAACATCACGCTGCAGTTTAACTTCTATCCTCTAACGTCTCCAGAACACATCAGCTTCAGCTTCTCTTCAGACACCTTCATCTATTAGCATCTCCTCCTCTCTGTGTGTGTCTGGAAGATGAAGAAGACGAGGCTCGAGACAGAAACAACCAACACTACAGGTTCATCCATCTGCTGTGACCTTTGACCTGAACACACACACACTGACCGCTGCATGCTGGGAAATCTGTCCGAGCACTAGTGATGTGTACAGAATAAAAAAACCTCCCTTATTCAAACACACATCATTACAAACCATATATTAACCCAAACAAACATTTCACTGAGAAACAGCATATAACACATTGAATTAATATGAAATTTTGAAAAAGAAATCAATTAGTCTGAAGAAAAAATTGTTTATTCAAAATATTTTGGGTTTTCAAATGTTAATATAAAAAAGGGATTTATCTTCAAACGTCTGTATAAGCCAAATTAAAGACCATTTTTTTCTTTGCCAAATTTGACCTTCATAAATTTTATTTTCTTTTGTTCAAGAAAGATATTAATCTATAAATTAATAAATCTAATTTATTTTAGATTAATTAGATTTTTTATTATTTATTTAATTTTTTACAGGTGACTTTTAGAGTTAACGAAAATGTCTGTAAAAATAATGGATAATGTCCCAGTAATTTTTCTGTATGTATTTTTTTGATGTATTTCTTACACTATAGCATAATATATATATTTTTTATATAATATAGCCCCTCCTCAGTTTGTGTTTTGTCTTTATTGTATTTGTAAATGTTGTTTTATCTTGAATAATAATTATAATAATAATACCTGTATAGTTCTGAAAAAAAAATTATAAAAAAATATTAATTGCACAAACATTGTTAATATTTTATTCTTACAATAAAACACTTAAAATCAATTATTTTATTTGATATCAAATATGTATGAGTCACTCTGCTGGATATATATCAGCTCAGGCCACCGCAAAGCCCCTAGCGGTCAACAAATAACTAATTCCACAGACATTAAAGATATTCCCTCAAATATGGGCTCAAGATGCTGGTTTGGAGCGGCTGTGAAGAGAGGTGTCCTGGAGCAGCTGGACTTCACCCAGAGATCCTGGAGCTCTCCGGCAGTCTGAAGTCCAGCCCAGATCCGAGAGCAACACATCTGTCTGAGCCCAAACACACGCTCTTCAGTTATTACTCATTCTGGACACTTCACACACAGAGAAAAATACTTCTTTTTATTTTTAGTGAAAATACATTTTCATTATGGAATTGTTTGAAGCTATTGAATTGAAATGTCTGAATTGCATTTGTCAGTATATCTGTATATTTGTCTTTGTATTTCGAAAAACAAATAACTTCAACTTGACTTAAAATCTTAAAATCTTAATATTAATTAGCAAATTACACTCCTGGGTTTTCAATCCATGAACAGGACATCACAGTTCCCTTTCAGTCAGTCACTATGATGTTACATCATTGACTGACGTCATGGGATCCCGCCTGGGAGACCAATCGACTCTGATCTTTGGAAAAAAAGCCACTGAGACTTTGCCAGTGGTTTTTGCATGCCTAGCCACTCCCCCGTACATACAGGTATATAAGATGGCAGCGTGCAAACCACCATTAGCCACCATTAACCACACTGCCCATGATGGAGGAGCGGCCAGGGGGTACGCGGAGATCCCCCAGGCAGAGCGTGCGGTTGCGGTGCACTTGTGCAGCCATCTCTGGCTGAACCTGGCCCAGATGGGTGACACTGACAAAGTGCGCTTTCTTGATGCACCCATCTCACAGGGCGCCCTCTTCGGCGACACTGTCGAGAGCTTTGCCCAGCAGTTCTCGGCAGTCCAGAAACAGACGGAGCCCATCAAACACATCTTGCCCCTCCGCGATGCCAAAGTGCTGGGTGCAGTGCCTCCGTCACGATTTTGCCATGACACAGACCATTTCTTCATTTTGCTTTCGAGGGTCCTCCCCTTTGGGCTGGCCCTGTCTCCCTGCACCTTTACCAAGGTGGCAGAGGGTGACCTGACCTTTGGGGGAAGGGTGTCTGAATTCGTTCTGGTGTTCTGAAATCTCGATGACTGGCTAATTTTATCCCACTCGAAGGATCAGTTGTGCGAACACAGGGACATGGTGCTTCGGCATCTCAGCCTATTGGGGCTTTGGGTCAACCGGGAAAAGAGCAAGCTTTCCCCTGTGCAGATCTGGCTGGGGCGCAGTGTGCAACGGGCAAGCAGCCTCGGCCTCCTGGACAGGACCCCGACTGCAGTGGCATATCAATTGCCTCGAGTTGTTGGCCGTACTGCTTGCATCGGTTTTGACCCATGTTGCAGGGCAGGCATGTGCTGGTTAGGACACACAATGTAGCGACGGTGGCGTACATCAACCATCAGGGTTGTGTTTGTTCCCATCGAAACTTGCCTGCCATCTCCTCCTCTGGAGTCATTTGCGGTTGAAATCACTGCGAGCCATTCACGCTCCGGGGACCTGAACCGTGCAGCCGATGCTCTCTCACTGTACCCGGAGAATGGAGACTCCATCCCAGGACGATCCAGCAGATTTGGAAATGATTCGGGAGGCCCAGGTGGATCTGTTCGCCTCCCAAGAAGTCTCCCACTGCCAGTTGTTTTATTTCCTGACCTCTCTGGCCTTCCCCAGACCGTGGTGGATACCTCTCTACGCGGCAGGCCTACGCCCTGAAGTGGGGTCTGTTCACTGACTGGTGCTCCTCTCGCCGAGAGGATCCTCAGAGATGCTCGGCCGGTGTGGTGCTTTCCTTCCTTCAGGAGAAGTTGGAACGGAGGCTGTCCCCTTCCACTCTGAAAGTCTATGTCACTGCGATCGCAGCCTATCATGATACAGTTAACGGGTTTTCTCTGGAAAGACACCATCTAATCGTCAAGTTTCTTAGAGGTGCGAGAAGGTTGACACCAACCAGACCACACCTAATCTCTTCTTGGGACCTCTCCGTCATCCTGGCTGGACTATGAAGAGCTCCTTTCTCTAACCCCTTTCGGGATCAAGTGGTGAACTTGCAAGCGCTGCCCTCAGAGGAGCCAGACCCAACCCTCGAGTTGCTGAGTTCAGTACACGCTCTGCGCAAGTTTCAGAAGCTCTGAGCAGCTCTTTGCTTGCTTCAGAGGACAGCAGAAGGGGAATGCTGTCTCCAAACAGAGGTTGGCCCATTGGGTGGTTGATGCAATCACCTTGGCGTATCAGGCCCAAGGTGAGCCGTGCCCCCTAGGGGTGAGAGCCCACTCCACCCGGAGTGTCGCCTCCTTCTGGGCGTTGGTGAATGACGTAACGTCATAGTGACTGACTGAAAGTGAATGTCCCGGTTACGTATGTAACCCTTATTCCCTGAAGGAGGGAACAGAGACATTACGTCCCTCTTGCCACAAGGTCGGACTGAACTGGGGAGTCGGTTGCGATCGGCTGCTCAGCAGAAAGCTAATGGTGGTTTGCATGCCGCCATCTTATACACCCATATGTACGGGGGAGCAAAAACCACTGGCCAATTCTCATTGGCTTTTTCTCCAAAGATCAGAGTCGATTGGTCTCCCAGGCGGGATCCCATGACATCAGAGGGTTACATACGTAACCGAGACGTTTTTTGTACTTGGCGAAATTTATATGCATAAATATAGATTTTTTTAAATGTTATTTTATCTTGCATACTACTACTACAACTAATTACTAGTAAATGTTTTTTTCTAAAAATATTTATTGTACAATTTAGTAATTTAGTAATTTAATCTAGTAATTTATTCTTATAATAAAGGACTTAAAATCAATAGAAATGAAGGAAATTCCAAAAACTGATTCAGTTCAAGTTCTGCTTAATATAAACTGAATGAAATGAACTTCTTTGATTTAGTAAATTTCACTGTTGGGTTTATAGCACATTAAGAACAGCCCAGTTTCTGTGTTTGGTGTAGTTTAACACTTTCAGAGCAGTGTAAAGGTGTATAGTTTGTGAGGAGATCTGGAGAGACTGATGAATAAAGAACTTGTAAAGGCAGCCATCGTTACTCATTTCTGTATTTTGAACTCAAACTCGCATCTTAAAAAATGTTCGGCAAAGCGCTGCCATTTATATCACTTGTCTTGCTTTTATTTATTGATGAAAGACGTGTGATAAATAATGTAATGAACAGAAGGAATCACAGGCAGGCGTGTTACTCTGGGTCTTCTCTGCAGCTGAAGTCATGTCGAGGATCTAACAGGTATATATATTTAAAACGTCTGTGCGATCAAATCATCAGAACCGACACTAACACGGAAAAGGACTAACCAGACGCTTACGCCTCTCAAATAAACTAACTGAAATCAGCTCAAAAACACAAATCCATTTACGGCTTTTTTCACTCATTTAAATGCATTTCAAATAATGAAGTTAGGTCGTGATAAAACGAGTTGTGCTGCATTAGTTTGTTTTAATTACATTTAAATAAGTGCTCCTTTTGTCTTCAATTTGAAGAAACTACTATCCATGTGTTTCTTGCAAAGCCGTTTAGGTTGGCTGATAAGAATATATTAAAAATGCATGAAATAGTTATTTTACAATTAATTTATTAGAAATTCTGGTCAAATTTACATGCATAAATATATACTTTCAAAGCTAAGTGCTTCATTTTTTTTCAAGAAAGATATTGATGTATGTTTGAACTGCATCTGTCAGATTATTTGTTTACTTATCTTTTTAAATGTCATTCACAAATTTTCTAGGAAATTATTCTTATAATAAATTATTTAAAATCAATAGAAATTATGGAAATTCCAAAAACTGATTCAGTTAAATTTATGCTTAATATGACTTATTTTAGTAAAAACTAATGAAAGTAACTTCTTTGATTTTGTAAATTTCACTGTTGGGTTTATAGCACATACAGCACATTTAAAAACATCACGGTTTGTTTTTTGCTCTAGTTTAACTATTTTCTTAGAGCATCTTCATCACGACCTGCAAAGACTGACACAACACTTTATTTGGAGTCTTTATTTATGCAGGATTGGCTCCGCCCACAGCCAGCTCTCATTGGTCCAGAATCTAGTTCCTCATGACCATATATAGAACACAACAGTGACCAGAAACCACTAGGTCTGATGTCAAAGTCAACAAACACCGTGCAGTTGTAAATACTCACCGTTTTTCAGTTGTATAAATTTTGTTATATTTGATCCTTTCAATAAATGGTGTAAAATAACTGGTTTAATTTGATATCAAATATATTAATTTATTCATTCAAGAATTTAAGTGTACAGCCTTGTGTTTGAAATAAATGGTAAAATAGCAGTGAAAACTGTATGACACATTAGTCATGCTCTTTCAGCTCGGACAGATGAATCTAGTCGTGTTGAGCCTGGTTAGGATGAGGTTTAAGTGAGACAAATCCACTGCAGAGTCAATATGAAAACCACAGCGCAGGGCTTCCCCAATAATTCACTTTAATTGCAGCCTTCAGTCAACAGAGAGCCGTTTATTTACTGTACTCATTAACCTCAAGACCCTGTCCATCAGCTGACACACCACTAATAACAATACACGTGCATGCATCACCCACATATCTACGATCATCACAACCCACAATCTAACAACACTCAGATTCAACCAGAAGAGCAAAAATAAAGCCTGCATGCGAAAAACATTAAGCACTGCTCTTTAATAGCAACACAATATCCTCTTATCATATCAATCACCAAAGATGAAACTCAGAAATAAAGGCACCACTCTGGCTGGAGTCAGTAATACGATTGCTTTTATCATTAATATGAAGGATCGCACGAGTAATCGGGTGGGGTTTGAACGAGAGGGTGAGAAGAACCTCCTGCTGCTGCAACTTTTATTTATTTATTTTATTTTTTTGAATGCAGCTTTGTAAATTGGATCCATTTATTAGGAGCGGATAAGACAGCATTCATTTCGCACCGTTCCGCCGAGCACACTTATGACATGTGATGGGCCCCGAAAACCAGCTCAAAAAATATGTGCAATTTCATACGTACAAGTTGCATTGTGGGAACAAACATCGAGAGACGGGCTGGAAAGCGAGCGGCTGTAGATCTCAGCCCCTCGACGTGTGCTGCCATAAAAATGTAGGCTCAAGTAAAATATGCTTTAATAATCACTCCACTTATAAAGCGTGAGGTATGGATCTTTGAAGCCTAAAAATGAGTTGCATTAAAAAAATGAGATTATACTGAACAAATGCGGAGATGGGGATAGAGACATTAATAAAGCGGGGCCGTGCAAGCATTAAAGATTCGACTGTGATACATGACTGCGATTTACTGTTGGCTCATTATGACATGATCACACTTACACAGGGAAGTAATGGGATCATCAATAAAACGCTGCGTGCTTTATATAAAAAAATGCACTGGCCCAACCCCAAAACTCGCCTTTTTTCTCTGCTTTATTGTTCTTAAAATACACCTGAGTGCGTGTGATTGAAACAGCTGATTCCCTCGGTGAATAACAGTGATGGCTTGAAGGAAAGTGATGATGAACCGGATCACAAACAGTGAAGATGAAAACGCTTTTCAAGCTGCGAGTTGTCAGAAAGACTCGTTCTGCTTGAAACTTCATTATAAAATGTTTTATTTCAGGTGAAGCTGTTTTGCTGTCACGTTAATGCTCTTCTCTAAAGCCTGATGTTATTATCAGTAGCAGGGTTCTGTCGCGTCTAAACAGCCGTTCTCTTAAGCGTGATGCGTAAATGTGATAATAACATTCTGTATTCTTCACATCAGGCCACTGCAAGGCCGGCGTGAAGACGAGGGTCAGCGTCGGACACAGATATGGGTGTAACTGCTCACACTGATGCCTGTTAATGAGAGACTTTCCTATATATTGCACTCAGACATAATCCTGCAGGAGTACAATCAGAGAAATTATATTTGATGTGTTAAGTAGTGTTCTCCAATACGTGCATATGGTATCAATTTCAAATTGCTTCCAAGAAACAGATGCACATCCCAAAACCTCTAGCTAGCTTTATTTCCTCTAACACACACACAGAGAGACAAACACACACACATGCACTTTAAATACAGTACGTGAATTCATCTATGACCCTGGAGCACAAAAGCAGTCATCAGCAGGTATAATTGTAGCAAAAAACAATACATTGCATGGGTCAAAATGATCCATTTCTCTTTTTATGCCAAAAATCAATAAGAGATCATGCAAGAAAAATGTAAAAATATATCAAAACTTCATTTTTGATTAGTAATATGCATTTCTAAGAACTTCGCTTGAACAACTTTAAAGGTGATTTTCTCAATATTAAGATTTTTTAGCACCCTCAGATTCCAGATTTTCAAATAATTGTATCTCAGACAAATATTGTCCTCTCCTAACAAACCAGACATCAATGGAAAGATTATTCATTCAGCTTTCATATTATGCATAAACCTCAGGTTCAATAAATTGACCCTTATGACTACTTTTGAGCTCCAGGGTCACATGACTAGGCTTAAATATTTAAAACGCTATATATGCTCATAATATTAAACTCGCAGTCGCTTTTTAGGAGCTCACCACCTGAAATCACACGGTGATGTTTCTCCTGTATGATCTCTCTCTCTTTTTTTTAAGAACAGCGCAAAAACAATCACTTTACGCGCAAGCAGGCTACTTTATCAAGTTCTGTTTTTATCGTTTTATTTATTTGTGTCACATTTCCAGATGCTAAACTCACAGAAACGTGCTTCGTACCTTTCTCAGAATCCATTGGACGAACAGCAGAACGCTCCAACAGAGCAGCCTCATCGTTCGCGAACACTAGTCCCGTTGAGCAATCATAAACCGGACTCAAATCACCGAGCAGAAAACATCCGAGAGGAACGAACTCTGTAACTGACTGCGAGAATAAACCAGCGCTCTCGGAGTTATTAAAGCAGCCAAGGAGGTTCAGCTCTCGAAGTCCTTGTCATTAGTGAAGCGCACATCCATTCGCGCGTTTACGGAGGTGAAAAGTTGGCGTAGGAACGGTGCAAACTTGTGCTGTCAGCTGGCGTTCTCGCCTAATGCCCTCATTACCGCGCCCGTTTGGTGTTTAAAAAAGAAACTGTGTTGCGTTCTCTCTCTCTCTCAGTCCGAAGCGCACGCTCAGTGCAGACTTTGCGTCGCGTTCTCTCTCTCTCTCTCTCTCTCTCTCTCTCGCGAGCGCTGAACGTGCGAAAATCGATTTTAAACGCCAACAGGTCAAACGAGCTCCAGCGCGTCTCAAAGAACGCTGCTAAAAGTTGTCATACCTACTTATTACATTTAGCACTCACTGAAAGTTTTCTCGAGTATTCATCCTCACATATACCCGACGAAGCGCTTCAGAGATGCAGAACTTGGCGAGAAAGCGAACTATATACAAATAGCATGAAAGAGATGAACAAATCTTCCCAAAGGCGATTTTAATATTGAATGGCTTTAAAGTGCATCTTGTCTCACAGCTGTTCGTCGTGTTAAAATATGAAACGTGCAATCTGTGCCGACAGCGCGAGACACAACTCCGGTCGGAATAAATGCTTTTTTTGACAATTCTACATCTTTAAAAAGCATCGCTTACGCATATACACACAAACACAAGGAAAGAGAGAGAGAAAGAAGGAGATATGTGTCTTTCAGGCATTTTGTTGAGACTAGGCGTCAGCGGAACGCATAGCGTTACGCAGGGAATAAACGCGAGGAAATGTTTAGTAACGCCTCGAAGTTTGTGTCCATCATCACCTCTGATTGATCCGCAGATGGAGTCCAATGAAGCCCTTCATCGCCCCCTTGCGAATGAGCTGATGTAGACTTGCAATTAAACACGACTGTTTATATTTACATAACATTTACTTCTATCCAAAGCGAATTACAAATGAGGTCAATGGAAGCAATCCAAATCAATGATATGTAAGTGCAATGACAACTCTGAGTTAGTTTAACACAGTAGTAACCTTTTTTTTTTTGCTGTGTAATAAATAAAAAGAAAAACTCAAAAGACAAAATGTAAAAGGAAAGCCTCCTGAAGTATGCAAATTAACCAATACTGACAAGAACACTAAAATGTGACTAAAAATCCTCCAAACAACACCCTGCTGAAAACAACAACAGAAACCATCAAAGAATTTGTAATGGTTTTACTGGTTGTAATGGGACTTGTACTGGTTTTAATGGAAACTGTACAGTACTGTACTGTCTCTAGCTATCGGTCACCTTCTATCGGTCACTAAATCCTGATGCACTAAAAAAAATCCAAACAATTTATTTCAGCTACATTTTAATAAAAAATTCAGCTAAATATGTTTATTTAAATGTAGCTAAAATAAATTCACTGCAACCACTAACCTTAAGAAATGTAGTAAATTTAACGAATCTTGAATTTCAGTGTAGAATGTGTTCCAAAATACACCACAGAAAACCTTTTTCAATGGTTAAAAGCTGGTATATAATGGCCTTTGTAGTGGAAACCATTAGAACTTCTGTGATGCTTTCTATTGTTTTTGTTTTTTTCCAGCAGCGTTAAACGACAGCCGGGTTATACACAACTGAGAAAGAAAATGATTAATCGAACAGAATGACCTTAAAAACTCAAAGGACAAAATGGAAATATGCAACCTACAGCATCATCTCCCCTCACTACTGCCAAGAGCACTAAAAAAGTGACTGGAAATCCTCCAAACAACACACTTTCAGAATCCCACCACATTTTCTAAGTAAATTGCCTTCATGGATACATATTTTTGGACCATCGAAATAAATGCTCCGTTGGTTTCGTTTCCATTGTGATCCTGCGGCTCGTGCAGTATTGAAGTTGGCAGGTGATTTTGGCGGGCTTCTAAAGCGCGCGCTTTCTATTTCTCAGAGAACCGCGCAAATGAATGAACACGGGCGGGAAAAATGAGCGCAATTTTCTCACGTATCCACTCATCTTTCCACTTCGCCCTCTGCAAATCAACGCACTCATCCTGGCACGACAAGAGGAGAGAGTTCGCCTCCATCACACGATGTTTATGTGTACTAATACACAAATTTACCACAAATACCGAGGAGCAGAACGTTTTTGACACAAGCGATCGCCATATAATCCACGTCATGCAAAACAGTGTACACGTTTGTTTTTACCTTTTGGCCAACGACAAAATTATAACTGGCAAGAAAATAAACAAATATATGATTAGTCATATCCACCTTTGTCCTTACGGGCGGCATTTTAAATTATGGGACGCACTTCCGGTTTGCGAAGTTCTACTCAAAAAAGACTAATAATTCTTATCCCTTATTTTGACTGAATGGGCCGCACATTTTCATTTACTTTCTATTTTCAGAAGTCGGGAGAACGTTACTTTGGTAGGCTATATTAATGTGATTAATGTGATAATTGTTTCACGTTTTCTTTGTATTCCGCTGTAAATGAATGAACATATACATGTGCGTACATCTCTCTTTACAGGTTTGTTTTCACACAGATGCTGTAAAATGTAATTGTTGCGAAATATAGACATGTATTGCTATAATGAAATTTAACACTGCTGCAGATAGAAAGATTATTAGGAGATATTCATTGTATGTTGAATGTAATTTGTTAATGCTTTTACACATTTAAGTTTCCTTGCAATGTTTTATAGTTGCTCATTGCATCCATTGGATATTATTGCGTTCATAGCACAAACCTTTTGCTGATTGTTTACAGTGTAAACAGAACATACTCCAATAATTTGTGCAAAGCATCCTTAGGTGTAGGTAAAAGGTGGATATTGTTTTCACTTAAAATCTTTTTTTCTGCTTTGAAGAGTGTCAGTCGAAGTGTGTGCAAGTCAATGTGTTTACACTAAAACACCTGAAGGAGATCACAAAGTACAGTTAAGATATACTTCCTGAGATTGTTCATCCATGCACTGTTCATTTACATAAGCAATGCACTAGCATTACCATACAGTAACTTTGCTAAAGCAACAGCCTTATAAACAAACGATAATGCAGCAAGCAAAAAAAGCGCATTTAATTGAACAACTGCACATCTATGCATGCATTGCCGTATTTACCATTAGTGCAGTGCTGAAGGTGCTTAGATTCTGTAGTTTGTTAATAGAAAATCACATAGTGGTAAAGATTCTTTGTTTAGACTGCCACTGTCGCCAGCAGAGAGAAAGCCACAAACAGTAAATCACAATGACAAAGCCAAATTGCTAATTACATCAGTACAATTTAAGAACAGAACGAGCCAGATTCACTTTAGAAGAACACAAATCATAGACACAGAGAGTACAGTGTGCTTAAAATGTACAGACGACCTGTCAGATATCTGAGTTTGCTAGGTTTTTCCATATATAACTCGCTGGGAACTTTGTAAAAAGTCGCTATCTTGGTGTTGTGAAAGAAGTGCAAACAAAAAAACGGTGTAACTGTAATCTTACAGGCAAATGCTCAGTATACCAAAATGTTCTTTACCCAAAGTGAAATAAAATTAATGGTTTTGTGAATCGCTGGCTGATCCTGCTCAGATTTGATGAGAAACTTGCATTAGCATTTTGCTGACCTTTAACTTATGATAATATAAACTATCAGCATTATCGATCAGGAAAGAGAACAACACTGCAAGTTGTTGGGCAGTTCATTTCATTTGTTTGCAGGAAAAACAAAAGTTTAATATTAAAGGACATTCCTGTTTTCACTTTCCTCTGAGCTGTTATTAGTAAAAATGTTGAGTTTAGAAACATGCAATCAAGAGCACTTCTTGGGAACGGATATCAAGGCAAGTTTACAAACATTTTGACGTAAATATACAGTGTTTCAAAATATTTCTTAATCGGTTCATTTATCACCTAACATACACAATCAGATCAAAAAGGTGTAAATACACTACAGTAAAAATGACATTTTCTGTTATATTTTTGCAGTTGTATTTACAGTACTTGGAACAAAAAATATTTTCAACTTGACAAATGTCAAGTTATTTAAATTTACTGACTGAAACATGACTGAAACATTTGAAATAAAAAAGTATTTACAATTGAAATAAAATGACTCATTTGCCTGAATTAAGAAAAAAGGCCAAACTAGGTTAAATGAACATGAACTTTGGTCAATGTGAAAATACTTCATGCAACTAAATTTATTTATTTATCTATTATTATTATAATTTATATTAAGGCAAAAAGTTAAGTAAACAAATGTATTTATTTATTTATTAGTAGTTGTATTATTTATATAAAATAAAAAAGTTAAGCAAATTATTTATTTATTATTATTACTATTATTTATATATATAAATTACAGTGAGATGTAGATGCGGCCCAAAATGTTTTCATTCAGAAGTGGTCAATAAAACACACAGAAACATTCTATTTATAGTGAACTGTAAAGAAGCAAGCATCTGATTGGAAAATCTGTAGAAGCCCAAACACATGCAGAAGACATCACAGAACACCTTTAGTAGCTCTGCTGTGTGATGCATGTATAGATAGATATCTACTGTATATACTGTATGCATGTGCTTGTGTTTGCTGGAATGTGTGTCTCCAGGCTCAGCAACATTTCCATGATGAGGTGACACAGGCCACACATCTCTAATGAGAGCTTTTGTTTGTGTAAAACCCTCACTTCCCCCGCTGGGTGTGTGTGTGTGTGTGTGTGTGTTCTACAGCTGACTAATGTGATTGGAGAGCCTGTCATATAATTGTGTTTTTTCAGATGGATACTGCGGTGCGCATTACTGCAAGACTGGGATGTTTAGAGGAATTATGATTATATCTTTGTCATTTTAATGCGATTCAGGCCGATATTTCACTGGCTGAGAGACAGACATATAATGGGTGTCAGGTAGAAGTAGAGGAATGAGATTATATTATATCGCGCTGACAGGAGAGAGAAGTGATTTCTGCACATTTTTTTCTCATTAATCGGTGATACTTCCATGTGTTTCAGAGCGAATCTTCAAGAAAAAGAGCTTCACAGACTGGAGACTTAAAACAGGTAGACTACAACCTCATGAATCCTTAGGCAATGAAATGCAATTTCTATGCAAACACACACACACAATATAATGGAACAGCAGAAATGTGTTTAGAGCTTTGATGTAACCACTTGTATTTGAAAATGTATGTATGTACATGCATACATAATGTAAGTAATACAATTATAAAGAATAATATTAAATCATAATATTTAAGCTATATAAACACAAATATATATAATTATGTAAATATTTATAATTATAAAAACACAATTTTATAATTGTGTTAATTATTTAATCTTATTTAAATTTCATTATTTCATTAAATTTTATTAATTGTATTATTTTTTAAAATCTTAATGGTATAAAATATGGTATAATACAAGAAACAATAATGCAAAGAAACGTAATATTGCAAAAAAACAGTCATAACATGGCAAATATATATATATATGTGTGTGTGTGTGTGTGTATATAAAAGTCAGATTACATGAGACATTTGAAGGTACTAAAATTAACTGTATTTTATAGTAACTTATATATATATATATATATATATATATATACTACCGTTCAAAAGTTTTAGAACAGTAAGATATTTAATGTTTTTTAAAGATGTTTCTTCTGCTCATCAAAGCTGCATTTATTAGATTAAAAATAAAAATCAAAAAACAACT
>JAUMHE010000099.1:2160283-2183883 GCA_032359235.1 Enteromius mattozi | reverse complement strand
TGCGGCGCCCGGGGAGCAGTTGGGGGACATTGCCTAGCTGAAGGGTCTCACCTCAGTCGTGGTATTGAAGGTGAAGAGAGCACTGGTTATTCACTCCCCCCACCCACAATCCCTGCCGGACCTGAGACTCGATAGGGAGTTGTACTTTGGGTTACAAGTCCAACTCCCTATCCAATAGGCCAAGACTGAATCCTATATACGTACATGTATGAATCATATATAAAATCATATTTACATATACGTATATACAATATATTCATGTACATATTTGTGTGTATTTAAGATGTGATTAATCGTTTGACAGCACTACTCTTATCCAAAAGTGGATGTTGACCACAAACAGACAAGACATCGTTCAGTTTAAATGTATGCAAATGAGAAGCTTGGACCGTCTACGATACAACTCCTTTTGTTTTGGTCAAAACAGGTTTGGAGCATCATGAAGGTGAGCAAAAGAAAACAAATTAGTGAGCTATGCTTTGGAGGTCTCATGTAATCTTAGCTTTGCATGGCATTGCAATGTGTATGGCCAAATAACAGTGTCTGCAGGAAGAAGCAGGTGAAGTGAGAGAACGAAGCAAAAATAAAAGGTCTAAGGAAGTGAAGGGCGATAACAGTTATCTCTTGGAGTAAATTCCAGCTGATTTTCTCTTCAGAGAGAAATCAGACAGCTTTATCTTAACAGTATCTCCCTCTTACTTTGTCCTCATCTCTTTCCCTTTTCCTTTCAATCCGTTGCCTTTTCAACTTCAATCCATTTATTTCTTCATGATTTTTTTCTCAAACTAACACTAAACCCTGTCTAAGAAGGGAGACTAGGGTCAAAATGGAGTCTCTCTCTGCAGCAACTTCCTGTAGACCTGCCTACCCTGTTATGTCTAAGCTGATGTTTATCATCCAGCTGTGTTATTTCAGATCCCCTCTTTGTTGTGTCTGGTTTTCTTCAAAGTGTTCTGAGCCTTTTTAAATGAATATGGTGATATTATCATTTTGATGAGCTTAGAGTCTAAGATCCTTTACTCTGGGGCATGAAACAATATTAACATTCGGGAAAAAAAACAAACTAAGACAGAAAATGAGGAGAAGAAGAATGCAGAGCTCATTTCAAGATATGTGTAAGATTTCCAAATACATTCACATTAATTTGTTTCATATGGTTTTATCAAGATAGGGATGCTAATGGTTAGAATGACACTTACCGTGCAGGACAGAGTCAAAGGTGTAGGGCTGAGACATGAAGTGAGGTAGAGCTAAAATCATGGCACTGATGGACATTAGCAGGCCACCCAGTCCAATTAATCGAGGTCTGTGAACCCGACTACCCATGTAACTAACGAACACGATAAGCAATGTGTTCCCTACCTATAAAAAAAAGAAAGAAAAACAAGTCACATCAATTTGGTATACTTAATATAATTTGAGAAGAGCAGAGAAATTAAAATTTCAAAAAGTTAATATCTAAATAATTCTTTAATAGCGCCTCATTAATTTGAATGCTTTCCCTTAAGCAAGCCACAGATAGTACACACAGATGTTTGTGATGTGACCAGTACCTCATGGAGGGAAGAGATGGTTCCTGAGGAGAGGCTGTCCAGGCCATAGCGTCTCTCGATTGTGGTGATGGTGCTCTTGAAGTAAGAGCTATACAAGAGCTGAGTGAGCTGAAGCAGGCCATGACACAACACAAAGAACTACAGGAAAAGGGAGCAACAAAGTGTACAAGAACGATTACAGTGTATCAATTATAATTTTCCAGTGTACTAATTTTCAAGTGTACTAAATGATTAAAAGGAACGTGATGTTCTATAATCTAAACAGAAGCATTCATTAGTATACTGTTACTGTGCCACATGGGGTTTAAAAAAAAACGCATTTGGAGCTGAACCACAACTAAAATTAGAGCTGCCTTCCAAATCTCTACACACAGTGATATCTGGGACTTTGATCTTAACTGCCTCACCTCAGGACATGAAGGTTAACCACATAGATTTCACAATATATCTAAATTCACTTGTGTTTAGTTTGTAACATGTCCCTAATCGCAAAAAAAAAAGGCAATAGAGTTTCCAAAACCGTAGAGCTCCTAAAATACCTTTAAGATTTATACAGTTGTCTATTATCTGACTATTAAAAGCAGCCATCGCCCCAAAAGCTCCTTATTGTGCAAATAAGTGATAAAGCAAAGACATTCATGAACTGGAAAATTAGAGGCAGGAGTGTTTCTGCTTTCCATTAGTATGTGACACTTCTTTTTATTTTTTTCTTGCCATTCACTTTTTTAAAAATGCAATCAAAATGTCAACTCAAACTTCCGGTGAAAATTACACTTCTCTAACCATTTAATCCAGTGGCTCCCAAACACATTTCTCAAGCCGCCACAACACTGCACATTTTGCATGTTTTTGGTTAAGGAGACATGTCAAATTCGCAGTGTTGGGGTGGCTCCAGGAACATGGTTGGAAACCACTGATTTACACCAATTAAACCCCACCCTTTTACAATTTATTGCAACCTCAAATCATTTTCACTGCATTTTTAGCGCAACATTCACATTTCAAAATCCAACCAACAACCTTTTATTCAATAATCAAAAAAACTTCAGTTTGCGTTTTGCGTTGCTTAAGCAACTATAGGGTGTGGCCAGGGGCAGAGTTAAAGGTGGAGCCACGTGGATATCAGCCTTATCTGAAATTTGATTGGCTCTTTTAGGAAGTCTTAAACAGCTAGTTGAACTAAGGTCGTATTGGGTTTGGAAGGACATGAGGGTGAGTAATTAATTACAGAATTTTCATTTTAGGGTGAACTGGTTATGGGTAATATTTAAATGCAAAATGAAAGTACACAACAAAACTTATTGAACTTAATTGTCCCACTAGTGGCACCAAATGGGATTGTAACCTCTATATCAATAATAACTGTAACAAACACAATGTTTTTATAACTAATATCAGAACTATTTTTGATTTTTTTTTGCACAGTACACTGCAGTTCCTGTCCTTTTTGCACATATTACATATATTTTAAATAAACACCTAATTTATATAGGGACAAATCTAAATTTTCCAACTTTATTCTTTGCTGAAATATGTGTAGTGTTAATTAATAATCCACCTATATGTTTAAAAAATCTTAGAATTACCATTGACTTATCCTTATTTTTTTGAGATGCAAACTATGCATAACACAGCATAAAAAGGCTGAAGCAGAGATATAGTCATGTTTACTTCTTGTACTGGTTGGCAAATCCACTGATAGTAATGTTTGTCTAGAGAGTTAGCAGCGTTTGTTCACCTCTCTCCAGAGAGGCTCTTGGAGATAAGCCAGAAACGCAGTGGAGATAAAAGCTCATAAATTGGAACGTTTCCCTGTTTGTGTATGAGAGAGGCAGCTGCTCCCATATGATATAATGCTTTTTTGTGCCCAAGACGTCATGAACGCAAGCAGAGGAACGTTTGCAGAGGTCTCAGAGGCATGAAGCAATCTGATGGGGCATGTAGAGATCTGGACTGGATTTCCTAAACAAACACAAGACATAAATCCCTCTCCTTCACTCCTCAGCTCTCAACCGTTGCAGGCCAAACGCTATGGTTTCTGACGGCTTCTAGAACAGCTAATGCTCCCGTTACATCTTCAGCTTTATGGTTTGTTAGCACACATAATGGCTGCTTTTGACACAATTTCTTTCTTGTTTTTTAGCGAATGGCCTTTTAATTATGGAAATATTTTGATAGGCTGTGCCCACTCAAGCAGCCCAACTAAATGCCTTTGTTAGATGTTTGAATGGCAGCTCTGTGCCTCTTTCTGCCCCAGTGCCAGTTCGACATTCGGTTCAGCTCGAATTATTCGACACGCTTTAGCCACGTCTGGAACCTTTTACGTATAATGTTACAGGAAAGCTCAAGCAGATCGCTCTTTTTATTGTTTTCTCAAGACTCTCTGATAAACTAACACTATGACCAATCTGTCTCCTGAGGCCATTACTCAAAAAGTGTCCCTGAGGTACAGTAGATGTACTATGATCAGGCCGTGTTACTGTATTGCTGAATAATAGGTCTTAACAAAACTGCATGCAATAGTATATTCACAGAATAACTTGACACATTCCTACACAAATTACAGCTTGCAGGTTCATCGGTGTGTAATTCTCCACAAGCAATCGTAAATCTTTTGCAGAGCTGGCACGCATTTGAGCACTCACTGTATCGTCAATAACTATTACTAAGTAGCCTTGGGTAAGCACAAAGCACGCTGAAATATTTGTTTTGTATTGAAGCAATGTGTGAACTGTTTTTGGAATTTTGGAAGAATAATTCAAATACAAAACAATCCTGCCATATGGGAAAGAAAATTATTGTCAGACATTTGTCATACTGTTACCTCAAGCATTTAAGCCCTGGCAGGCTGCTTTATGCGTTCTAGGAAATCACGGTGCAAAAAAGAATCAAATGATTTTCATAGAGGCATCAGCTTTTCATTTACTCTTTATCGCATTATTTAGTAAAATAGTGGTTCTCAGGCGTTTTTGTCCAACAAAATAGCTGAATGTCTTTCTTATTGCATATAATATCTAATTTGCCATGTAACAATATGACAAAGTTGTTTGTTTTAAAAAATTTATTAACAGAAACTGGGTCAGTATACCATATTAGATTAATTAACCACAAATACTATTGTACTATAAGTTTCAAGAATCACTTTTTTTTTTTTTTTTTTTTAATAAAACAATATTTGATGAGCAAAAAATGCATTTAAATAAATATTTCATTTACACCTTGATTTTATTATTATATATATAAATATTTTAAATCAGGTTATTGATATTAAGAAAAAAAAAAATTTGGGCCCCCAGGTTAAGATCAAGTGCTGGAAAATACAGTTTTACAGCATAATTTAAAGGAATAGTTCACCCAAAAATGAAAATTCTGTCATTTTCTCACCCTCATGTCAAACCTGTGTGCGTTTCTTTCTTACAGTATGTTGAACGTAATTAAGAACATATTTTGAAGAAAACTGGTAATCAAACAGTTGATGGTCCCCATTGACTTATATATATATATATATATATATAAAATATTCCTTCTCTACTATGAAAGTCAGCGGGGACCAACAACTGTTTGGCTCTTCAAAATCTTGAAAATATTTCGTGTTCAACAAAAGAAAGAAACTTTTACAGATTTGAAACGACATAAACTATGATACTTTATGATACTTTAGTTATCAGATTTGACTGCACTACATCATTTAACTGTAATCTTTTAAAAACAGATTTAAAGATTTTGGAGAAAATTCAAGAAAATAGGAAATTGTTTGACTATTGCCAAAACAGAAAGAGCAACATGACCAACGAGTGAACTTAATTACGCGCCTTTAGAATGTCATCATTTTTAACGATGTTTGAAATGCATTAACATCATAGATCCGGCCTAATGTTTTTAGGACTCAGAGGCTGATTCAAATAAACTCCACAGAGAGTAAAGCAGTGGTGAAAGATTCGATGAACGTGCTGAAAAGCAGTTCCTGTCATCTGTCCAGACCTTGATTTCTCCCCCTCCTCAGCAGCTATTGTGCTGCATGAAGAGTCCTGCTGAGTAAAGAGAATCAGGGGAAAAAGTGACTTTGAAGTTTGATGTTTTACATGCATCTCTGCACTGCTATCACGTGTTACATGAGCCATTAAGCAGACATTTTCGGATTTCCTCAGGATATAAAGCTTAAAACAGGCAATCCCAATGTTCCAATCATTTTTGCCCATCCTGCGCAACACAGCCACAAAAATAACACGTCATTCAGACGCTGTTCCACTTTGAGTTGAAATGAGCACAACCCATTTCTATATTCCATTCCCTTTACAAGAAAACATTTAGTGATGACAAGCATAATTTAATAATGACTACAAATAATCATATCTCTCAAGTCCAGGTTTGAGAAAACAATGAACTTGCTAGCTATGTCTGTATTCACAGATTTTCACATTAAATGGCTTCAAAGAAAAAAAAGTTAGAGGTTGTCAGAAACAATTCAATGAAATCAAGTGAAAAAATCTGGAGGAGCCGGTCCACCCTAATGCAATACAGATTCAACCAATCTTTTTCCTAGTGATGCGTAAATGAACCTTTGCGTTGTGCGTACTGCCAAGAGCAAATCAGTTGATGGTAGAATAAACAGAAAAAAGCAAGATCTTTGTGACTGTCTTATTTAATATTTTACTTATTTCAACAACCGCAATCTTACACTCCCTCTCTGCAATTTCTAATGATAAGCTCGACAAAAATTGCTCTTTTGAAAACCCACCCTGCATTTAAATGAAAGAAGGCAGCTTAAGAGCTAATTTGTTTCTGTTATGCAACATGCTGATAGGGAAAAGTTGAAAAAAAGAGCTAAATAGTCAAAATTTTTGAAAGCAAAACAACAAAAGTGCCAAAATTGCATGTCATGTATCATCATTACCTGTCAGTTCAAATGAGTTTAAATCTAAAAAAGGGGGGTTAAGGATTGTAAACAAAGGCCAAGTGCACTGAACAGCATGTTCTACACCTTCTTTCAATATACGTCATCACTGCCTGACTCACCCAGAAAATACAAAATACATATACGCAAAACCTGTCCGTTGGTCACACAGACACAAACTAAATCCATTTAGACATACCTGTAAACTCTCACACCCTTATTGCAAACATATAAAGCTTAGTTGATTTTTGAGAGTGTATGAAGATTCTCTCTACTTGTACTCTTATCCACTAAAAACACCAGATAGTTCCTAATAAGGGGGCAAAAAAGGAATTCCATAGAAAAGAGTAAGAAAAACTACGCAGACACTTCTGCATCTGTGTCATGTCAAACTGTCTACTGTAATTACAAACAACCATCTTCTTTGGAACCGTTTCTGCTTAAGGTTGTAGTGACGTGCCAACACTTTTGACAAATACACAAAACAGATCTGAAGTAGGTGTGAAACACTTAAGTGAGCAAATTTTCTTCTCGGTATAATATGACCAACAACCTTTAGGCTGGTATGTCAGAGGTGATTCGTTATTTTAGGCGGAGGAATGAGCAGGTATGAATCTGAAGGATTTATGCAACTCCAGACAAACTCTAATTGCAAAGTCAACCAATCACTGGGAATTTGAAGTGCAACATGCAAACAATAGGTACGTTTACATGCATTGATTACAGATTCTGCAATCCGGTTCATATTTTGGTTTACATGCGCATTACATTTGCATTCTGAGCAAAGCTGCTGCAATGTCACTGAAGCTACCGTAAGTGTTATTTTTGACTTCTTTATTTAGTAAAATCAGTCTCCTGCCGGTCAGATCATAAGATGTAAATAAAGATATGCACATTTGTAAGTAGTGATCCGTATGTAAACAGATCATTTATTAAAAGGGCTCTTTTAAACATGCATATCATGCAGGCGTGCAAGGAATGTGTGAATCTGACAGTATTCAAGCATTTACATGCATGGTTTTTTCTCTCGTTTGGATTCTCTGAGGTCCACACCACCCTCTTCAATTCAATCAAAATCGTATTTAGATTCAGCTCAGTCAGATTGATTTAGATGTTTACATGAAGGCTTTTCAGTCCTGCTGAGGCATCAGTCCAATTACTAATGGATCATTCGGGTGCACGTAAACATAGTTAATGTTGGTCAAGATCTGTGTATCGTGGTAAAGGAAAAACAAAATACAGCTTGGGAAAATGAATAGATATCAATCACAAATAAATCCACGATTCTCTGGCAAAGACAAGATGAAATAGTTGTGACACCACAACAGTCTGTGGTCAGGGAGATCTTTATCCAAACAATTTACAAACACAAAAACATCATAATTAAACATTGTAGGCTACTCACAGAAGACACAATGTGTGAGTTGACAGAAGCATATTTTTGGAGTAAAATGTGAATGAATGCAGTTGCTTTAACTAAGCATTGCTTCTGGCAAGCTATCTGACACACAGTACTGCCCCCTGGGCCGAGGTCCTCATCCTGAACTGCTAATTCCTCCACAGCTGCCTCAAGATGACAGAAGTCTATCTGCACTGACGGTCTCAATCAGCAAAACCTGTTTCAGCTGTCAAACACCTTGAATTAAACTTGGGCTTCAAACAAACTGTGCTTTAGAAGTCACAGGCAGAAAATTTACCAGCATGAAGCTCCAGTGAACTGTTTACTATATTCGCAATGCAAATGAGCAGAGGATACAGGATAACCACAAAGATTAGCACACATTGTCTTTGTGGTCTGATTTATAATATATATATATATATAGGCCTATATATATACGATTTAAAAAAAAAAAAACACATTTTACCAATTTTTTTAAGGACTATGAAGTACTAAAACAGGAAGCTCTATTTCAAGAACTAGACAAAAGTTCAGGTTCCAAGTCCAAACACAGTAAAAATCATGACAGCATAAATATAATAATATAATAATGCAACTCTAGAGCAGCAACAGCAAGTGCACTGTAAATTGCTTTTTGAAGTGTCCAAAGAGACTGTTAAAATATATAAAGATAAATGTGCTCGACATTGACATTGAACAAAAATAATAATATTGAACTTGAACAAAATGAAATTAATATAATAAACTTAAAATTATTATTGGATAATCATTATAACCTAATAATATTCATCAATGACCATAAAACAATGATAATTATTTACCTTTATGTTACAAAACAACGCTGGCTTGTCTTTGGCGTATATGCCCATCTTTTCCTACAAAAGGTGAAGTTGGTTGTTAGGCTTGTTTCGACAAGGATGAACTAGACACGTTTCCACATCGGTGATCGTCTATGGGGGATTATATGACCATTATCAGTGATGTCACGAGCCCCGCCCAGTGCTCACAGACTCCGCCCAGTGCTCCACGCGCGATTGTTTTGGTGACAGTTAGGTCTCTACCTCCGTCTCTTTCTCTCCCCCATGTATGAAAAAAGGATTTCGTTTCCTCATATTACACGGACTTACTGCAGGCTCGGTAAGGAATCTGTGCAAACACGTATCATAAACAGTGTAAATCATTTAACAGGATTCAGTTTAATGACACGGGAGGAGAACAGGAGTACTTTTGCTTTTCTATTTGTAAGCATGGCGTTATTTCAGATGTGTAACAATTATATTTCACATACGTTTTTCTTACCCGTTTTTGAAATAGCGTTATCTATTATCAAATTCCATAATTTAGAGTGATCATTTTTTAAAAATATGGCGAAAATATGAATATGAGGACGTTTAAGATGAGTAGATAAGTTTAAACCAGTGAACAGATATAGGCTAGTCCATATAAAATCTGTAGAAATTGTATTAAAATGACACAATTATTTGTAAATGAGCTTTTCTTTATTTCTGATTGCGGTAGGCCTACATTAAACATAGATTGCGCATTATTTAATATTGATTAAACAGTAGTACATCTTTTTGCTACTCAGCGTAGGCTATTTTTAATTGAACTAAAACATACACATATGGCAAAATTGACCCAAATAATGGTATTAATAGCTATAATCCAACACCTGAACACCTGCAGTTTAAATCCAAAACTTTATACTGCATTATCCAAATCCAAATTACTGTTTGTTAAGACATGCTATAATCCTTTAGTTCTGTCTTAAGGACTTTTTTAATAATTACATACTTTGGGAGTTTTAAATTTAAGTGGTCTGTGCTCAGTGACTTTTGCTCCACTGCTTTTAGAGTAGCAAATCTTTAAGAGTTTTTAACAGCACTTTCAAATAAAGTCACAATGAACTGAATCAGGATAGCACAGGCAGACACCAGGCAGAGTTATTTACAATGACATTCCAAAGCACAATTAGGGCTTGGATGTTTTATGCTGTAGGACTATTCTTCACCAAACGAAATAATAACTTGCAGTGTAATTACGACCAAACCAAAGTCCAGTACTCCTACTCTAATTCTTGCTGTGTCAAACTGACGTTCATGACGGAAGCCCATGTGTGCATTACTGGACTCCAGGTTCAAAGTCCTACAATCTGATATCTGTATAGCAAGATGTACTGAAAAATGCTTTCTTTAAATTTATGAAATTTATGAACTAATGACCTTCCCCTGGGGCCTCAAGTCTCCATTGTGCTAATGTCCTTGTTCTGTAGTCAAGTGAAGCAAAACCTTGGAAATGAGTAAGATTTGGCACAAGAGATCTCACTGAAGTGGCCATAAATGTTACATCACAGCTACATCTCATTGAAATTCCTTGTTGTAACATTGTTCTTTTCTGACAAGTTTCCAAGAAGTACTTGGACTGCCATTATGACAGAGCAAATTTTTTCAAGTAGTGTTTTACCCTAAAATAAAAAGTTGCAATTCCCTTAGTCACTTGTTACACTTTGTTCCAAACCAGTGACTTATTTTCTTCTGTGGAGCACAATAAAACAAGTCAGTGGGGTCCATGTTGTTTGGACTTTGGGATTTTTCTAAATACCATATTTTGTGTTCTGCAGGAAGAAAACAAAAAATGGATAGCTCACCCAAAAATAACAAATCTGAAAAAAAAAACATCCTCAGGTTGTGCTTATCTTGAAGATATTATAATGAAATCGATTTTCTTGTCCCTCAGTTCAAAGTTTTATGTTTAAAAAAATTTATAAAACATTGTAAAATTAATCAATCTCAATTAAAGTTTAATTCAAGTCTTCTGAAGAGTCACCACAACTTTAAATGATTAACAGGTTTAATAGAGAGAGTGAGTTTATTGCTCTTAAATATATATATATATACACACAGAGAGAGAGAGAGAGATAGATTTCAACTCTTAATGGTATTTTTAACCGGTCAAGTCTAGTCAGCCTGTATAGGCTGAAGATATTCTGTTATCTATACAGTGAAACTTGTATATTAGATTTCTATTTCGGATAAATCAAGAATGTTTGCACTGACAAATCGGTTTAAAACATTTGATGCTTATTTTTTTTGTGTGTTATTGTTATTAGAGTTCCTAGGCACCACCAAAAAGTACATGCAGACCCAGTAGAGCAGCAGGGAAACAAGACAGGATTATAGTGTCATATTAGCAGCTTACTACCATTTCTGGACAGAGTGTTTCTCCTCCCTCTGTTTAAGAGAGGCCATTGAGGGGACTCTTCACCTAGAATACTCATCCTGATAAAGTCATTTTGGCACACAGGAGAGCATTCATAAATATAGCAGCAAGTATGTCAGATCCAAAGTGACGAGCTGGGCATGATGGCAGGCACCATCAGAGCAGTAGAATGAAATGCTTGTTAGTTTGTCAACATCTGCTTCTGCGGTCATTAACTTATTAATAAAATTAATTAAATGAACAGCACCAAAAAAAATATTACAATACTAATGTGTCACATATGTTAACATGAAAACATTTATTCTGACCTGTATTTGTAAAAAGAATTTCACTTCCTTACGAAAATGTATTGACTTTAAAACAAAATAGTTACTGAATGGCATTTTAGTGTGTGATCTGTATATCATAGTAAAAAATGTATGATCGTTACTATTTGTTGCTCAAAAACAAAACTCAAAATGGCATTCTGATTGGGGAAGAAAAAAATTAAGGTACATTACACTATTTATTGATTTATTTCGATGCTCGAAAACCCTTTTCCTCATTGACCAATAAATACAATCGAGCACATCAAATATGGCAAACGTAAACTTTACTGTACTAGCCTGATATAACTTGGATTTTTGTACAGTCTTTTTATGAACATTTAAAAGACTGAAAGTTTTGGGAGAATGGGCTTTTAATTAAGGGGCAAAAATCTGTCAGCTTTCATAAAAAAGAAATAATTGAAAAAGTGTTTCAAAGATGAAGCCTTGAGTTTGGAATGACATGAAGGTGTGGAAAAAACAGATTTTTCATTCAACGCCAGAGACAGTCATTGTACTGTAATTGTAGAGCTCTATTGAAATGAAATGCTACACTAGCAATAACACTGAAATTGGCTTAAGGAATTTAAGAACAAGCATTCAAGTGATCACCTACTTAAAGCACAGTTAATCATTTTTTTAAAAAGCTTATTGTAAGATAGTACCTGAACAAAAGGTTAACACTCCCCACAGTGCCCCTTTTGAAATCTTACCATGAAAAAAAGAAAGGAGCGGTTATGAAAATTCAGGTCAGTTATACAAGATACATTCATTTCTTCTTAAGAAACATTATCTAACCTTTTATATTGCTACATTTACATCTGGAGTAGGATGTAAAAATGTAGAGAGCAGGTCAGTGAGTGATGTCTGAGCATGTTGTGCTTGTCATATATACGTAGATAGGTGTGCATGCATTTATGCAAGTTTTCCATTACATTAGCATTATTTCATCCTGTTTGTGGGTGCAACAAATCAACATGTTTTTTTTCTTTGCATGACATCAAAAACAGTAAAAAAAAAAAAAGCTTTTAGAAATGTTAATATTTCTTTATATTACAATATTGTTCCATTTAGAGTAGTTCACAACAGCTTTGATCACTAAAAATAGATGCTTGTATCACGTATTAATAATATTAAAGGCAACAAACACCAACGCTAAAACTGAGATCCCACTTTATTTAGAGGCCTCATTTAATTGATAGGTATGAATTCAGTTTACACATAACCCTTTAAAAAAAGTCAACATGCAGTGATCACAAGGAGAGAAAGAAGAGCCTATAGATGGAGAACAAAGGATTTGAAAATGGTGTCTAGGCTGTACACTTCAAATATTCACAGTGACTCATGTTTCTTTTCTTGTCCATGTATTCATACGGATTTAAACATACAAGGAAGGCATTGTTCTGACACAGAACAGTCACACATCAAAAGCTTTAGGAATTTTGAAAGAAAAAAAAAAAATAATAATAAACCTGTACCAAAGTCCAGTTTGACTTGCAGGATCCCATCATGCTGCTTCAAACCTCCATGGTCACCTCATAATTTAAGGAGGTAAAGCTGTAGGGCTCCACCATCTTTAGTCCCGAAACGAAAACTTTTTCCGAATCTAGTTTACGTACCAATTGCCGTGCCCAGGAAGAGGCATTTTTTTCTGCACATTTAATGCAGCGAAGACCTGTTCTCTTTCTAAAACAAATAAACGCAAGAACGAATGCAGTGGAGATGAAGCTCCTCTCACTGAAGTCTTTGAAAATCTATGTACAGATTACTCCTAGCAATATTTAAAATGTCCAAAAGAAAATCACCAGACCTTTAGGTCAGTTTCTTGTCATTTCTATTATTGTAAAGAAGAAGAAAAAACAAAAAAAAGCTTCTCTGTGAAACAAAGAGAACAGCAGCTTCCTGTGGACACCCAAATACCAGCATTCCAAACAAGTGTGGATGATATTCACGAGAATCAGAAGTAGTCCTTGATATGCACGCAGCTGTGATATACAAAAGATACTGACCTCCAATCCAAGCCACATTTCATATCGTATGAAACAAAAGCACTTTACAAAAATGGCTAGTTTTCTTATAAAGTAAGGCACTGCATTAACTTTCACTCTCTGGAATAGTGCTGTTCGACAACTCGGCTGGTTTGAGCGAGTTTAGACATAGGCTCCTAAAGCTGCGTGAAACTCAGTGAGGCATTGGACGAGCTGTTGGAATTTTGGTCTCTCCTCAGGGTCCAAGGCCCAGCAACAGGCCATCACTGCAAATCTGAAACAGAGAACATCTTCGTATAAACAAAACTTATCAGATAGCCGTAGCAGATTGATCAAAGAAGATAAAGCTGGTCTGACGAGACTCATTGGTCTTGATTAAATTTGACAGCAGCAACCTTCGAAAATGGAAAGTTGAGATGGCCTTATCGCTCACTTTCTATTCAGGCTTTCCAACACACAAGGCAACACGTATTCATCACTTATTCTCTGGAGGGAAAGAGTGCGAAGCTGTGATCCAATGCTGATTAGCTTTTCCTGCGTTCTCTAAACGGTGTTCCGGCGAGTGCGCGTGAGACAATAAATCTTGCTGTGTTTGGGTCCCTGACATGGTCAACAGCGCTCGTTGCTTTGTAATTCCTGGCTGGTTCGGTCACTGCAGCTCCGGTTCCCTAGCTATTGCAGGATGCCGATAAGATTCAGATTTTGCTGACTTCTTGTATTCAAATTAAACTGTCCATTTCATTTTCTAAAGGTTCCCTTACAAATTGATCAAGATATAAGAAAGCTGTTGTTACTGATACTTTAGGAGCGCTGCCAGTCACTCAGTAAGTTCACGAGAGTTTGTTTATTTTGCAAAATTAACTCAGCACATGTTATTTTAGAATAAATATTTATTCTGAAATGGATTCAATATATAAAAGTTGAATGTTTGAATCAAACTCACAGTTCATCGGGGCAGTTGATGGGTTGTGCTATTCTGTAGCCGTCCTTCAGATAGGCAGCCATCTCGAAGGGGTCGATGTCAACATAAGGAGTCTGTCCCAAGGTCATCAGTTCCCACAGAGTAACCCCAAAAGCCCACTGTAAGGAAGCAACACACAAGAGCTCAGAGCAGGCTGAGTGATGCACAATGACTGAAACAGAAAGATGATCCCTCCCTTTCGACAAGTGATGAGATCACTTGAGCCGGACATTATTTAGTAAACAAATAGACAGTGTTTACAGATACAGAAATATATTCCTATTAAAATCTTCATATAACACATATGGGAAGCCTTTGGGGAGTTTGACAGATGATGGGGGAAAAAGTCAGAATCCAGGTATTTATGATCAAATAACAATAAATATAAGAATAAGATGCTTTTTAAAATGGTGTTTTTAAAGATTGATGTTCATAACAAAATGTAAGAACAATTTATTAGTGCTATTTATAGTAATTTTTAAATCAAAACATTAATAAACATTTCAAAATATAATCCTTTGTTAATAAAAAAAGACTTTTATTTTGTTTTATTATTATTATTATTATTATTATTATTATCCATTTATATTAATATTATATGTATTAAAATAAAACTGGTCAAATAATTAATGTTTGGCTTATCTGCTAAAAATTAAAAAAAATCAGTGCATTCCTTAAAACTATTTAAAATCATGTAACTGTAAAAAAAAAAAATACTATAAATATGAGACTGTTTCCAAAAGAAAAAAAAGTGTCTCTATCTGTTTGAGCCATGAGGTCCCCGTTAGGCCATTTTAGGGCCACTGGAAGTATTCTGGAAACAAAGCATTCCAGTAACACAAAAGAAGGAAATGTGGATTCTTTCAATTGATTCTGGACACAATCACAGCTTGTTCACTGAGACATTTAAGACGCTTCAAATATAATAAATAAGCAGCCATGCCCATTTAACAGGCATACAAGATGTTTGTTCTACACCATTGGCTATGAAACAAACTGAAGTGCAAATTACAGTAATTACAGCTCTTGTTATAAATAATGTTCAAGTCAATTAAATGTCAGTCAATAATCTTGGATATAAAAGCAACATGACTATAAAAAGCCGCATTACTTTCAGTGCAAAAGTGACTTTACCAACAGTTGTATGTGTGTTTGCCCTTCAGGGAAATGTGTTGGAAAATGCTAAACAGTAAAAGAAATGTTGTGTGCTTGAGGGCAACACACACTTGACTGCAGAATGCATTTGAAATGAATCCTCCCTATTCATTAAAGACAATCATGCCCATCTTTTCTTTCTAGACATTTAAAAACAGCCAGGCTTCTTAACATATAAAAGGATGTTGTCTTCCGCACTTAATGTGTTTTTTGTTAGTTGAGAGGCTTTGAGAGGTAAAATTAAAAAGTTGACATCCTCTGGTGATCTGGCATTTTGTCTTAAGTCTCATGTGTGGGTGGTATCCTGCAATACCGGCCCTTACAATAAACAAATATCCTGCATATCCTAGTAAATGAGTAAATTTCCATACCAGGCCGCTGCTCATCACCAGCTCCTATTGTATTATGATAAAACAACGCTTTAATAATTGTTCCTGGCATGAGGGCAGCACCAGCCACTATTGTTCTATTAGATTGAAAGGATGCAGAGGTCAGATCACTGACAGGTTTTGGCCCGGTGTGTCAGTTATGGGGCGGCCAGGCGGCGTTCAGTCCTTCCTGACTGTCTAGGGTGGGTTGTTTCCCAGACGGGAACGTACAGTGTGTTGCCAGATAAACACAATTTTCTCCCCCATTCACTTTTCTCAGAAATACAAAACTGCTCCAGGGTTGAGTTTGGTTAAGAGGATAGGTCACCCAAAAATACATATTCAGTCATTATTTACTCACTTATATGTTGTTTTGACCCATACATACAGTAATTATAATATGTTTTACATGAAATTAAACATTATTGTCCTTTCACTGAAAATCCACTACACCAAAACTTTGATTCTTCACAAGTAATCAATGTTACTAGAGTAGTTTAATCTGGATTTGTTTTAGGCACAAGCTTATTGGTTCTTGCACGATACACAAGAATAAACTTCACTGGTTCTCATGCATCAAGAAAGCATGTTTGAACTTCCTTTACCATATTTGATGTTCTCCATGTATGTGCATTGATCAATATTTATGTGAGAATAAAAGCGGAAGATAAATCTGTGATAGTGATAATGTCTATTCAGAAGACTACATACGCATGATTCATATTATATATACATATATATATATAAATTTGTTTATTTATTTTTAAACAATGTCTTTATTAACTCTGTAAAGCATTAATGTTCTGGTGTAATGGTCTTTCAACAGAGCAAAAGAAAGCATCCATTTCATAGGTAAACAAAAGTCTTTGGAGATTGGGAGAAAGAGTAAGTAAATAGTGGTAATTACACTTTACCTTACACTGTGTGTATATACTTGCGAAATTCTCAGAAATTTAATTGTACACCTATTACAGGACTATTATTCTGAACAAACATATTAGGGAAATTCAAATGTGTGTTAACTGTGACATTGCTGAATGCAGCTGACAGTACAGGCCTCAACAAGTTCATGGGCACCTGAAGTATGATTACTGTAATTGTAAGCACTAACAACGCATGAGGGAGCAGACCGGATGACGTCAAAGAAGTTACGCAATTTTAAATCTGTTATCAGGATCTGGGACACAATCACAAATCTTAAAAATGATCGTAATTTTACCAGTGCCATAACAAAATACTAAAAGGGTACAACATTCTTCTATGAGCAAATAATCCAAAGGAAGAGAAAAACAAGAACACCTGCTGCTGGTATGAAACATAATAATATGTAAGTGCATGTTACAGTCTGTTGCAAAAAAGGGAAAAGGCATAAAGAAGCAGCGACTCTTACCACATCACTGGCACTAGAGAAGTCATTGTTAAGCAAACTCTCCAAAGCCATCCATCGAACGGGTCGGTTCTCATTGTCCCCGAGGCAGTGATAGTCCATGGGGAAGAGATCACGGGCCAGCGCGTTGTCTGTGATCTTCACTTGCATACTGTTATCGATTCTACAAATATAAATCAGAAACACAATTTAAAAACTATGTATAAAAAATATTTTTTTTTGCAAATGGATGATAAAGAATGCATAGAGAGAGAATAAAGTAGTACATGAAATGCTTTACACTTAATTCAATATTTAAATTTTTTTAATTTGGCGATTATCAATTGCATAAATGCGATAATGCACATCTGAACAGTCATTAGCATAATTGCAATAACGACTTTGTGCAGCTTTATACTGATTGGTAAAGGACAGATGATCCAAAATGGGAAACAGTGTGAGAAACGAGAGCTAACAATGGCACTTACACACAGTTTCTGGCAGCCAGGTCTTTGTGAATAACCTCTCTACGTGCCAGATAGCTCATACCACATGAAATCTGTATTGCCATGTGGACCAGGTCTTGTTGAGAGATTGCCTGTGTGAGTGACACAAGAGATAAATAAATGGTTGTGTGACTAACTTAAAAAAAAAAAAAGAAAAAAAAAAAGGACATTTTAATAAGAGAGGTCCAGCAAGAGAAACCAAAAGACACAAAAAGTGAGACAAGTGGGAAAGCAGATGCTTGTGGTTATAGTTCATCTCTTTGGAAACCAGACTTGATGGAGCAACAAGTTCCTCTGCTGATTCTCATTTGGTAGGACGAGTCTGACGTCTGATGTAATGACAGTTACCTCACAAAACATAAACATCCTTTAACTCTTTAGAGGGAGTGGCTCAATTGCGGGCATCTTTGTATAATCTATCTCGAGTCAGACACAACAAGAAAACCTGGGTGCTGCTAACTGACAAGGTCATAATGCGTGGCTTTTCAGATAAACTATACACAAGGCTTTAGAACAAAATAATTGCAGTATATGAGAAACTCAGGTGTCAGATGAGTTTGATGGTGCATGCTCAATCCTGTTTGTTCAGTGTCAAATTGGTTAGAGTGATTAAACTGAAATGTTTACTCAAGAGAGAATACATGTCGAACATGTAGAAGGGGTAGGGATGAGTCAATGAAAGTGTCTTTTAAATCTCAACCTTTTCTTTTTAGCCGTCATGCCTTAAGGGCCATCGATTTAAACACGTATCTTCTCAGAGAGGGAGTGCTTTAGCGTCCCAGCAGTGTCTGTCAACATGCTAAACCCCTCTTTGACAGGTCAAGATTCCAATTTATTTCCATCACTCGGAGCAATTATTTATTTATTAAATGCACACATATTAAAATACTAATAAGGTGATAATTATTTTATAACCAATCCATAAACAATGGTGCAGTGCGAAAAATAAAAAGATAAAAACTAAAAGCTACAGTTTTAAAATGCTACAAGTGAATTTAGGAATCACATTTTTTTTTTTTTTAAATGGACAATATGAAAAGTATGAGTAATTGTGACTGCAAAGGTAATCTAAAAATAAAGCATGAGAATTATCATGTACAATTAAATATACAACACTGGCTTAAAAATCTGTTCTTACAATGGCTGCATTTATTTGATCAAAAATATGGTAAAAACTGTGAAATATTATAAGAACTTAAATTGTAATTTATTGACAGCAGATAATTAGCAGCTATTATTCCAGTCTTAAGTGCCACATGAAATCAGAAATCATTCTAATATGATGATTTTGTGCTCAAATATTTGTTACTATTATTAATATTGAAAACGGTTGTGTTCCTTAATATTTTAGTGGAAACTAATGCATTTTTTCAGTAACCATTTATAAGTAGAACAATTCAAAAGAATGCTAATTATTTGAAATAGAAAACTATCAACAAGTCTCTACTGCTACTTTTAATCAACATAATGTGTCTTTGCACAATAAAATCATAAAAAAAACCTCAAAATTCTAAATGGTTGTGCATATACACAACGCCAATACATCATGCATAGTTTATGCAGAAAACCTATTTATTTGATTCCTCCACATTTCAAGCATTGTTATTTATTTATTAAATGCTTGTCTATGTGCAAACAAAACATTTTGAGATGCACAATGTTGTGCATCCCTAGGATGTTAACTTTTATAAAACTGGTCTCAGGGTCCTTGCATACTGCTCCATTCAGTCCTTCTCCATCCAAGTGTTTGATCAGCATTTGGTGGACAGGGAACAAGACCCTAAACCAGCCTAATTATACAGTGCTTCCTTAAAATTGTCTAGTCATTCAGCAAAACTATGTAGTTTTGCACAGACATACATCTGAGATTCAGTTCAGGTGAGAGGTGAACATTTTGGCAGTAAATACTAAAATAAATCATCCACTTTCAATGCCAAAATGCAGGGTATTAACTATAGCATGGGTAGTTTACATGATTTATGTTTTTCTCAAAAGAAAAAAGACAATTGTGCATTCAAGCAGGAAGTATAACAACACTGCCACAACAAGCTCGGTCTTGAAGAAAAATTGACAGCATTTAACCATTTTAAGAATACACTGGTCTGACTGAGCGAATGTGTGTAATCTTGTCTGTGAAGCGGGTTCAGTGGCAGCTGAATAAAAGACCTGCCCAGGGTTAACATCACAAAGGCTCAACTGAGAACAGTAAACTACTGTAAAGCACCTATCATAGAAAGTTCACTCGATGTTGACAGAGGATCTGCACAATGAATTCACTGTTTAGAAGAAAGCAATTAAATCAGGATAATCTGAACACTCCAGGTGTTCTGCTGGAGGGTCTCTAATATAAACACCTGCCTCAGACTGATTTATAGCTAACAGCAGAAGGAGTGTCATTATGCTACTTAGCATTAGCTGAATTCACGCTGCTCAAAAATCACTCTGTGCAAATGTTGATGCAGTTTAAATGTTGCATATTAAAGAAAACAACCAGTAAAATAAGTGTGCTGGTTTTTTTAACTAAATTAATTTTAGAGCAATGAAGGTGTGCTCATGTGCTCTAATATCTATCAAACTCTCTTTGATAACACCGATTAGGCAGACTTGATCAAGCTTATTGTGGAAGTTATGTCATAAAACAAAAGTCACAAAAATAAGATATAAAATAAAATAACAAAATATATTGTGGAAGTCTTACCTGTGGGTTGTTGGCCTCAGCAAGCTTACACTGGCGCAGGAAAAGCTTAAGATTTCCCCAATTCATATAGGGCAACAGGACCATGGGCTTCTCACCATCTTCTATACACACATGGCTGATGGGTAACAGGTTCCTAAGAGTGAATAGACCAAAAAAGAAGAAAAAAAAGTAAAAAGGGTTAAGATTTCAAACACATTTCTGCATGAAAACCCAAAACAAGTGCACAACTACACTACATTAGAGAAATGACTTACTGTTGTTAGATTCCCAATGATACATAAAGTAGACAGGAAGGGACATATTACCCTAAGGTACTTGGTCTGTACAAGACCGTTTCAATCAGTGATTCATTTATGACAAGAAAAAATTAAAGTCATGGGCTGTGCTGACCCTTTAACATCAGACACGCGTCTGCGTGACTGCAATGCTCGGAAAGCTCAAGACAGGATATGGGTCTGAGCCCATCCCAAAAAGCAACTAAGCGGGAAACAGAAAAATCTAAACAGAATGTTTGACCTCACGGCTCTTGTAATGCTGCTATGTTAATATCAGGAAAATGATTATGAATAAAGATGAAGTGATATTAAATATTATGTGAAGTGATACTATTAGAACACCACCAGAATTATAAATAATTTTCATTGCAGTTCATGTCAAAAATATATTAATTTTGTTAGTATTTTTTTTCTCCAGTATGAATATTTTTTTGTGTTCACAGATTTATTTCAATAAATAGATAACCAATAGCAAATAAAAGGCTGATATTTAAATTATATATTTTTCTAAATAAATTAAAAATAATCAAGTACCACAAAAACCACAAATGAATTTAGGCATCACAAAAAAAAAACAACTATAAGAATAGTTCATCAGAAAGGCAGAATGTCTGAAACCACATGCATTTCTATGAAATACATTTGGTAAAGAAGAATGCGCTAATGGAGAAAGAATGCAGAGAAAGACAGTAATTCACACAGCAGAGGAAGTGTGTAGATTAGCAGTCATAGAAGTGTCATAGCTGCGACTGTGGTCATCATATTGCTGTCACAACATTCAAACATTACACAACATGCTTCCACCGCGGACGGTAATTTACCCTTCATGTATGGTAATTTATATTTATATACACAAGCATATTATGTCATCATTCTCGAAACTTCTAATCAGCATGCGTGTTTGATGACATTACATGGGTTTTTCTGTTAAGTGAAGTAAACTTCTATAGGTATTCCGTACTCGAAAGAAGAAACAGTGATAAGGTCTCTGTGATTAAAAACACATCTATGGCAAGTTTTGTTCATATAGAAAAGGATTGGATTAAAGCTAAAGTTCAACATACACACACAAACATATACAATACAAATGATTCTGAACAAAAATTAATATTGCAAGATAAAGAAATGCTGTAATGGGAATATGACAAAGCAGATTTTGCAATAGAGCAAATTCTTCGAGCACCAAGAAAGCAGCACATGGTGGCTGTAACTCACCTGTGATGAAGGCCCCGTAGTTTACAGCTTTCTGTAAGCATCATTGTCACCTGTACCTCTGAGGCGTGATCTGCACAGTCAAATGCAAGAACAAAGAGTCAGGGATGTGTGATGCAAACCTGGACAACCCAATCTTGAGGGAAATATGAGAAAATCAACTGACAAAGTCTTCTCATCCCTCCACACACCTCCACAATCAAAACCAAGTAAATCCTCAAAGATCTGGAAAAAGCCAGATCCTAAATGTCAAGCAGCACTAAAGGATAGAGGAAATATTTAAACATTTAGTCAAATTTATCAGCTATGTTTATATAAATAACAAGATGCGCATAATTTCTAAATAGGGTCAATTTCTTTAAAATTCCAATTTTTTTTAATGCACATCAACAGAAGACATGTTACTTTGTGATGGGACAGCATAAAACTGCACCATCCAATGGACTAATCTCATTGCACAGCATTTAAAATGCTAGTTTTTTCATTCAAGTCTCGTCAAAGTTAGGGCTGTTCGATTGCAGTTCCTGAAATCGATTCCTCCCTGTTGGTTTTGATCCTTTTTGTATTTGTAAAAAAATAAAAGCCAATATATAAATTGTAATTTTGTCTGCTTTGACTGTGAAATTAGTCATAGCCCACAGCTTGGCAGGGACCTGAGTTTATCACATGAATTGAACAAGACATGAAGTGTCTAAAATAAATGTGCACAAGTTCAGCTGAACGATGAAGTTTAATTTGACTGTATGCACAAAATTATACTGTACACAGGATCAAAATAACCAGAAAATTAACAATAACATGGATAGAGCTCGTGGTTTATTTGTCAATCAGATGCGCTCTCGACTACTGATCTGTGCTCGTGACGTTTTATTTTAGAATTATTATTGGCTGATAGAAATAAACAAAAAACAAAACACTATTTTAGACGGAAATAAGATCAAGACCCTCGATCACGTCATGATCTGTTCTGTTGTGCAGCGCTCAAAATTGTGGACAACATAAGCAGGTTCCACCGTAAAATAACCTCTGAAACTTTGTTTGAACTGGTACATTAAAACTAAAATGTCCGAAAAACAAATCAGGTATCGAAGGGAGGTGAATGGAAATTAAAACATAAAAATTTAAATAATCTCACACCTCTCATACTCATGGCTTTTAGCGAGAATGAGGGAGGTCAGTGCTTCTCGAACAGAAGGCTGCCTCCTCAAATTGAGATGATCTCAGTAACGTTACCGACTCGTTTTCCTTCAGTTCATTTTCATGAATTTAAATGTCTGCAGCGTTCGTATGATGCAGCCTTCCATTTGTCGAACTTAAAAATGTTCTGAATGAGGAGTCAATTCACCTTGAACCGATTCCAAACTTTCTCCAAATTCTTTTTGGAATTGATTCCCAGCCCTAGTCAAAGTGCTTTGTTATAATTATAGTCCACAACTGTGTTCCCAGACAGCAGGTGAAAATAAGAGAACAAGTCTGCATTTCATCTGCATGCTCTGAAGAAAGACATACAAGTTTGTAATGAAATGTGGGTAAGCAAATTTAAAACTATCCATTTAAAAAGAACATTCAAAAAGTGACAGCTCTGTAGACCCTTTTACAGCCCACGTGATCAAATAGTTGCGCACGCATTTTGGCAACGGAAGTGGTGTTGTTCCCCACTGGCTCTAACGTGTTAGCAACGAAAGTTTATCAAAACGGTTT
>JAUMHE010000099.1:2142276-2160183 GCA_032359235.1 Enteromius mattozi | reverse complement strand
GCTGGACTCAAATGAAGGTGTAGAACCATCTCAAGGATGATCAGAAGAAATGGACAGCACCTGAGTTAAATATATTACTAGTGTCACAGCACATCTTTTTTTAAAATCTGCAAAAATGTCTACAATTCTGTGTTTTTCTGTCAATATAGGGTGCTGTTTGAACTACTGTATTATAGGCTACTCGATATTTAATGGCTTTAAAACAATAGGCCAGCAGCAAAACGGTTATAAACAAAGTAATTGATGATAGTGCAACAAGAGACATTGCTATATTGGTCTTCAAAATCAATTGAGCTTGTCAATCATCAATTAATTTCTGTACATTTTACAAATTCTCTGCAAAGGATGTTTAAATCTCATTCGTGCTCTCTGCCTGACTGCTTCGGCCACTTCTGAGGAGCAAGTTCATTCTTCACTGTCTGTTTAATGAGGTGCTTGACTTGCCTGAAGTGACTCTCTCTCCAGCTCTGATCTCACACAGTCCTAAAAGCTTCGCTGTCAGTAGTGCCTCCTTTTCACAACAATCCATCAGACTGGGATTCTATTTTCTAATACCACGGAGTCAGATATACTGGGGAACGCATACATACATAGGGAGAGAAAAGGGGTAGCTGTCACATGGTGAAGTTGTCAATGGACTTTATAACAATTTGCTGATTATAACTAGGTTGGTCCAAAGCATGACTGCTTGTTTTCTTGAGCAGTGACTGTCTGTCATTTTTAGAACTTGTGATTTCTATGTAATAGCTAAAAACAATGACCAACTGGTATTTTAACCAAATGATTCCATCACTGAGATTAAATAAACTCCTATAAAATATTTCCCACAGGCTCTATATTATGTAAAACACTTTTAATAGAAAAGGCCAAATACTGAACCTTTCGCTGCTATTAATAAATCAGCATTTAGGCCAAAGCATTTATTATTAATTACTAGTTTTGAGTTATAGTACAAGAGGTTAATAATGGATGTCTGGGCATGATTAATGCATTGTTAATTAGCTGCTAATATGAGTACTCTTACTGTCTTAACAGATGCCTTACTGCTGATTAGTGTTGTAATCCTTTTAAGGTTGCCTCCTTTGTGCGCCTTACTACTTTCTCTGTGAGTAATGCCTTTTAACTGATACTTTTACTGCAGTCCTGCAATTTCCCATAGTAAATGAGAGACAATATAATTTAACTCACAAGAGAAGGAAATATAAAAAAATAGCACATAATACTTTAAGTCAGTTACATAGAAGCTTAACAATACAACATGACAGCAAGCCATGGATCACAAATAATCTCATGAGAATGTATTGACCTTGTATTGTATTGGCTGGTACTTCCACTGCATATAAAATCTACATAAGAAACGTACAGAATATTGTCTTGAACAACTTACACTCAGTGTGCAGTCTTCTTTATCAAAGCAATTAATCTACAAATTCATATAAGCATTTAATGCCTTTTTCTATTTATTTACTTTCATAAGACATTGGAGGAAAGGAGGTTTCACCCTTCACTGATTATTTCTGTATGCTGTGTTGTGAAGTTAATTAAACCTTTAAAATTTAAATAGGAGTTTTCTCCACTGCTGTAGAAGTAATTCTTTATAATGAGACATCTGAATACACTAAAACTATATTTAAAAACAAATTCAACAATTTACAAAAAACGTGTACATTGAAACGTGCAAACTTTGTTTTATGTTTATTTCTATATTTCTTTGTTAACATTTTTATCAACCGATGTAGACTGTGCTGAATACTAGCCCCAAACTGTCTGCATTATTAACAATTTGTTGAAATCTTAAACACACACACACACACACATTTAACATGACCAGAAAATAAATTAGCCATTTATACCATAAATACTCAAGACTCTAATTGGGCCACAATTTTTTTTAACAAATTACCTGTTTTATATAAATCTACATTTAATAATTACAAATAAATCACTGACTTATTTGACATTTTTCTGCTCTGTTGCCATGAAGGCATAGAGTCTCTGCTCTTCAGTTAAACTGTAAGCAGGAAAAAAGAAAGTTAGAAAGGTTCAAAGACTGGAAAAACTGTTAGCCTTCTTAAGCAGATTGTAATGAAAAAGAAAAGTCAGACATGGCTAAAATAAATCCATTCCAAACTTTTTTAAAATGTAAATGAGAAAGCGTTTGTCTTTCATGGTGTTTAGAAATAAAAATGAAAATAAAATGCCAAAATGTATTAAATAACTTTCAGTGATTTAGAAGCTGTTCTTATCAGCTCTGAGCACTGAGGGAAGCGGTATTGATTTTTTGGAAACAGCGGGTTGTGGTGGATTAAGAGAGGTTCAAGGAGCTGCACGCATTTCATAGTTTCACACAGTAAATAAGCAATGCTCAGAAATGTGCTTCTTTCAACAGAGACTGATCATTTATCCCTGAATGAAGCCACATGGAAAAAAAATAATCTATATTCATCTGCTTGCGTCATTGGAAAGTCTGAAGCTCTTTCAAAAACTTCTTTGTGTCTGTGGGTCGGTCTGTTTGAGACATACTGGCTCTCTTTGTTATCTTCTAACATTGATCTAAGACACAAAAGATGCCGAGCACTTGAATGATGCATTGAATGCACCTTCAGTTTATGAAAGCATGGTCAAATGAACTTGATAGATTCACTGAACTCTGTTTAAATATAAGTTACTTATGAAAATATCACAGTAATAATCACAGTCTGGACATGTAGGTGGCGCAATCTTTTGGCTGCTTCAATATGTACCTCCAATATGCATCATACTTCAGTTTGTTCAGTATATACTATTTCTAGTTCCATGGAAAGATGAGAGTCAGACATACAGTGCATGATGATACGGCTCCACACCTGCTGTGTGACAGACGGTAAGAGGAGTTATTTTAAGCTGAAGCCAAATCCAGATGATATGATTTGTGGCAATTTCATGCACAGTTGGATTCCTCCACGCCTCTATATATGCTGTGTGTTGGAAACACTTGGCACGGCAGATACAGTTGGTCTTATATACATCTATACATAATTCCCATGGTGGACTCTGCAAGTACAACCGCACATATAAGTCAGATGCTTCAAATAATTGGCTGAGGTCTCCAGAATTGGCCTTCTCACCATTATGCAGTTTTATAATTGCAGTTTTTAGTTGGGTATGTTATACGTTTTTTTTTTAGCAAGTGTATTTCCTTTTTTATAGTTCCTATATATGTTCTTTTGTTTTATTCTCAAAGCTCTCACTCTGATTTTTAAGTTTGAATTTAACTGCAGAAAGTAATCATACAGACCTATTTTTGTTTCAGATTTTCTTTAGGCTACATGCAGGACATGCAGTTATGAGAGTGTAAAATCTAGGGGGAAAATTATTTATCATTTATAGGTTCAAGAGAGCCCACTGCCAAATTGCATTTAGTTTAAATATAGTTTTTACTTGTCCTGGCAAAAATCAATTAGAAATTACTTCAAAGGGATCACTTAGAAAGGTATAAAACACAAGCCATGTTTAAAATGTCAAATACTATAAAATACTTAAATCAAGCTGTAATTTAAAGGCAAACAATATAAAGCGTAAACAAGTATTTCCAGCAACGCACACCGCTACTAAAATGTATTTCTTTATATCTTCATTGCTCTAGCATGAAAAGCACCATAATAATGCAAGTGTAAAAAAAGGAAGCGAAATGAAGAATCATGAAAAAGTTTATTTACAGGCTTTTCCTCAAGTGGAATTATAATATTCAGAAGGTGCAGTGATTTACGCGAACACGAAACACCATCATGATACAATACAAATAAAAAGATTCATTAAACAACATAATATGTACATAAACTGGGAGCTTCTTATGTCTGGATGCTTCTTCGGTCTCTAAAACATAGGTTATTCCTTGTGTGCACGGACATAGGCCTACTTGGCAATAAAGCCCTTTCTGATTCTGAAGACCCGAATGTGTAGCCTATCACTGATAACTACTGTATGCTGAAACATAATTATTTGACAAAATACTTTAAATTGTAAAATGTCTCAAAGGGAATCATCAAAATATCCATTTACATTTTCACTGTAAATGATAATTTGATTTGCCGTTAAGTCTTTTACAATTTTTGCCAGTGTACGGTGGAAAAAAAGGATCTGATGCATTGTTTTTTTTTTTTTACACTAAGACTCAGACAGAGACTTTGGCCCAGTATTTAACTTATGAATATTAATAAGGCAAGGTGTACTTCCCGAGGTGGCAATCCCAAGAATCACATTGCTAAGAATGCACACCCACTAAGAGAAAGACTAAACTCATGTCAATCTCCAACCCGATAGATGGCGCTTTAAACTCCGTCCCGTTTCACTCGCTTCATCGGAGTCCGCGGAGGAATAAAATCCCTGTGTTGAGTGACGCAGGAGAGCAGTGGACAGTCGGCGTTGCACTGATGTGCAACAACTATAAGACCAAGAGTCAAGCGTCCCCGGTTTTAACAGAATACCACCTTCTGCAAACAGATGAGCGTCTGAAATGCCTTCGCTTGCACTGATGTATTCAGTTACTACATCCGTAACTTTACTGTGTTCTCTGCGCATAATCGAGATCATCTGTCCGGAGTCGATATTACTGCTCCAGTAACGGATTGATCCGAGCTTCTCATTCACATTTTACGGCATGACATGTAGATAATCATCCGATACTTTGATGGGGCTCCTGAGGATCATGATGCCACCCAAGTTCCAGCTGCTGGCTGTTATGGCGTTTGGAGTGGCGATGCTGTTTATTGAGAACCAGATTCAGAAGCTGGAAGAGTCTCGGGCAAAGCTGGGTAAGAATGCGGTTCTGTCTTAAACATTAGTGAGCTGCCTGCCTACCCTAGAAAGCCCTTTTGGACCTCATGCACGTCCGATTCTTAATAGAATCGATTGGAACGCGCCTATGGACAGAAATGCTGTTTAGGTGGGCAGCTCATAGGATTTGAAACAGTCTGCTGCTGTTGTCTTCTTTACAACACCATACAAGACTCTAGGCATGAGAGTGCTTTAAGGCAACTGAATTTGCATTCAACTTAATTAATAAGTAATGCTTCATCCACAAATAAAAAAAATTGTAGTCTCCTCCATGCCATTACAGACTTGATTGATTCGTTACATATCTCTTCTGTGAAACACAACAAAGGAGAGATTTTGAAGAATGCTGTTGCGGTGCATTGACATGGGTAGAAAATGTCAGACCTTAAATAGATGCAGAATCACAAATGAAATGAAATAAAAGTAGTTCTCATGCGTTGTTCTTCATGTCATCTGAAGCCATCTGATTTGTGTGGGATAGACTGATATTTTATTCATAATCTTCACCTCTACAATAGAGTCAAACCATAATAGATTACAGCATTGGCCACACACTATTTCAGCATCCTTGGTTCTGAAAGTATTTAATATATATTTTAAATAAATAAATAAATACACATTGAAAAATTAAATTATTTGAAAGTATAAAGCTATTGTTTTAAGTATATTGATGATGTATACAATATATTTTATTTATTTTAACATTAATTTAGTGAATTAATTTAGTGAATTGTCTCAGTGACATCGTTTTTCAGTGAATCATGATTTAAATTTTGTTTTGTCTCCAGGAGACTTGGAATATAAGTCTTGACTTTTATACTTTTTAATGCATTCTTTTGAGGTTTGACAAGTTTTCATTTTTATTGATCAGAAAAGACATTCTTCACAATGACGTCTAATATATTTTTATTTTGGGATAAACTGTCCCTTTATTTATAACAACAACAACAAAAACTAGCAGTTAAAAAGTTCTTTTACTGGCGAAGATACACTATTGAATGAAGTGATGCAGTAACTCCGCACTCAGCAGGGTATTTAGTACATTTGATCAAACTCTTACACTGATCCAATTTTACTCACCAATCTGCTTTTGTTTATAATCGGCTTACACATTTATACTCACCATAATGCTTAGTGTGTAAGGCAGGTAAGAGATTATTAGACAAATAACCGACTTTAGCTGAAGTGAAATCTATTAATGCTGATTGGTGTTCCATTTTGTCTTGTCTTGAGTTTATAAATGTTATAGCATCCTAAAGATTACCTCTAATTGGTCCAGATTCCAAAGTTAGTTGTGAACAGCTCAATATGGAGTCTACATGATTTGCATCATGACCATGCAGTCGGAGATCCATCAAGCTTGTGCATTAACTTTTGCAACTTTTGTGTTTGGTTCACACCTAAAATGACTCGCATTTGCCATTCTTTTAGTGTGACTATTAGAAAATACAGTAGAAGTCAAATGAAAGCATGTATTTTAGCATAGAAGTAGTTGGATCAACTAGATGCAAACCTTAGGAAACTATACCATTCTTTTATTGGTCCTAAATGTGTGAATTGTACCACTATTTCTATTTTACCGTTTCACTATTTCTTGCATGGATTGTTTTATTATCCTAAACTTTTTGTTTGTGTCCTAAATGGTGCAAAAATAATTTATCTACTGTAAGCCACACACCTGCAGCTAATGTACCTCGTGAGCTGGATGAAACCGGTGTGTTTTTACACACATCCCCCAGTGACCCATGACCGTTTTCTGCAGCCTGGGTGCATCCACACATTCGCACAGCAGAACAGCTAAAATGAGTCCATTTATTTAGTCTGACACTAAAAAGATTGGTAGAAGTTGAGTTACAGGTCTGTGGAAGTTATTGAAGATTTAGAGCGGGGAAGCTTAATTTAGACTTTTCTTAAAGTGGTTTATGCTGTATATTTTTGCAGAAATGTATAAATAAAAATATTTATGCAAGTAAACAAATAAATAAACAGATAAACAAACAAATGAATAAATGTATGCATTTATAATAAACATCTGGATGCGTGCTTTTGTTATGGAATAATCTGATTACTTGCACTCAAAATAAACAATACACAAATATATAGGCCTAATGGAATCCCATCAAAGCAAATAGCATGACAGACAGCATTTACATATAGTGGCACCTTTAAAATAAATGAATAAACATGCCACTCTCTGTTAGCAGTGCAAATGATGCTGTCGTATTTAGCATTGAGCCCAGTTTTTGCATTATGGATGAGAAAATATTAATCATAAGTCCATGAAGTGGAGAGTTAATTAAATTGAAAGCAAAGCTGCCGTTCTAACCTTGTGATGGACGTTTGTTGAGGCTTAAGATGCCAGGGCTGACAGAGGAGTGAAATCTGATTTGCCCTGTGCAGGCTTTGAATTTATAGACTCTGCACTATGCTTATTAGGTTGTCTCACATGACATGGTTCATTAGAAGATGGAAAACCCTTAGCTTTGCCTCCCACTCCACTAAGTTACAAGCATCACTGTCAAGCTATAAATCTGGTGTTCAGCCACTGCCAACAGACCTCTTACTGTTTTTTTTCTTATGCCATAGATTATACAACATCAGTTTATTCTCATTCCACTACCAGCTGTGCAGCTCACAAAGAGAAATAAGCAGAAGCCTGCGTGCAGTGTGACAAGAATAGCTCCGCTTTAAAGAGCCCACGTTGCCCGTCGTAAAATTCTCCTAATGTTGTGCTTTTGGCAAAGAGATGAAAGAGCTGAAAGACTGAATATCTGAAATCAATTTGATGCAAATGATATGGAGCATAATCACTTCGATATGCTGAGCAAATAGTTCACCAGATTGTTAGAAATGCATTTGGAGGTGTGGAGCAGCAGGCATGTTGTATAAAATAGATGTTATTGAAAGAATCTAATCCTTTCAGCAAGACTGCATTATATTGATCAAAAGATACTGTATAACGAATGCTGTTCCTTTCAACCTTTTGTAAAAAAAAAAAAACAACAACTTGGTTTTGACCAAAATATTAAGCAGCACAGCTGTTTTCAAGATTGATAATATTAAGAAATGCTTATTCAGCACCAAATCAGCATATGAGAATGATTTCTGAATGATTTTATGACACTGAAGACTTGAATAAATTATATTTGAAAATGTTACATTTAAAAGGTTATTTTACAATATTGCTGTCTTTTTCTGTCCGTTTGATCAGATAGAGCCTTATCGACAGCATATTTTTGAAAGGTAGTGCTAATGGGAAGAGCCCAACTTTTAAAAATGATTTTTTTTTTTGTTAATAAATGTTTTACTTCTTAATTTAAAGCTTTTCTCAAATACAACTTAAGTGTGCGATTTGAAAGATTTAAAAACATTCCACTATCCAGTGGCTTTACTGCTTTCAAAACACAAAGAATCATACTAGACCTTATACGCAAACATTATATGAGCTGATTTGCTTTAAATAAGTGTTTCCTAGTCCCAGTTCTCGCAAACTTCAACCGATTTTTCCTGCTCAAGGAGTAGGAAGCAATGAAGACTATAGGGATCATATAAATCGAAACACAGTTCATGCGCATAGCTCTCTTCTAACAAGCTATTTATCTCAATCAGGTGTATTAAAAGAAATGCAAAATATCAAATTGGAGTTGTTTAAAAAAATGTCCTGGCTTTTCCAAGCTTTAAAATGGCAGTGAATGGCTGTTGAGATTTTGAAGTCCAATAAAGTGCATCCATCCATCATAAAAAAGTGCTCCACATGGCCTTCAGAAGATGCATTTGTGTAAGAAAAATATCCATATTTAAAACTTTATGAACATTCACGAGAGACTGGCATTCCAGCGGATGATGTAGGATGGCTTGAGGGTGAACTATCCCTTTTAATAAATGCATTTATTAGGTATTATATTATTTATGAGTTATGATGGGTAATTTCAGAATGGGTTCTGGCTTTTTCCTTCTTTTTGCAGTAATGTTTGGTGATGGTGGTGGCAGGTGTTCTCACTTGACCTTTTAAGAAGATTTCCTTTGTTCCATTTATCAAGCCACTTTAATTATACAGTGTTGTATTGCTGATAGAAAGTCCTTCTCACTTATCACAACAGGCATTTTATCAAAAGGTCTCTTTCTGCAGTGATTGTAGTTAACTTTTAACTAGACACAAAGATTGGATGTCCTTGTTAGCAGGTGATTCATTCCCATGTCAGCTACTGGAATCTCTTTCAGGACTGAGGTGGACAAACTTGCTGTCCATGTGCCCAGGGGTGAGTGGCTGATAGCAGAGCTCTTTAAATTGGAGACCTTGCTCTGATGACTTTTAAATGGAGTGATTTATTCTGTTTGTCATCACGGCAGCACCTCTCAGCTGTTTTCCTAGTATTCATGTCATGCTCAGAGAATTGAAAATGGCCCTGTGTTGTCTGACTAGATGCAGATGAGGTCTAAGTGATGGCAGTGCAATTTTTTGTTTGGCTTGCTTTTCTGTCGTGTACAGACTCTTGCAACGCCTTGTCTTTGGATTCAAGAGGTGTGATGATGTGATTTTATGGCAAATTATGCGTTAGTTGCAATTGGTTCTTAATTTAAAAGTTAAATTATGTAGCGTGTCTTGTAGCTGTTATCTTTTAAAAATGTTACTTTGTTTTCCCGTAGCCTATAACATGTTCATTTTGCTCTTGGTGTAGTTATACCATTTGTTGGCTATTCCTTTTGATAGTTTTTCGCATTATAAAAGGGCCTTTAGGTACTTGAAAGTTCTACTTCTTCTTTTCAATTACCCACCATGGCAGAATCTCTATACAGCAGTCTTGATGTAAGGTTTGTGTGTGTTCTAGAAGGAAATCTGTTATATACAGCTTTTCACATATTGCTTACAGGCATCTTCCAAGAAATATAATACATACAGGGGTCAACTCCATTTCCTGGAGATTATCCTGCAACCCGCTGGCACTCCATTGCCATGGGAACTGCTAAATTGGTTGAGAAGTTACCTGCACTTTGTTCACCTGCACATAAGCAATTACGTTTCTGTAAGTGCCTACCTGAACCTGGTATCACTTATAATGAATCAGAGATCTGCCAGTGAGAGGGTGTATATCTTTTTGTCACATTAGTTTCTAAATGTATTCCTCTGTTGGGATGCAGTTTGTCTTTACAGTCACCGTAATGGTAATTGACCCACTTCACCCAAACACAAAAAAAAAGTGTGAAGTGCTGCTTTAAAAGAGTGGATTTGACATGAAAGGTATCTTATTTGAATTGGGAGCATCTCCAAAATAATGTTGCTATTTAGTCATATAATTGCAAAGGAAGAGGATCACCAGTTTAAAAATAACTCGCTTCCTAAAATTTAAGAGAATAACATTCTACTGGAAAGGGAATAAAAAACTTTGACAGCCAATAAGAATCCATCCAACTGAGTTATTTTCTGTTACACTAGTATAGTTATAGTTATTTTTCTTGGTGTGTTTGGGCCTTAGGAATATATACTCTAAATATATACTCTAAAGATATTATGAAGAAACTGGGCAAGTTTCCCCTTTTAATGTATCTCTGGATCTAGAAGTTGTGACACTGAAAAATGTGTTTATGGTGAAATTTTTTTAGTTTATAGAGACATAGATTGAACAAGTTTTAGTTTATTGATTCTGCCTTTTGTTACGACATACTTTGCATGTTTCCTTTGCACATTTTGCTCTTATACAAGTTTAGTTTTTCTGTCTTTTAGGCTTCTATGTTTTGCTCAGCTCCTTTTATTATTTTGATGTTATGGCTGATATGACAAATATCATGGACGTTGGGGGACAGTATTTGTACTTTGTTAGTTAAGTACAATTTTTAAGTGTCTCTACATTTCTTGAGTATTTTTATTTCCTTTTTTTTTCATTACATTCCAAAGCACAATATTGTACTTTTTACTTCACTTTATTTCATAACATTTTGATCTGGAGAAATAGTCATGGACTACGAGACTAATAGCAATAATAATAGCAATGTCCAATTCGTGAACAAGCTATTTATTTTCAATGAGACTGTCAAAAATTCAGATATCACACTGAACGACTCATTTTTGAATTGGAATGAGCAGATTGTAGCTGTTTTTAAGTCAGCAACTTACTGATTTAAATGATCTGGTCAGAGCGAGTCACCAGTTAACGATTCACTAGATTCAGAAATCTCAAATGTATGTTCATATTTGTGTATGAGCAAATAAACGAGGTAGGGTTTATTTAAAAATGAAACATATCGTTAAAATAATTCAAATGAATGTTTTATTTTGATTTCATTTAGACAGTAATATAGAATTTTTATATTAGCCATTTATTGGGCATCTATCACAACATAATTATTGACTCAGTATTCTATTGGTGCATCCTTTGTGTTTGAGGCAATTGGTAGAAATTAAACGAGTCTTGAACAACTTTGTTTCATTTGGTTCCTGTTGTTTGAACTATCACTTTATTGCATTGCAGTCTTTTATTATGGTATCAGTTTCATATTTACCCGTTGCTAAACCTCATGTGAAAAACTAAATGTGGATGGCTAATTTGCATTGGGTATTTCTCGAATAGATTGAAATAGTGTCCTTTTTTTTTTTTTTTTGTACTTTCTGAAGCATCAAAGTTTTGGTTGTTCAGACTTTCAGTGGAGGGACAGAAATCTCTCAGGTTTAATTAAAAAATATCTTCATTTGTGTTTCAAAGATGAGTGAAGGTCTTATGGGTTTGGAACAATATTAAGGCTGGGTAATTGGATTTTTGGGTGAGCTAACCCTTTCAGTGGTCACAGGCATACATTAAAAGGCTTTCAGTCTCTTCTGAGGCCTTGGAAGAGAAGGTCGCATAGAATGAATATTCAGTTTTGTTTTTTTTTGGCATAGATGGAACATGTAGGATAAAAGGTCACTTTCTAATTTTTGTATTTTTCTGTCTGCCAATATGTGCCTCCCCCCACCTCTTTCTGAATAGAAATCCCTTTTGAAAGAAGTGGGTTGTAGCCACTCAGAGACCAAATCTGAAAGCAGGAAACCCATAGAGCCCAGTGTGGGAACAGCTGAATAGATTTTCCAACTCGCTTCCCTCTCTGCTCCTCCCCTTTATCCGAAGAGCGGAATGCCTCTTGTTCTGTAGTGGATTCCCTGCTCAACCTGCGGGTCTCCTTGGCAAAGCTGTGTTTACTGAGGGTAGAGAGCTAAAAAGGGAATGAATGATTGACAGCTGCCTCTCATTTTACTCTGAACTCTAGTCTGTTGTTCCACAGAGACTTCCCCTCAGCCATCACAAAGACTGCAGCTCTGAGGAAAAACTTGTCTGGGCCATTCCAAGGGAACGTCCTTTTTTTTTTTTTTTGGAATTGGTATCCTATTATTGTACTTGATTTTTCATATTTGAGCATAACTATGAGATTTATTTTTCTTGCTTCTTTTTATTGGTATTTGCAAAAAACGTATTTTTTTGCATTATGAAACTTGGGGTAAAACCAAAAGATGTGTTAGTCTTTAATAATGCATCAAATTGCAAAGTTGCTTGGCAACTGTAAACTACCTACAGTCACAATGTGTTTGCAACTTAATGGCTCTCATTATATTCAACTGAGCTGTCTACACTGAAAGTGCACATCTCTGACAGTTTGCAGAGTACACTATGGATTTCTGCTTGCTGTCAAAAATTGTATAAGTATTCTGGTTTATAAAGGTTGACCCATGTGTTATTTAAATGGTTCTTTAAATGCGTTATCTAAATTGTTCTTTACACAACTGTGGTGCAAAATATTATTAAATAGTAAATTTGTGCTTAAGTTGGACAGTTGATTATGAGGATGATATGAATCTCCTCTCTGTTGACTGACATTTATCATGCATAAAGATGGTTAAATTGGATCCATATTGAACATGCCTTTGATAAATATAATGAGATCCAAATGATCATCTGTAACTCAAACACAAAAGCCTGCTTTTATTTAAGCTTTCAGTAATGTTCTGTTATTCATTTTACCACGATCCAACGTATTGCACTGAGCAGACCTATGATAAAATGGAAAAGTGTGACAATGTGAAAGACAAGTCAGCTTGGTCTGGTATTCTGAAACAACACAAAAAGCGCCTCTCAGACACAACACAAGTACTGAATTCAGTTCTCCTTGGTGTCTTGTTGCACTTGAATACACAAAAATGTCAAATTGTCTGTTTCGGTGAGTATTCACACAAACACACTTGGTTATGTCTTAAGTAGATGTAAACATTTGGTTAAATATCAGATGTGTATCATTATATTGGATCCATACATTAGGTCTTATAGGACAGCAGCCTAATTTACTTGTCTGTGTCATTAATGTTAATTAAACAACAAAACACAAAGACAAAATCAATCACTGCTTTTAAATGAGTCACTTTTGGATTAATCTTAATGAGATAGATAGATAGATAGATAGATAGATAGATAGATATTTATAATACATTATTCTAAATGAAAGAATGAAGATCTTATAATGCAAGGGTGTATAGGTCTATATAATCATTGGGCAATCCTTGTAAAGAAGACTATTTTGTTGTTTCTTTTTAAAGAAGTGTTTTTATTTCATTTTAAGATAAATAAAACATGTTCAATGTCATAGCAGTTATATCGGTCTCTATATTTCATCAAAGTATCTAACAGGTTTTCTTCAGGAATATATTGAGTTGGTAATTTTTAAGATAAATGTTTAATGGATTACAATTAAACTGAACCCATTAGATTTCAATGGACTAAATCTACTGTTGATTTAAAACGAGACTAAAACTAGAACTATTCAGATAACTTAAACTAAATTACATTTTAATCAAAACACTATAACTAAAAGTAACATTTAAAAAATTGCTGTCGAAATTAACACTGCTGACACAATGCTTTTGTTAGGTGCTTGTTTGGCATTGCATTTATCCAGACATTCTGAAAACCTGAGTGCTCTGTTATTAAAAATCATTCGAGCCATTCAAATAATACCATGATTACAAATACAAAATGGGGGCTGAAAAAAAAAATGTATAGAAATTTGTATTGTTCATGCCCTATTTTGCATTTGTGTTCATTATATTATTCAAGTATTATTTCCTAATGACTTGAACCAAATATATATTCACTCCCGTTGTTTAATTGTCCCTCCCCCTGTGATTCTGAATTAATCTTTTCTTAGAAGTCTTGCTTTTAGATTTATCAAGTACTGTAACAACCCAGTCTGGCTGGATGTGGAATCATAACACACAAGAGCACTGCTCAACACCAGGGGTTTCACCTGCAACCTGTTATTCTTGCACTGCGTATGTTTTCCTGCCGCACGCAGTTTCATTAATACAATCTTTTAAACCTTTTCACAGCTGCAGTCCACTTATCAGTGGCTCCCATAAGGAAATTCTGAGTCTCTTTCAGGGCTGAAATTAATTATCCTTAATATCGCTAAATGAGAATAGCTGAATATTAATAGCAGCAGTGCTGACCCAAGAATAGCGCTCGTCTGAGATCATTCATTTCCATTCTCATCTCTCTCAGCCGTCCTGGTGCCCCATGCCAGAGGCTTTTCTAATGTGTGAGTATGTTCTTGCAAACATCCACTTCTCCATCACTACCCACACATCACCCCAGCCTCCACTCCAGCCGGCCTCTCACGTCTGCAGCCTCACACGGTCCACTGATCACACTTCTGTTGTCGGGGGAGAGCAAGTGGACCATACACACTGGTAGTAATGGACAATCCGAGGTTTTTTGTAGCAGTGCTGAACCTCTGAAATGGGTTTGCGTCTAGGCGGTGGTCTTTAGGCCCAACATAATTTAAAATTATTAACATGACATGGGCTGAATAGGAAAATTGTTTGTAGTTTTAAACGGATTTTAAATGGCAATTTGTAAGTTGATTGATTTCAGAGCTGTATGAAATTAAAGAAATCTTGGGAATAACTTGACCATAAAGATCTTCTTGAAGTTTGAATTATTCACAAGCATATTTTTATGCCAGTATTTTTGTATATGTTTTTAAATGTTTGATGGTAAAACCAAGATGCAGTTTTTATAAATCTTAGTATTTCCACCAGCATTTATACAATGTATATTATGCATAAATATTTATAAAATTATTTTCTTACTTTTTTTTGCTAAATCTTTGAAACGCATTAAAGAATCATGTGACCTGAATAATTTACTCAGATGATTGATTGTTACCTTCCAGAACTCTCAGATGCTTTGCTTCCAGACAGAAGGCATCTGCTGCCGATCGCTAGCAAAAATGAAGTTCATCAGAGCGTTTTGTTTGCATGCTCTAAACCACAAGTAATTTATTACCTTAATATTAGAGCCACGGTTGCTTCGCCAGTGGCTACACCTTTCATTTTCATTTTGTGCTAGTTTTCCAGGCAGTCGTGATTTTGTTGTTTTGAACAAATAGGACTGTTTTGCAAATAGGTTTTGAGGCCGTCAGATTTTTTGTGTAAATTAAACATAAATGGGCACACCACTTAAGTGATGGATGAATTTGCTATTTTAAGGGCTGTTCAATCTACAACAAATGTTTTTGGTAAACATTTCATAGAATTTTATTCATTATATAAAAAAGAAAGTATTAACAGACGTTCTGTGCTGTTGCACGGAATATTATATATTTTTACATGTCCATATAAAGTCTTAATTTACAGAGAACGCAAATTTGTTTATGGTTTGCTTTAAAACTCTACCTCATTTCCAAAACAGTATGTAGTCAGAAGCACTGAACAAACATATAAATCTATGACCCGAGACGCCATTAAAAATGAATCATTCACTTGTTTCTAAAATCTTTAGAGTGACAACAACAAGCTGTTTAAATTTGCCGTCAAAAACACTGGGTTCTATTTGCTTTAGACGTGATACAATGCTAGCGTTCAATGTAGCGTCAGCCGTTATGTGATTGAATGCCAGTGGGCGGGGTTTATAATGTGTTAATGCAAATTGGATTTTTCATGACTCTATCCATTTTAATTTGAACAGCTGTTAATGCATCTGTTCAGACCAACACAAACATTTACATGCTATCAATGCAATGGATACAGTGAGATTAGTTCTTTTGGTCAAATATCCAGAGTTGCTGCTATATAAAACGTCAATTGGTGACTTCGAAACAGTGAATTACTGGTGTTAATCTGGCACCGGTGCTAATTTCCTTAATTATATGTGACCCTGGACAACAAAACCAGTTGCACGGGTATATTTATAGCAATAGCCAAAAATACATTATGTATGTCAAAATTATAGCTTTTTCTTAGCGATGTATATACTGACGTAAATGTATCACTTTTGTAATTTTTTACTTGTAATATGCGTTTCTGAAGACTTTGTGAAAATGACCTTTAAAGCTGTCCAAACAATTTTATTTATTTATTTTTTTGCATGTATGTGCACCATCAGATGCTAGGTTTTCAAATACTTGTATCACAGCCAAATACTGCCCTAACAAACCATACATCAACGGAAAGCTTATTTATTCAGCTTTTAGATGTAGAAATTTCAGTTATACAAAATTGACCAAGGTCACATATGACCAATCCTATTTAACTGAAAGCATTCCTTCAATTTTCACTGAGATTGCTGGCGGCCACCTCTCAAGCCTTGTCCACACGTATACATTTTGTTTTGGCCTTCCATCCACACCAGAACCAGAAGTTTTTTTGAAAATTACCTCCAAAGTGGCTAAATTTAAAAAATGATGTTTTTTCGCTGCAGTATGGACTGTGAAAATGGAGGCTTTTGAAAACACTGACGCATGTTTAAAATTGTGTCGCATATTGTACCAATAGATATCTATGTTTATACTGTTATGTGCTATTCACTTTTTACGTTGCACTGAAAAAAATGGCAATGGGGGATTGTTGAATTTGCAAAAATGCATTTAGCGTTTTAAATATGATTAATTTATGTTTCTCATTTAAAAGTATTTCAGTCTTGTGCCATTTAATTAATTTGAAAGGATTTTTTTGAATTAATCATGTCGAAATTTAATAAATTAGTTATGTTTTCTCTGGAAACTCCACCCCCTTGGAGCCCACAAGGAAAACTAATTAACTGCTCAGTCCGCCATTTTCTCTCTCGCTTTGGTGCTGGAGGCTGGTTTATTCATCATAAAGAAAATACTCGTTATTCTGTAGACAGCGTTTAGTGCAAATTTTGGGAACGAATGGGGAAATCCTGTCAGGGAGTGTGGCGCTGATTTACTTGAGGAGGGAGAGGGTAAGATCGTTTAAATCTCGTGAAATGATTGCCACATTCAAAATTTAATAGCTTAATTTAAATTGGTACCAAAATGCTACATGCTTTGTCTTAAAGATGTGGTGCCTTATGCTGAAATGGCATTAAGCTTTAGGCAGGCCCAGCCAATACACATAAGTGCGCGACTCGGGCATATAGACTTATGTTCTATGGCAAATGGAGCCTCCAGCTGCAGTAACACGATGATTTGCCTTTTAATTTAGAAGGTATACCTATTCTGCCATTTTGCATTTACCACTTTTCTTCCTTTTCTTGTGTTCATTTATGTTTAGGGGTGTAACGATTCACGTATCATACAATTCATGGTCATTTTCCAGATCATAGTGAACATACTATCTATACTATCTATTCATGTCCAATTTATTTGCAAAGGCTCTATAGGAGTGGTGAGTATTTATGCAGCATTTATATTTGATTGTTGTTATTGTTCCTTAATTCCTAATTCCTAAATTCATTATTTTTTTCTGTCTCTCTCTCTCTAGTGAATGTGGCAGTGTAAAGGTAGAAGTTTAGAGTAGGGAGTTACACAAGCTGGTTCTGCCTCTTGGAATAAGGACCATTGTTTTTCAGTTCACACACTCGAAAAGAGAACCTACATACACATACAGTGTAAACTTTTTAACTGTTTGTAGGTTGTGTGTTTGGATGTGTGTGTGTATATATACAGTACTGTGCAAATGTCTTAGGCCACTAGTATTTTCACCAACAAAAACGGGTTATAAGTGGGTTATTTCTATCTTTTGCGGTAGCGTGTGAGTTGGAAATATCAGTTTACATTTCCAAACATTATTTTAGTCATTAATTGTAATAATGCAGTGAGATTATTGTCTGC
>JAUMHE010000099.1:2120276-2142176 GCA_032359235.1 Enteromius mattozi | reverse complement strand
TGATTTTAGCAAATGGCTGCAATATAACAAAGAGTGAAAAATTTAAGGGGGTCTGAATACTTTCCGTACCCACTGTAGAGCTGGGAATCTGAAGGGTCTGGAGTGATTCTGGATGAAGGAACGGTCTCTAATCTCTTGTCAGGTGCTCTTTAACCTCATCAGGCGTTATTGGGGAAAATGTAGAGCAGTTAAACTTGCAAATGGAGGTTTCAAAAAGTATTGAATAAAAGGGTGCATAAGAGAAAAACATTTATTTCATAATGATAATTATATTTTAAATTCTTATTATCCAATGAAAGGTTAGATTGCAGGGTAATCTTTACAACCTTTAATCATATTTACCAATGGTGCCGACATTTTTGGCAATGACTGTATATATATATATATATATATATATATATATATAAAAAATTAATGTAGACTGAAGCTATATCACTATAAACTATGTTTACAATAATATTTTGTGCAAATATACTGAAACAGCTTTTTGTGAGGAACAGACCCCATGATGTTTGAGAGTCAATAGTGAAATAACTAGTTTTGCCCTGTAGCAATGCTCGCTACAAGTACATATTGTATATGAAGTCATATGCGCTCATTAATTATGGCCCAACCCTGGGTATTATTCTGGTTTAGCTATTAGTTAAGGACAAGACATCACCTTCCATGGAGGGTAAACCAAAGAAAAAAACACACATGGTTTTAAAATGGGATAAAGGAGCGATCTTAGAGCATCACATTACCAGCATATAGCGATTCCACATCCAGGCCTGTCCTGCATGATGTACGTAACACAGCCGTATCTTCCCCCAGCAGAGCTCTGATTGTTTTGATACTTTTATTAACGTGTCCTCAATCATAAATCACCAGCAGGGTCTGCAGCCAACTGCAGCTCTCTGCATCAGATTACAGGTGAAAGACAAAGTTCTCTTCTCTGGCTCATGCAGCCATGCCTAACCCACAACACCCAAGAGGTGACTTGGTAATATTTAACGTGCAAACATGCAGTGAAAAACTGTATTGAATTGTAATCCATCAAGTTTTTTATTTAGATACAAATATATAAAAATGCGCTGAGCTGAGGAGGATTTTTGCTTCTGTGATGATTCAATGACATGCTTGCCCTCGGAGCTTCATCTGTTTTTATCAAACTCGGAGACAAAACCAAGGGGACAGGCAGCAAGGACTTTCTGCAACGTCAGGCCTCAGTGTCATATTGCTTTAAATGACCTCTACGGACATCAGCCCCTGTTACTGTGGATCTCCTGATGGTATCTGGGCAAGCCGCGCATCATTTTAGAACTGTTTAAATCGCAATGGCGCATCTATTTGCATCACAATAAAGCTACAGTGTGCTCTTGAGTTCATCCAGAGAGCAATGACAGCTCAAGTAATTCAATTTGGGATGGACAATAAAATCTGGTTATTCAGGTAATTTTGGTTAGTCCTTTTTTGGTACTCTTTTGATAATATACTTTATTAATGTTAAACTAAACTAAAATAGGAATTACTTATTTAAATTTAATTTTGATTTTATTTTATTTATGATATTACTTATTTTTATTTTTTTCATCCAAAAAACCTTGTTCACTATATACATGTGTATATATATATATATATATATATGTATATTTTGCGTGTTGTCAAACAATTAATCGCATCCAAAATAAAAGTTTTGTTGACAAAATATATGTGTAAACTGTGTATATTTATTATGTATATATAAATAAATAAATAAATATATATATATATATATATATAGAAAATAAATATACACAGCACACATACATATGTAATGTAAACAAAAACTTTTATTTTGAATGCAATTAATCGTTTGACAGCAAAATCAAAAATCAAATCAAAAATATATCTTAAATATATATATTTTTTTAAATAAAAAATCTAAACACCATTCTGGATTATTACAGCTTAATCTAACACTTAATAAGATAATCTAACCACATATTTCATAGTGCTCAGATAAAATCTGTAATTCCTCTAACGATGGGCCATGCAGACATGCTATCACTGTAGTAATAGCACGGCCACACAACCTTATATGCCTCTGTACTCAAACAGACACTGGGTAATTTGTTTAATTTACTCATACTGGACAGAGGGCCGAGAACAGACTGCTGGAAATATCACGTTGTCTTCCATTTGCATATATCACGCAACAATATGCCATGCACGTCACAGTAAAAGGTCAATAACGATGATTTTGTGGCCACTCATACATGCACACATTAACAGAGATAATGATACACATTTAACTCTATTACAGCAAATAGTTTTGGATAGCAAGCCCAGTTATAGCAGTGATTCTCTTCGACTTTTGTAGTGCTGGAGATTTTTTTTTTCCTAATTTATGGAGAGATATTAAAGAAAATTACACACATCTTCCTTTTTATCTTATCTTTTAAAGCTTTAAAACATTTATTTTAAAATTATATATATATAATTATATTTATTTCAAAAATAAATCTGCTAGCATTGGTTCTTCCCTGTAAAGACTGTATTCAAAAGATGTGTTCATTTGTCAATAGGAAATTCATGTGTCACTAAGACATTTCATTCATCATTCTGTGAAACTTAATTATCCAAACGTATTTTGGTTTGAAATGACATTGTAAACAGAGGGCATAAACAAACTTTCTTTTTTCAACTATTATGTGGGTTTTACGGATACCTTAGCAGATCTTTTATCCTTCTTACTTTGTTTTTTTAGAGATCTGGGGAGCTTGTCTGAGAGGATCTTCAAACACGTCAAACAGAATGATGGGATGCTCTTTAGAAAATCACTCACTTTATTTTAGTGCTGTGGGGAGGTTTTTGCTGTCAAGCCAAGCAGCAGGTCATTTGACTGAGATAGCCACAGGGTTTTACACATCAAATGCAAATGCTATCTGGCTTTTGTTTAATCCGCCTCATCAGGTAGCTGAGCACAGTGCAGATCAAAACTCCCCCACTGCCCTGGACATTTGGCACCGAGGACCCCTCTGCCAAATCTGCACTGGAGCTTCAAAGCGACCTGCTATGTCACCTGTGGTTTAAACACAGTGTGTTTGTCCACCTGGACCTCACAGGCTGTGCCGAGGAGGCCCTATATGTTTATCACTGATAAACCCAGCTAATTAGTCTTAAAAGACTAAAGTTTGCGCACTGCTAAGAGCTTAGTTACTTTAAATAGTTGTCCATATCACTGATTTTCTTTTACATAACAAATCAGGCTTCAGTTATTGTTGACGATTCTGTTTTATCATGCCATTATATGCCATTTTATTATCAGACATTTAAATTTTACTTCCATAATGTGATACAGGATAGTACGGCATAATAAAATGAAATGCCTTAATAATAAAAATGGCTGGATATTTAATTTAATATTATATTTCTATATACAGTATATTAGTGCTGTCAAACAATTAATCATGATTATTCCAAAATAATATCCAAAAAGTTTTATTTACATATCTATGTGCACTGTGTATATTTATCGCATATACATGCACACACATACAGTACATATTTTGAAAGTATTTACATCCATTTACATTAATATTTGTAAATTCTTTTAATTTATATTCAACCTGATCTCACGCCAATTCGTACATATTTTCCGAGGTGGCTAATTCGTACAAATTCGTACGACCTCACTCAAATTCATACGATTTCTTCTAAATCGTACGTATTTTACGAGTTGACAATTCGTATGAATTTGCACGAATGACCTAAACCTACCCGTCACGGGGTTTTAGACAAATCGTACAAAATCGTACGAGTGAGGTCGTACGAATACGTACGAATTAGCACAAATTTGGGACCTTGCACGAATACGTACGAATTGGTCGTGACACTATGTTTTTTATATTATATATAAATATCTTTAAAATATAAACTTAACATATTTTTCTTAAATATATACATAGGTGGGAATTTAAATATACATAATAAATATACACAGTACACAAACATATATTATGCAAACCAAAACATTTTATTTTGGATACAATTAACCACAAGAAATCATTTGGCAGGCCTAATTTATATATAATTTATATAAACTATATATTTTTTTTTATTTTTATTTCGTTATTTTTACTTTTTAAAAAATGTTTTAATGTAAATAATTTATATATAAGATATTTTTGCTCTATTGGAATTTATTGTAAAAGAGTGAAGAAGTTAGGGTTTGAGATGAAATGTGGAAATCTCCATAATCAGAAATTTTCTTAGAATCTTTGTGAGTTTGTAATTTGATTGAGTCGGGGAGACGTGAAAGACAAGAAAATAAAGAGAGGAAAAGAGAAAGAAAACAAGAGGTTCTCTGCTCGTCGCGCACAAGATTGTCATCTGTGGGTTAACAGCTAGTTATGATGTCTGAGCCCATCCAAGACCCAAGCTGATTACATATTTGACCTGCAGTTTAATGGTGAGAGCATTTTTGTTACATTTCCAAGAGGAGAGTCTGCACTCCATGGAAATTGAAAAGCACTTGAGCCACATGACCAGTTTATCTCACCAGTAATGGAGGGGAATGACAATGCAGGTCATCCCGCAGAATTGGCCAAGAGACAATACATATCAAGCATGCTCCAGCCCAGACACAAACAAGCTGTATGCTGCACATGTTCTATTTAATTACGATTCCTACAAATCACATTATCTGTTGTAGTACACACTTCACCAGAGGCAGTTTTGGCTTATTAAGTTGATTGCACAAAATTAAAATATATGGTGTATTAAAGTGAATGTATTGTTTTAGGAGTTTTAGAACTTTAGCATTCTTAAACTTAAACTTCTTGTCTAATGGACTCCCCACAGTCCTGTTAGTTAAGACTCCATATCGACACTAAACAATCAATGTTCAGTTATTTACTGTGTGTGTGTGTGTGTGTGTATAAAGAGTTCATTTGCAAAAACAGATGACTCAGTTTTTAACAATTTTGAAAAATCAATTTTTTTCATTATGCATTCGAATCAAACAGCAGTTGTTGTTTTTTTAATTAGGTAAAAAATAACTAAAAAATACTAGCTAACACAATAAAGCACATTAAAAACATTAACATCAGAATAATAAAAAACATGATTTCTGAGAAAAAAAAAAAAATCAGTTTTTGCAAATAAACTCTCTCTCTCTCTCTCTCTATATATATATACCTACTAGTACAAAAGACGTCTAAGCCAATCAAATTCAAGTACATCAAATAACTTTGTATGTGTAAATACATTTTTTCCACCATAACTCATAGTTTCTGTTTCAAAGATCTGTTTCACAAAACAGAATCTAGATCTTTCTAAATATTTTCTGGAGTACACATACCCCTAATTAGAATTTACCGCTTTAGGGCGTTAAAAAAGTGCCTGTAATCTCACAATTGAACACATCACTTCAAAGAAACATAAAAATACTGTTCCTTTATCTGAGAACATGAAGAAGGTCGAAGGCCTGCTTGTTTAACTCAGAAATAGTTAGGTTACCTCTTTGCAACAGTCCTGCGGCTGTAGTGGGGACATGTGACCTTTTCATTTGGCATTTGTGCCAGTGCCCTGCTGGAGAACACGGCTGTCATATAAGCATCCTTGAAGAGGGGGTGGCAGCGCCCGGCCGCCTGCTTTTCTCTCCCGCCGTAGTCTGCTGTGCCATGTGGAGACCCAGATGTAGCAGGCAGAGTAATCCACGCTCACACACTCATGAAAGTGCCCATCTGGTCCTGTACGTGCACACTAAGCCCTGGGAGTACACACATGGGCGGACGGGAGACCACCGTGATATTAGTGGGTATCCTGTGGCATTTACTGACCTCTGTCAGATTACTTTCTGATAGAAGCCTACGTATACATGACACAAACATACATTTGTGCATTATTGCATACAAAACAAGACTGTACATGGCCAAAAATGTGTAGACCCCTCCCTCACAGATTCCATGCTTCTAGAAAGGCTTGAACACTGGATGCTGGAACATTTATGTGGAGATATGCTCCAGACAGAAGGATCAGTGAGGTCAGGCAATGGGGTCTGGCTTGCATTCGGCATTCCAATTCATCCCAAAGGTGTTCAGGTCTGGGATTTATCTACAGTAGGTCAAGTCCCACACCAGCTGCGGTAATGCTGGAGGAGAAACGTTGCCACAAAGTTAAAAAGCACAACATTTTCTGGAATGTCACTGTATGCAGTAGAGTTGAAGTTACTTATTATGGGAATTAAGTGGTATAGATAAACCTGTTAAATAGGAGGGAATGTCAACATACTTGTAGTCTTGTAAAGTGTATGTGGTGAAAACAAGTGTGTGAGAATTCATATAGATTGAAGGGTTGTCCTTTATTTTATTTTATTTTATTTTTCTATTTTTTGGCTATTTGAACAAATTCAATTCATATTTGTCTTTAATTAATTGATGTTCATTAATTCTATTTTATATTAATTACTGGCACATTATTACTTTTGCAAATTTTATGTATCATTTTAATTGTTTAATTTTAAGTGGTTTGGCATTTGTGTGTACACTGCTATTCAAAAGTTTGATTTTTGAAAGAAATTCATATTTTTATTCAGCAAAGATGCATCAAAATGATCAAAAGTGATAGTTTTACATTGTTACAAAAATCTATTTTAAATAAATATAACTATTTTGAAGTTTCTATTCATCAAATAATAGAAGTTTCCATAAAATAATAATAAAAAAAGAGCAATACTGTTTTCAACATTAATAAAAAAGTAATTTATGTTCCTTTAACATCCAATCAACACATGTGACCTGGACCACAAAACCAGTCATAAGGGTCATTTTTTTGAAATTGAGATTTATACATCATCTGAAAGCTGAGTAAATAAGCTTTCCATTGTTGTATGGTTTGCAATACAACTAAAATCTGGAATCTGAGGGTGCAAAAAAATGTAAACATTGAGAAAATTGACTTGAAAGTTGTCCAAAGTCTTTAGCTATGCATATTGCCAATCACAAATTAAGTTTTGATATATTTACAGTAGGAAATTTACAAAATACCTTCATATATGATATTTACTTAACATACTAATGATTTTTGCCATAACAATATAATAAAAATATAACAAATATACCCATGCAACTTAAGACTTAAGGTTCCCTTTCAGTCGGTCACTCCCAGTCACATCGGATATGACCGTCGAGATCCCAATATTGTCGGTCATAACTGACGTGACGTCTTTATTCCCTTCTTTAGGGAACGAGGGTAACATATGTCACTGAGATGTTTTGTGGTCGAGGGTCACATATTAATAGTAATTTCTAAACTATCATATGACTTTGCCATCACGGAAATAAAGTATGTTTTAAAATATATTGAAATTAAAAAGTTATTTTTAATTGTAATAATTTGTATCATTATTATGTTTTTAATTACAGTATTAATTACAGTATTACTGTAATTATGATCAAATCCATGCATTCATGGTGAGCACTCAAAAAATAAAACACACTGACCGCAGATGTTTGTACGGTAGCCTAGTCATGCCAATAAAGCACTTTGAGTAAAACTAAGTACTAAAAAACACACACTGGAACTTTGGTGAGTCACATTACACTGGTTTTTCGGGGCCAAGCAAAGGAGAAAGCCCTGTGAGACAGGAAGTACTGAAAGATATCAAATGAAGAGCATCCATTTAAATTACACACTCTCTGATACATGTAGACACTCTGCAGATAAAGAAAAGAGATCACTAACTGCTCCCACTCAGCTCTCAGCACTTTTATTAACATGCGGGAGTACAGTAACTGAAGTACAGTGCTCCACCTTTCCTTTTATGAACAAGCTCAACACCTGTTACCATGGTCTCAATCCTCATTAGTCATGTCATTAGAATATTGCTACATTATTCAGTGCTGCAAGCGTAGTTTAGGAATGTTACACTTGTTCCGAGTGCAAAGGTGAAGAACAGATGAGAGAGAAGAAAAAGTCTTTATATATTTCATTAAAAACGACAAAGAAAAACAAAAATTATTATGAGGACATAAGCACTGCTCGCACTAAGGAATTTGACTGGATCATTAAGTTTGTCTCTGGAAAGGTGGAAAAAATATAAATTTTCATACCTATATGCTGGCTGAAGAAATACAAAAGCAATCCAAAAGAAAAAAAAGAAATGCATTACTTAAAAAGTGTAAAAATGTTTATTGAGTAAAAAAATACTTTTTATATTTGGATTGTATCAGCACTGTTTCTGAAAGTCCTTGACAAATGGACTCAGAAGTTTCGAAAATCCTTTGAAAAAGTCAGACCATTAAAAAGTGACATGTGCAATGAATTATATAAAACTATTATATGGCAAAAGTGCTTGAAGATATTGATAAAGTACGCTGATAAAGCTTTGTACCAACTCAACTGTACTGATTAAACACTGTTTTGATCATAACATCAAAATTCATCCAAGAGCAATAGAGCATCCATTCATTTTCAACCCAGCAAAACAGAGAGACAGCATCATCCATTTCAGTTTTTTTGCCACTTACGCCGGGTTTTGTATGCTCGAACTCTGCCCGTGTCTGCAGCAGTATCTCTCCAGACATTTAAATAAGTCAGTCTTTTTTTCTTCTTCATCTTGCACCCCAGGTAATATTCCCTCTGGTCATATTTAACAATGGAAGTCCTGATCCTGTCCTCTCAGAGCTTACAACCAAGTGGTTCCTCTCTCCCGCCAAAGTCTGTGAGTCCTAACCTTTGACCCCTGCCGTGGCACACTGCCTCAGATTGGTTTGGACTTCATTCTCCTCAGATCTGCGAGGCTGGAGGCTAAAGGAGTTTTGCTCTGCTTGCTGGAGTCGGTGGCTAAAGTAACTGCACAAGCACCTTTGGGGAAAAAAAAAGAAAAACAAGAATGTCAGCATGTGGAGGAGCACTTAGTAACAAGTTAACTAGATATCCAAAAATCAAAATGAAAGGGTTAGTTCACCCAAAAATGAAAATTACCAATTACCAATTGGAGTTATATAAAAAAATAATAATAATAGCACATCACTCTCACGGCTCCTGGTTGAATAAATGCCTCCTAAAGCGAATCCATGTGTTTTTGTAAGATAAATATCCATATTTTTAAACGTAATAAACTGTTTTTTTCTCACATCCGCTGACTGTGGTAAGAGGAAGACGTTCATTTGGATGATGTCGTCAATAAACACTACCGCTCAGACATTTAAGATTAAGAAGTCTCTTATGCTGCATTTTGGAGAGTATCATACATAAACAGTGGATGCAATGTATGATAGCTTCATAAAAGTGTGGTCACATGAATTATTTTAATGATGTCCTTACTACGTTTACTGGACCTTGATCATGTAAGGATGGTTTCTGTCTGTGCAGGCTCAGAGTGCTGAGAGAGCTGAGGGTGAGTAATTATAGACAGCATTTTCATTTTTGGGTAAACTATCCCTAAGCTGCATGTACTGTATTTGATAAAACAGTAAAACCAGTAATACTATGAAGTAATATTTCAAATATTTAAAATACCTAATATATTTTAAAATGTAATTTATTCCATTACTTCAGTCGTCAGCGTCACATGATCCTTCACATTTCATACTTATTGCATGAAGTTAAAACTGGTGATAATGCAGAACGGACATGGTTCTGTAACATATACAGTAACTGGCCTAGCATGTTTAAACAACCCTAATCTCATTATTACCTAATTTGCCTTCCCTCTCTCTTACAGGTCCCATGGGAGCCCTAAAAATCCCCTTGAGATCCATAAATGTTCAGATATGCCTTTCTACAACAATTTATTCTCTGCTTCCTTACCTAAGGCAGAATATAGCATATTGAAAGCAATCGTCTTCAAAAGACATATCGCGGACCTCTAAGTGAAATATCACCCAAACTGTCACTCTGCCACTTTTAAGTAGCTGTATAATTACAGAAACAGTTTAGAAAGTGTTGAGGAGAGATAATAAGAAAGGTAGCAAAGCTGAAAGAATCTGCTCAGAACACCTTCAAAGTGAGAGGCACATTTATGAAGTGCTATCAAAGTGCCAATTACTACAATGCTTGGATGACATCAGTTACCCTGCAAACTCAAATATTTGAAAGTGCGATAAGTGAATGGTACGTGCGAGGCTGTTTCTTTCACTTTATACCTCTCTTATTTTCGATGTGATCTGATCAAGCTAACTCCTCGGCCAAAAAAAGAACTTGTACTAAACATACGGGGTCAAAAATCGTCATAAAACAAGTCACCTTGCAGTCTCTGAAGCCTCAAGGGTGGTGACAACTAAAAAACATTGAGAGAAGCATTCTGAGATTCATTTCAACAGTCACTCAGCTCAACAATCAAGGGCCTCTCCATCTGAAGAGCCAGGCCACTCACATGTTGCCAGGCAACCTCAAAGAAGGAGTGGAAGTGTCACAATCGAGAAGAGTCATTTAGACACGATCACTCCCAGGTTACAGTGCACTTCAAAAGCTTTGATAAAGTGTTTACTTCATCTGAAATCGTAATTAATGGAGTGTCAATTTGTTATTCGATCACTCTTGACCCTGAAAAAACATTGCCGTTGTATTAGAATGTCTCCTTTCCCGTACCCGGCCCTTGAGTAATGAAATTCACAGGGAAATTCACAAATGGCAAGCCACATTTGAATAGAATCTACAGATGTCATGTCATAATTAGCACACATTAATTCACCCTGGCAAAATAAGGTAAAAAAACGAAGCAATATGTTGCTGCATTTGAACGTCCATCTGTGTATGCGAATATTTGTCCTTTAAAAGGCGACATTGAAGCTCACGGACGGAACTTTAATTGTTTCGCACATTTCTGTTGAAAAGTACCCGGCAAACTTTGCAGCCAATAAATAATCAGAATCACAGACCAAATCAAGCGTTCTTCCAAACTCATTTTCAAGGCCAGTTATTTGAGAGTTATCAGGTCTGATCGCACAATCCCGTAATGCAGGTCTATGCGGACAAAGAAGAGCTCCATTCTCACTGAATTGAAAAACACATTTCTTGTTCTTAACGGTAACTAAGCTGTCAACAGATAAGGAAGTTCACAGTATCGCCTCCCTGGTAATCCATCTCGTGATCGCTCCCCTTGTATTTTCCTTCTAAACAGCTTGGAAATATGGTTTGAGGCCTTTGCCAAATGTCACTCCAAATGCTTCCTCCAAATGCTCCCACAATGAAAGATTTAAAATTGTGGAATGAAAACTGGAGCACACAGAAGGAGCAAAGGAACACAATGTAACTATATGCTAATGGTTGCCATGCCCATGTTGTCACATTTGTCCCAAAAATATCTCAACTGCTCCTAGCAAACTTGCTCCTACTGTAGCAAATCCCAACTGCTTGATTATTTATATGGTCACAAAATCTAAACTATATTATCAACTAGCAACATATATAAAGTTGGTTTCTGTAGGAGTACATAACTTTATCTGTATACAGTATACCCAAGAACTAAGATCTTATGGGTTAGGAACGACATGAGGGTGAGTAATTAATGATAGAACTTAAATTTTCAGGTGAACTATCCCTTTTACATTATAATTTCATGTAAACCGGTGACATTGTGGATATTCAAATGATTCCATAAAATATTTACATGCTTTAGGGAGGACAGAATTAAACTACTCTAAGCTTGTTTCTGTCCACATGGAAATAAACTGAAAATAAATGTCTGTATCATTCTGTATATCAGACACCATCCTGTCAAATATAATACCTTAAGAGTAATTTATTCGAGTAAACAACATCAATTCCCCCCATTCCCACCCCCCGAGCAGACATGCAGATCCAACACCAACCCTCCCCCTAGTTTGTCAGCTCCCCCCTCCAAACCACAAATGCTCACCGCATTATCTGTCAATGCTGATTAAATAATGTAATTAATGACTTAATTAACATTTCTATAATCTATTTTAATAAATCTCAGGCGGCGTAATGAGCGATTTTAACCTCCGGGCTCTGAGTATGAAAATGTGCAGCACCGGTTTGGAGCGGTCGGGGGAGTTTTCCTGCATGACAGTGAGACAGTGGGACTGAGAGGGGGGCACATGAGCAGAGCTCAAGGCCAGTGTCATCAGACTTGCTGTCTGTGCAAGATGAGAAACCTGTGGCAGCACTCTGTCCTCACTCATCACGGCTGACACAGAGGCCTCCCTCATGTGAAGTAAAACCTGCATCACCACTCCTCAAGAAGCATCATTTCTGTCTTGGTGTAATAGTATTTGAGCTCATCTAAACAGTTTGTGCTGAATTATCTATATTTTCCACTGTGGAGGACTGACAGCTGTCAGAAACACTCCCATACATGTAGAATTGTCTACAAACATCCTGTACAAATGCATTTGAAACAGATCTGGAGTGACTTCACTTTGAAATGAATGTAGTGTGCACACAAGCTGACTATCTATCTATCTATTGTATGGGTCAAAATTATTGAATTTTCTTTTATGACAAAAATCAGTAGGAGATTAAGTAAGGATCATGTTCCATGAAGATATTTAGTGAATTTCCTGCCATAAACACACCAAAAAATGATTTATTACTAGTAATATGCAAATCCTGACAAACCATACATCAATGGAACACTTGTTTTTTTGGCTTTGAGACGGTGGCTTCAACAAAACTGATCCTTATGACTGGTTTTGTGGTCCAGGGGTCACACACACACACACACATATTATATATATATATATATATATATATATATATATACAACTAATATATTATACATCATTTACATAACATACTTAACTAAATTGTTATACTTATCTCATATACTTAACTCAGAATTTGTTTTACAATGCAGTACCCTCCACTAAAATATGATAAAAAACATTGCTTTCATTTGACATATTCACAAAAAAAAAACCTTTAATTCAAGTAAAATTATAGAAATAAGTATTAAATAAGTTAAATAAATATTATATATTCCCATGTATACTGTACTGTACATTCACATGACTATTACCTAATGCAAGTACTAGGAAATAAAATGACATATAATATTGCTATATGCAATACATTTGTATACTGACCACACTACATGTACAGTTCCAATAGGTGACAAAAATACAGATTACACACTTTAACTAAGGTTTTGCAATGCAGACAAATTATTTTTGATTCAAATTGATTGTTGCCAGTCTCATTTTTTTCTTGAAGATGGATGTGGGTTCAAAGAGTGAAGAGAGGGTTGGAAAAGCCTCAGCCCCTTCAACCGGACCCTGACCATAACCCTGAGTAATTGGTCGTGATAAAGATCTGACTCTACTTGTTCACAGCCTGGAGACTCACAAGAACCTTATTGTTTATCTCTTAGTGCTGCCTGATCCTAACAGACCATCAGCAAATGCATTACAACTGCAGGCCTTACTCAAACAACATGTAGATACAGCACAATGCAGCATGTGTTTTTTCAGTTTTAAGAGGTGGAATTTAATCACCCAGCTCTCAATATATTTTCTTTTATCATACGTAAGGATTTTATTAAAGTACATGTTGGAGGATCAAACAGACGAAGTGGCCTCAAGCCTGGGGTGAATCAGTATCAGTTAAGACAATAGTATCAAACAAGCTTTGTTATTCAGAAAGGCCAAGACACCGTTGATCCTAGACAAGAGATTACAGTAGATCATTCATTATCTTCAACCTGAAGTACCTTAACAGAAGTGTGAGGGTCAAACATTCCTGACTGTCACATCACCATATAAAGTCTTTCTAGATGTCTTTAATGTCACTGCAATTTTATTCTGCTTCAGGACAAAATGTGCATATTACCACTACATCCCAAATAAGCTATTTAATAAATAAATAAGTAGTTTCCTAAAATGAGATGAACATAACATGTAAAGGTCAAGAGACGTGCAGAGAAGAGGGTGTTTTTCTTTTCTTTTGTTTTCCTAAATGGTTGTCTCCGAGCGCTTTTCCAAAGGTTAAGATGACAGAAGCTCAGATGAGACGCTGAGGGTGGGTGGGAGGGGCCGGTCCCTAAGCGGGGCCTCCAGTCCCCCAAGGGTCCTCACTGACTGAGACGCACCCTGACAGTAGGCAGCAGGACACTGGCACACCGCGGGCAGCATGGGCACCATGGGGCAAATCCCCTTCTCTGTGCCTCTCTTGCACACACACACATGTTGGGTTTACATGTTTTATGGGGACATTCCATAGGTGTAATGGTTTTTATGCTGTACAGACTGAATGTGGTATTGCCCTACACTGACCCTACACCTAAACCTACCCCTTACAGGAAACTGTGCATTTTTAGATTTTCAAAAAACTTCATTCTGTATGTTTTATAAGTTTGTTTCCTCATGGGGACCTAACAAATGTCCCCACAAGGTCAAAATATACTGGTTTTCCTATGGGGACCAATTGTCCCCATAACGTGATAAATAACTAGGTGCACATTACACACACGCACACACACACATGTGAACAACACGTCTCCCAACTGTAAACACAGTACGGAAAAACAAGACTGAAAATGAGAGGATAGTTGTAGGGGAATGGCATAAAAATCCAAAATGACCAAGACGGGAAGAGTGCCAATGAGTGAAAGTTAAGGAGAGAAACAGATTTTGACAGTGTATCATAACCCAATGAAAGAGTGCCATTACACAGCCATCAGGAACATTATAAGGCCTGTTCCAGTGCTCTCCTGCTTGCAGCACCCATTTGGTGTCTAATTCAACTCGATTGTTTGATGATGATTAGTTGACTGGAGATTCGTTTTCATACCGCAAGAGAAAGCTTAAAGTCATGGTGGAGTTTCCTAGAAATGGAACTGCTCTAGAGCAGTGGGTTGTGACCCAAAAATGAGTTGCAGGGCAGCAAGAAAAATAACAATGATAAATGAAAATAATAAAAAGCAACTAACCAGATAATTGTGTATAATTAGGACAGGCTTATGGGGTTTTAAAAAGGATGAGAAAATGTTTCCAGTACCTTTTGTTGTTGACACTAAAGGCCATATGTCTGATAAGACTCTACAGTGCATCTGTCACTTCCACAATTTAGGTAAATGGGTCAATGGTGTGATGCTATGTGATCTATTCATTTGTTAAAAAAAAAAAAAAAAAACATTGAATGAATTATTAAACTGAAACGTTATGGTTATACAACCGTCCTGATATTATAATTATCAAATACTTTTTTCAACATAATTAAGAAGTGGTTATTAATTTGGTATAACTTTTTTTTTGGCATTATTAGAACAAAATGCTTAGAAAGGCATTTACAAAGTTGTGAACAGTTGTAAAATTAATACTTATATTTACCTTTATTTAAGTGTGTGTTGTTGCTTTTTTGGTTGGTTGGTTGCTTCTTTAGTGTCATTAAATTTAATCTTTTCTTAAATAAGTGTTTTAAAATGGCACACAAAATAAATAAATAAAAAAAAAGAAAAACTGGATACACAGAGCATGTCTAAAAATGTGGCATTTTTTTTTTAACTAAATTTTTTATTATTATTATTTTTTAATAAGTTTTACTTTAACATAGACACACTTAAACAGTATGCCAATTGGTTTGCATAAAAGTTGCTTGATATCCCCTCATTTTAAATATAACATAACTTGAACAAAACTATGGAATGAATGAATGAACAAACAAACCTAGACTGTATTTAATACAGGCTAAATATTTATTTGGTGTTGGGTTGGTTCCAACTTCCTAGAGCGCCAGCGACAGTAAAATCAAGAATAATATGTATCCAGAAAACACTGCACGCTCAGCCAGTAGAAAGATCTTTGGACATTTCAAGTTCCTAAAATAGGGGACTCTTGCTGCACACAACATCCTTTATGCAAGCTGCACTTAATGAGATGGGATGTCAACTTGTTACACAAGGCTGATCTTACACAAGATATCAGATAGCTTTTTGGTAATAAATAACTCCCATGCAATTATTAAGAGGTGGAATTCGTTATACGAACACGCTACAATTGTCTGCTCATTTGCATAGATTGCACCTGGGGTGCAATGCATCAAAATGGCACTCCTTCTGCCCTGCTGGTAATCACATACATATGCACATGCAGATTGGTGCACACATATATAAATATGATTGCAAGAGAAACATTCTACATTTATGCATGTTATGTTTTACACATATGGTTTTCTTTTGAAATTTGTCCAAGCTGACCTAACAGGAAATCCAGGAAAAGTATGAATTTATGTATTTTATTTTGTTGAATTGAATTTAGTTAGATATTATTTAAATTATTGAAATCTTTTTATGAATACAATTAATAAAAACACCTGTTGGAAACTTGCAAGCAACTGCAAATTATTATTTTTTAGAGAATACATGTATTTACACTATTCCAAGTGCATGTTCTTAATGTTATAAATCTAGTGCTCCATATCACTGTAATGAGGAGACATCCTGTTTTATGTGAAACACCTTTAGAAAAGAAGAAAACCAGGCACATTCTTTAATACCAGTTCTTTTGAATCTTTCATACTCATTAAAAACCAAAATCTCTTTATTCCTACACACAGAAAACACATTAAGCAAAATGAATATCACTAGTTCAGAAACGATAGACCTACTGTACAGTGGGAGTGTTGAAAAAAATGGCAATTCATATGTCAATAGACATTACATTATGAAATGCAGTTTGGGAATGTCTTAATAACTTTCTTTGATATGTTTGATGAAGGAAGGTATTTTCAAGGTTGTAGCATATGTAATCTAGACAACTTATAAAGTTTTGCTTTTACTTATGTGTTATGTATTAATTTAAAATGTAAATTCTTGTGATGGAAAAGCTGAAGTTCCAGCCTTCAGTGTGATATGATCATTTATCAATGAAAATAGTTGCTTATATTTTGTGGATTTATTTCTTTACATATTCTTTACTGTCCCTTTTGGTAAGTTTAACTGATTCTTATATTCCTGTAAAGTTATGCACTATTTTACACATAAAAAAAGGTTCACAAGCTGCCTTTGGGACGATACCTTTTAAATGGTATAACTTTGTACTAAAGGTTACATTATATTGGTAAAGAAAGTATAGAGTGTGCTGTATATAGTGTACATACAAGTAAGCAAAAAGGTGCAAAAGTGTACTTTTTGAAAAGGTACTGCCCCAGTGACAGTTTTGTACCTTTTTTCCCCCTTAGAATGTACATATACTAGCTCTTTATTCTTTTGTATTTTCTCCGAATGAATTTTTGATTTTGCTGTTGCCAATTTTCAGACAGGTTGTTGATAATACATGAGAAACATTCTACATCTCTAAGGTTTAGGTATAGCTATCTGTTTTATTATTATTGTAGTAATATGCATCCAACATGGGAAAGTGTAAAGAGGCATAAAATGTAATTGGGGTATTTGCAAATATATGCAGTAGAACAAATTACAAGTAATATGTGCAAAAGGTTTTTTCCAGCCTTGTTTTTTTCTTGAACTAGTGGTAGCTATATGTGACTACTTTGTGTACTTATGAATAGTACAAATATTTGATAGCACCAAGATACATACATGGTGTCCCTTGTGGTAAACCTGAACTTAAATCAACATCATAATATATAAGGTGAGATATGTATAGCAATGCAGTACTTCAGCCTGATGCTTCTCTCTAACAATTTAATGTGTTGTTTAAACATAAACCAATTTCCCGTTGTAAAATTACAGCTCATTACTAGTGTGGATAACGGCTGGAACAACAGTATAATGGCGCGAGAACAAATTACCAGCCCAGCCACAATATTAATTACCAGTTCACAAGGCACATTCCACGCTGAAAAAGTGTTTAATAAGAAAACCTATGAGCCTTATTTCCTTGATTACTAACAGCCCCGAATTTTCTTTTCTTTTTTTTTTTCTTACAATAAAGAAAAAAAACAATAAAGAGGGAAGGGGTGTGTTGGAACAATCACTGTACATATCACAAAATTTAATTTACCTCATTATTCTAAAAAGGCACCCAAGGTGATTTTGTGTTTGCATCACTGTTTCCACAAATATCATCTTAAATGTACATATTTCTCTCCATGACTTGACTCAAACGTGGAAGTCTAGCAACATTATTTGTTCCATTATGGGTACAGAGCAGGGTTGATCATGTTTATTTCAGGAGTTTAATGCATTATTTACAAGTCGGATGCTAATAAAAGCAGACTGCTCATTTACTAATGACTTGAAGCACCCGGAGCATTTTTCCAATTACTTATATTAAAACTGAAAAACACTCTTATAAAACCTAGCAGGATAAAGAGAGAGGGGGAGAGAAAGCATGTGTATCCTGTTTTTCGCTTTAATTGAAACAGTTCAAAGATTATTTCGCTGTATTAAACAGACAAACCTAAAGAAATCGAATACAAATGTGATAAATGAAGGCTTGTCTTCAAATAAAGGTGAAATGAACAGCGATGCTGAGGAGCAACAGGATGAAGCTGCTTCTTTTTACAAACACCCGGCCTCTCTTTATGACCTGCTCATTTCAGATCTTTATAATGCGATTCAGAAACAGGCAAGAGAGCAGTTGTCATAAGTTAGAAATGAATGTATTTTATGAACCTGTTCTCTGAGGAAAATAACACTTCAGATTAAATTTGTTTTCTTGTCAGTTGTTGACAGGACGAGCCCAGCAACTTATTACTGTTCGATCTGAAAATGGGCTTGGATATAAATTACAGTAATTTTTTTCAGGGAAAATGAAAGACATTACAGAAGTACAAATAGTGGATAGTCAGATAATCAGACATGAAAAAGCTATCCGCCGTTATTGGATTATGGATTTGTCACATGTTTTTTTGGAATCAGAGGGGAAGCATGTGAACATACTGCCCAATTGGCTGAAACATAACAAAGGCATTTTTATTATCGTTGCAGCTTTTATAGTAATGGATGCTACTCTCATAGGTTTGATTGATTGTATGGATCGTTCTTCTTTCTCTTTTGATTCTTCAAAAGAATAAATCATCGCTTTCATTTCTCTCTAGCTCTGAGGTTTTCAGCAGAGAGCAACACAAAACGCTCCTCGTTCAAAATAAGTCATTCTTAAAAGATTTTAAAAGACCTTATGCAATGAAAAAGTTCATTTCCAATCATTATTTTCAGACCGATCTTTTAATAACATCAGTTTATGACACAGTAGATGTGACACATCCCACGAGAGGAAACACACTGCTATTTGTTGTTATTTTTGTCAGATAGTTTTAAAGAGGCTTATTGAACAGGGTCAAATTCCTTATGAGCTGGATGTGTCATGTACTTCATCTAATAGCTTGTCATTACTGATAACATCTAAATGAGTTACCTATTAACTTCAAAATGCTACACTCATTGGAAAATACAGGAAAATTAGTTAAGCTTGGCTATTGAGTTGCCATATATATATGTATAACAAATGAACGAAGGCGAAATGCGATCAATATAGCTTTTAATTTTACACCTCATTGATCATGTCAATATCTCACACACCTTCAGCAATCAGTAGAAAAACTGACTTTTTCCAGACTAGATTTCCAAGCTGACTGTGTATAACCTCTGAAAATGCATATCCAAGAATGCATATCTCCTTTAAAAGAAATAAAGTTTGTACGCTCACCGCTCATGCAGTAATAATTTGGCTCTATAATGCTAATAGACAACAGCTCGAAACACACTCGGGGACCTCATGCGATCTCATTTCCCTTACAGTTGGTTTATTGCTTTACTGATTATAATGGTAAACATAGAGAAGTAAATTAAGAGTGAGATAGTAAAGGGCTGATTGAAATCTAATCAAATTGATCTCAACTTTAATCAAGCATTAGTAATGACTTGAGGCAGCAGTGGCCTGTAACAAATATGACGCACACACGCGCAAGTATACATGCACACATACATATAACAGTCTGAGAAGCCATCTGGTCTAGATGAAATATGAAAAGGCTTGTTTAATCCAATACACACTCACTTTTAACACACACAGAGATATGAATCGTTCGAGAAGAGCAAATGTGTTAGCTGGAACAAATAAAACAGCGGTGGTCTCGATCTCCCCTTCTCATTCTCTGATGTCACGAGGTAGTTAGAGTTTGCAAATGGTGTCACATGGTTTATTGTTATTTCTATAATTAGACAGCCACAGATGTGCACACCTCCTGCCAACTCCGAGCCTCAATTCCTAAATTAATTCTAGTCTCCCTATTCATCTCTAAAACAGGTTGAACCGGAATAGGGAGGGTCGTTTTTTTTTAACTGAGAACATTATCATTTAGGTGTTTAGCCACAAGACAGGTATCAACAATGCCCGGATGTACTCACTTGATCAACAGGGCTTCACTAAGCAGGCCAAAGCCGATTGCAGCTGACTTGAAGAGCAAGTGTGGAGGGGGATTGTCAAAAGCAGTCATCATTCGGTACACCACATATGGCACCAGAGACAGCAGGAGAACAGCGATGGTTAGAATTGGCCAGGTCTGCCACTGAGAGGCCACGGTGCGCCAGGGTGCACATCTCTGCAGCTGATACTGAGGGAGACATAGGATAAACAGGAAGAGGGCAGTTTAGTCACAGACGTGTAATTTTTGGATTCTTTTTGCTATACCAGCTTAATATGTAGATATGTATAAAATGATAAATGATAATAAAATGAAAATTATTGTCATTTTAGGGCACTTTCGAAATACATCCCTCCTAGTATGAGCATCTTGACTTAATACGAACAGGACAAGTGAAGTTTTCAGGAATTCTGTTTAAAAATAGACATTATTTTGTCTCTTTAGAGTAAAGTATTTGAAAAATTGTGAATGCTAAAGGGGTCAAGGTTTGGCTGGTGAGCATGACTATGTTACAATCTGCTTGTAGATGCAGTAACTATACCATCTGGGTCACAAACAAACAACAACAACAAAAAAAACATCTTCACTGATGGTCACAAAAAGACACATATATACACACATATATATATATATATATATACAAACATCCAAAATTTTATTTAATTTATTTAATATTGCATTCTTCCGGGTGTCCTGTGCCAGGCAAGCAACTGTCATTGAGATAAGTGGGAACCGAAGTATTACAGATCTCCTTGGGTTAACAAGTGTTGCTTGTTTAAAAAAAATAGGTCAAAACATTCAACTGCCATTTAAACAATAACTACAGTTAATCGTAACAAAAGAAATTCAAATCATTTCAGCAATCAAAATATTTCTGATAGCATATTAGAAAAGCTTGTATAAAAGTATGCTGTTCTGTTTTCATTCCGTATCCTGAGGCCTAGTCATTAGGGCTCCACAGAAAACAAACAAGCTGCCTTTGTGAGGCTAAACATCCCTCCTGACTACAGCTTGTGGCTTCACACCTGTTCTCTCTCTCTCTCCCCTTGGCTTCAGGCATGGAGAACTCTGTCACGGCCACACATTGCGTGTGTATGTGTGTGTGTACACTCCCGCGCCCTCAGGCACTTTGTCGCTGACATTTTGTTTTATAGCCTGTTTTATTAATATTCTTGCCACTTACCAAATTAATATCCGAGTTGGTGAGAAATTTAATAACCACAAAATATTTTACAGGAAAGTATTTACTCTGAGGAAGTAGATGAATAGATCGCCACATCCTCAATTCATCTCAGAAAATAAACCAAACAGCTATTATTTTTCCAGTGGATTTTTGTAGGCCACACAGAACGCTAACCTACAGTGTACACTGTATTTTATATATATATATATTAGAGCTGCACAATTAATCGCTAAAAGATCGCGACCTTGATTCGACCCCCAACACGATCTTAATCCAGCATTTATAAGATTTAGCCAATTATATTTTCAAGGACAGAAGATGAGCATAACTCCTCTGATCTCGAGATAACATGCGATCACTCACAGCGGGCGTGATGACTCCTGACGTCAAGTCAAGTCACTTTTATTTATATAGCGCTTTTAACAATACAGATTGTAGCAAAGCACTGAACATTATCAAAT
>JAUMHE010000099.1:2109750-2120176 GCA_032359235.1 Enteromius mattozi | reverse complement strand
TAATGGTGATGTTTTTTCTTTACATTATTACATTATTTTTCATTACATTTCTTTAAATTTAAAGCAAAGAGTATTATCTATTATTTTACTGCTGTTTGATAACCTAATGTTCAGGGGTAAATCTTTAAAATAAAAAAAGTTCTCCAGAATCGTGAGAGAATCGTGATCTTTATTCTAAGCAAAAAAATCGTGATTCTCATTTTATCCAGAATCATGCAGCTCTAATATATATATATATATATATATATATATTATTTTCTTTTCAACAGTGTACACTGTAGCATTGGTTAGCATTCTGTATGGCAAACAATATATATATATATATATAATTAGTGCTGGGCAATCACATCCAAAATAAAAGATTTTGTATAGATAATGTATGCGTGTGTACTGTGCATATTTAATATGTATATATGCACACACATGCGTGTAGGCCTATATATTTACGAAAAATATATGTTATGTTATATACATGTTATGTATTAAATATATTTATATATAATATAAATTATATAAATATAAATATATACGTCTAAACACACGCAAATATTTTCTAATTATATACTGTATGTCTTTATATACACATAATAAATTTGCACCATAGGACATGGTCCGATTTTTATTTGTCAACTACCCATATAAAAAGGTTGGAAATGTTGGAAAAATTATTCAAAATCTCACATTTACTTCAGTGTGCTACCTGCCACTTCTTTGCAATTGTGAAACTTACTAGCAATTTCTGAGTGAAAATGGTTTTCTGTTTAGTGAATAAGCACAGGTCATTCCTTCAAACTTCAAATTTCGGTCCTCGTGTGCTTTTGTAAACGAGGAGTAAAAATTTGCCTAGACAAAAAGAAACTTGAGAAAAAGAAAAAAAGCCTGACAAGCTAACCACTCCTGGTGTGATATCTGGAACAGCATTTAATTAGTGTCCCTGCCTCATCTGCAAATGCATACCGCCGCCTCACTTGTGTTAGAACAGCTATTCATTAATTAGATTCTTTGTGGCAAGTGCCACTGAACTATCTGCAATGTTTAAGGTTGCATCAAGCCGCAGTAAGTGCTTTCCTGATAGTGGGACGCATCCATCTTCATTTCTCAGCCTCTATGTTTGACTCTGCCCTTCAGCCAGACGGAGAAAAACACAGAGACAGAAAGAGAGATAGGAGAGAAGGAAAGAGAGCTTCAGAGCGACCTGATACGATTCATCCTAAGCAGACCCTGAACTTTCACCTGCTTTTATTTCCACACCGAAGCTAATTAATTTACAAAGGTAAAGTGGGTGCCCACTTGTGGAGGCGTACGAGAGGTGCCATGATCTGAGGCACATGCGGCAACAGATACAAACCAACATGTGGAGCTTTTCAGGATCTCGCCGGAAAAAAATCAACATCAAAGGCAGCCAAATATAAACAGGCCAGATTCCTACCGCAAACAGATATGGGCCATGAGAGGAGAAGCTGTCCCACTAGCACACAGATACTTCCTGAATGGCCTTTTCTCCTTCCCTGCGGTTCGTACTACACAGTGTACCTACACACCCCCCATGCCAGCCTAATCTTCATCCAAACAGCTCTCCTTCACCTGAATGTAAACACTAGACAGTCTGTACATCATGAGCAGCCCTTGCTCCTCTGGGTGTTTTGCATTAGTGTGCTCCAGGTGTAATATCAGGGTTTATTTAGTCAAGGAAGGCATGTGGCATTAGTAGCACAGTTAGACAGGCTTCTTATATGTAGACGCATGATTGCCTAGTATTCCCACAAGAGTACTGATGGATAAATGGATTTAGGTTTGACTTGATGATGGTTTGAAGCTGCTGTTTTTAATGGGGGCTGTTTGTTTTGAGTACATTTAAGGGGGTATTTACATAACCCAAGAATAGGGGGCATTGGAAAGTACGGGGCCTGTGTGGACCGTCATGCTTGCTAATACGTTCTGGAGTTTTAATTTAGCTGATTTCCTTCACCCTCATGTACCTCTTTCCCTAAGCCAAACTCGGATTCGGTTTCTACATATCATACCCAAATGTTTTTTGTTTTCTTTTCTTAAATGTCAAGGTGGTCAGTGTGTTTCTATTTATATATGTACAGCATTTAGGGATTTTTTCACAGCAACTTTTTCAATGTCAAACTTCAAAGTCAGTAACGTATTTTAATTATAAAAAATAAATGTATAAGTTATTATGTGATAGCAAAAATAAATTTACAGCAGCCATTACGTCAATGTTCAATGTCCAATTATTCTTCAGAAATCATTTTAATATGCTGATTTGGTGCACAAAAAATGTGCTGAATTTTAAATGTCATTATAATTCTTTATGATTGTGTTTTTATAAAAGTAATACATCCATGCTGAAAAGTAACAAAAGTATTTTTTTTTCTCTTCAAAAGACAAAAAAAGTACCTAACATACTGTATTTTTTTCAAACTTTGCATGCCATACCATTATATTACCCAACCCTGACCCTAAGATATTGCAGCTATGAAGACATACTTTCTTTTAATTTAAAAGAAAAACGTTCCACTTTGCTAATGCACTAGCGTGATGGTATTTTCATTCTAAAGTATTATAGACCAAAATAGTCCTGCTTTTATTTATAAACTCTAGCTTATTGAAGGAAAATTTCTGCCTTTGTGCTTGAGCTTAATAGATACCAAGAACTGAGATGCTACTTTGTTAAAAAAAAAAAAATGAAACATAGTTTTCCATCATCTAAGGATAATGGACACAATTCCCAAGGTAAAAGCTTTTGAGGGCTAATATGTTGTTGAACAATGTGAGACTTCTAATGGAGGGACAGTAAAAGAAAAGGGATTCACGGAGGAAGATAAGGGTAGAGAGAATTGGTCATTCCCTTTGTCTTAAATAATCACAGGCAAGATGGCAGAGCCAGTTAAAAGTTTTTTAATGGGTGAGCACTGAAATGGAGCACTACTGTGCAGCTGTTAGTAGGGGAGTGACGAGACACTTATCCCACGAGACAAGATGAGACGAGACACTGGGTTCACGAGACGAGACGAGATGAGATTTTTAGACTTTTTCAAATAAATCCTCAATGATAAAATATATTGGGAAAAATAGTATTTTATTCAACAAAAACATTTGAAAAATGTAGGTGCATTTTGTTATCAACTTTTTGAAATTAAACTATTTTAATGAATTACATGCAGTAATAAACAACATGTGAACACTGCAAAATATTTTGCCACAAACTGACAGGCAGGTAATTACACAAAATGTATAAACAGTATAAATAAATAAAAACAAATAACACAAATATTTTTTCAAAAAAGCTTCAGAAAACAGAGTCAAACAAACTTGTCTACAGCAAACGCCACGCCAGCTTAAAGGCCAAAGTATACTTCAGCCAAAGACTTTGCCTTAGCCATCTGCATTATGTCATTTTCGTCATCAGGAGGGTTAGCGGACACAAATGTGTCAAGCTCGTCTGTCCGCAGACGTTTTCTGTTGTAGATGTGTTGCGCCGCATCATACCACTATCGCAAGGATATTGCAGACCAGTCGCATCTCGCGAGATCTCATGCCACGAGATCTCGTCACACCTCTAGCTGTTAGCGTTGTATCTTTATCCTCTCAGTATACGCCCCTGGGCCACTGTCATATTTGTATTTAAACAATACCTCTATCAAGGCTAAGGAGATGCGGTTTGGGTTGAAAGAACCGCAAAAGGGTCACAAAGTACTGCTGGAAAATTTGATTACCCTGGAAGACCGAAAGAAAAGAAGCAACATTATTGAGACAAGCAGTGGAAAAGATAGGCTTGTGGGTTTCCATGTTTTTTTGTTTCTTCTGAATAGAACTATTGGATGTAAACAAGATTTGTGTGTTTTTGTTTTATTTGGTTTATGTGGTTTATGAGGACACAAATGTGTATAAAGACATGGGTATGACGTAGGTATTACAATATGTAGGTGTTTTATGAGGACATTTTCAGTGTGCCCGTAATTCAAAAGGCTTAAAAAACATACTAAATGGTGTTTTTTTTTGAAAATCTAAAAATGGCTGTAGTTTCCTGTAAGGGGTAGGTTTAGGTGTAGGGTCAATGTAGGACAATAGCACATACAGTTTGTACAGTATAAAAACCATTACGCCTATGGAGAGTCCCCATAAATCACAAAAACCAACATACGTGTGTGTGTGTGTGTGTGTGTGAAAAAAAAAAATACTGTAGTTATTTATTAGACAGATAATAAAAAAAAGTATATATATATATATATATATATATATATATATATACTGTATATGTATAAACACACTTGACTGTGAGTGGGACATCCTCATATACTGTATATAGTGACCACAACAATAAAAATCCCCCCTTTCTGTTGTTACAACATCTGCAAGCCTTAATAAAGCAATTAGTTGCCTGTGTGTTTTATATCCAAATAGGACAAATTCAAACCATCTATAAGTTGATATAGATTAGCTCTTTAATTGGTAATGAATGTGAAAATTGTTCTCCCAGCTTTTGATACATGACCTCTTTACATGTTTTGAATGCATATGTGCAATGAAGTGGATGTAAAGGACAAATGAAATGGGTCAGGCATCTGTTTTGATAAAAGAGATGCTTTTTATGTAATTAGGCATTCAAAACAGTGGTGGATAATTAAACATCATATTATCCCAAATGGTGCAAATTTGTAACATCTTTAGTAGGTAATCCAGTATAACCACATAGTTAGTATGCTTGTTGTAATAAATTAACTCTTGGTTAACAATCACAGACAGTGTTGTGTTCATCACCTCCTAATGTTTTATGAAAATGACCTTTAGGAGCCATTCCAATCAATCAATTAGATGACACAAGGCCTATTGGGATTATTTAATAGCCAACATCTCAGAAGTAGGACACTACACATTCTTCTATGATCCATATTAATAAGGCAACCCAAATACATTTTCTACATTTGTGCATTACGTATATATGACATCATTTTTGGAAATGCATTTCACCTGAGGGCCTGACTACATCTATTATAAATTTGTTTCTATATTTACAAGATGTCCTCTTTGCACTAGTGCATACAAAATCAAGCACGCAAACAAATAAAACCGATGCCACTGCTGTGGTACAATCAGCACAGATCCACTGGCAATCTAGGAACACTGGGATACGGAGTCTATGGAAACAATCACAATAACATTTCTCTCAGGGGAAACCATAATGACTGATCAAATCTGCAAGAGGGGCACAGTTCATCTTTAACATGCTGTAAATGACATCGGATGAAAAAAGGAAACAAAAAGCACAAACGGTCAAGTGAAAGGAAAGATAAAAAACACCCTGGAGAGAAAGGACAGAGTTGGGGGGGAAAAAAGGGGTGGAGGAAAAAAAAGGCATGAATATATTTTGCCCTCTCCCTCCGGCTGCTATTTTGCATTGACATTGCTGTGTTGGCGTGGGAGTGGAGGACTCTGTTAGACCAGCATTAGCATAAGTTGATCAGAGGGTCTGTCTGAATCTGACAGGAAAGAGGATGGGCCCTGAAGTGAACACTTTGTGACCACTATGAGATGCAGAGAGACAACTTTACTGCAGCATCAAAGACTCGCGCTCATTTCCTGTAGCTAAGTGAATACTGACGGCTTGCTGAGAGCTTCCACCTGTTTTACAAGTTGGTGGTGGACAGAAAAAGCCAAAACGTTATCATAATAATATAATAAAGTCTTCTGAAGACATAATAGGCATTATTCACTGATAATATTCCACTGTGATTTAAACTCGAGAACTGGATGAGTCAAATCTTCTAGGCTGGTTTTGTGAACTTCTGTAGATCAACCATGAATGTAAAAGAACCATTTTTAGGTGAATAAGGATTTTGTGGGCCATTTTTGAAATATCATGGATCGTTTTTTGATATTTTTATGCTTCTTTTTGGAGATCGACAGCCCCAGTTCCCAGCTTTGTTTTATTGAAAAGCATGACATGATGTTCTTCAAAAAAAATGACATGATGGTAAATAATGACAGGATTTTCTGTTTCCAGTCAGCTATACCTTTAAAATGTTTTATGAGAGTTATTTCACAAATGTACACTTGACATCTGATTCAGCAGAGCAGTAATAAAAACAATGTCAAATGACAGATTTAATAAAAAATGATGCTACAATAATAAGGCAGAAAATGTAGATAGAGCTCAATGAGCGGAAATAAGTGATTTTTAAAAGATTCTTTCCATTTAAGCACTGAAGTGTCAATTTTGTTTTTATTTTCCACTGTGGAAAAGAAAAAGTAAAGAAAAAAGAAACTGTTCTAAGCAATTGCTTTCCATAACGATTTACGGTTCGTTAGACAATTTAATTTATAATTGAATCAGATGGTTGTGGCTCTGTCTAACTCCCTGTCTCCCAAGGATGAGAGCTCGTTCAAACTGTTTCATTAACACCAGGGGCCTATAGAAAAACGACCCCAGAGCGCACCGCGCTGTTCCGAGCGTAAGTTGTTCTGCAAAACAATACAGTGCTAATGGAACATATCCGAGCACTGAAAAATTCTACTGGGAACCAGAAATGACAAGTTTCATGACAGCTTTGCCTCTTTGGCTCACTCACAAGCAGTCTGTCATAAAAAATAAAAATAAACCTTTAGTCAAATTAATTCAACAACTGGCAACGCCTTGCTAAGCCACCCAAAACACCCGAAAGATCCTCCCTTTGGTGAAAACCTACCACAAATTACCCATAAAAGCTAATTAATACAAAAATATCCCCAAAAATGTACTGCCTGTGTACAAAGGAAGCTTTATAGTCACATTACTAATTTAAGATTTTAGCGCATTTTCCTGAGGAACAGTCTCTGAAATGGGCTTATGTGTTGTTTGCAGACCGACGGTCTAACGTTCCTGAAGCATGAGAGTAGAGTCCATTAACTAATAGAGATTAAAAGCCTGATGCCTCTCCCCCTCCCTCGGATTACACTTCCAAAGCACACAGCTGATTGATGAGAACCAGCAGGCTGCCTGGAATCTCCGCTTTCATTAAGGTTTCCCTCCCTCCTTCCCTCTTTCCATCCACCCATCCCTCCATCCGCTTCGCTATACCTCCGTCCGTCTCAGTGGGGGAAGAGGGAAGTAAACAGATGGAGAGGTCTGGAGGAGATAAGTGGCAGCACTTTAGCATGAGCACTATAAGGGTTCCGTGCACCAAAGGGTCATTTCTGCCACCTGATGTGATCCATTCTGACATGAAAGAACTCCACCTATATGTCATCTTCCTCTTTGTGCAGGTTCTCTCATGAGCGGGGCCGGACTTGACGGAGCTCCTGGACCACGAGGCTTGACTTTTAGATCTTATAAGGTGCTCTCAGAGTCCACAAGATGGAAGATTTCTGCAAACAGCAGTCCGAGATGGAGATGGAGGCAGCTTGGTAGAAGTGTGTGTGTTTGAGAGGGGGAGGATTCTCAGGAGGATAAGGTGCCCTGACAAGGCAATCAGGAGCGAAGTGATTCTGCAGCCACACGACCTCAGTGCTCTCGTCCCTCACTCTGATGAGCTTTTGACAAATGGAGAACAGCCGAAATTGGTTTTGTATGAGCACTTTCAGATCTGTCTCTTAGCAGGATTATTGCCACCTGTCTTCATTGGCTACATGAGTCCGTCTATTCAGCGCACTCACAGGTTTAGTGGCTGGATAAAATGGCAAAATGGCTCAAAAAAGCCCCACTAACCTTCCATCTTGGCCTTATAACTATTAATATTCAAGCCAGCCCTCCCCTCTTCCTGTCTGTGCCCAGGTGACCAAATTGCAGAGGTCAACAGCGCCACTCCAAACAAATCTGTTCATCGCATATCGTCCAAATGTCAAGCAGAAGCTGAAACAGGAGGCTTGTGGAAGTGCGGGACTTATTACCAAAACCCCATCACAACCCTTACAATCTGCTCGTGCTCCCTATTAAATTAATGACAGATAGTGCATCGCAATCAAGTGAACCTCCATAATCGGATAAGTTACTCAATTCAGATAATGAAAGCTGAGGGAAACTTTGTCTTGGGGACAGTGATATCTCCAGTGATCAATCAAGGAGCAGCTGCAGCACTTTAGAGATTCTCTTTTGTCTAATCATTATAAGGCAACAAAAGAGAAACTATTATTTTAAGTCTGGGAAACAGAATCAATAGTCATGATCGATAGGCAGATTCACAGACTGTGTCACATTTACAGGATGAGAGTGTTGGATTGCGGTGACTCAGCTCTGTTTTTTGTTAGGCGAGTATTTTCACATCAGGGACTGGAGGGAAATAGAAAATAATTAGATAAAATAAATAATGTGAGGATAGAAATGGAGGTTTGCAACCTTTAGCATCTTAAAATTAAGACTGACATAAAACCAGCTTGAAATAGTCTATTATGACATAAATATAGTACTTTTAATGAGACCAAGTGTATGACAACATGCGTCTCTGTTATTGTACAGGCAACACCCACGATTAGTGCATCAACAGTGAATAACTAGAAACTCATCTTAAATATGCGGTCATAAAAATGGCTATGAACACTACTAGATGGTATGAAAAAAACCCCAAAAAAACTATGAAACGCTATTTTTATCAGGCTTTTACCTGATCTTTACACAAATTTCATTTGCAGGTGGCATGAGGGAGAGGGCCGCACTCATGGGCCCCATGTGGCAGCCACCCAAAAGGACCCTGAAAGATCCTCCCTTTGGCAAAACCGCACCACAAATGACTCATAAAGGCTAATTAATGGAAAATTACAAAATTATACATGGAAATGTACTGCTCGCATACAAAGGAAGCTTTATAGTTAATGCAAAAGCCAATTGACCTCAGATAAAGTGATATGTATAAACACGCAAAGATGAAAAGGACTAGTATTTACTCAAGGTTAGTCTGACACCTGTGTCAGATTGTAAGCGCTGGGATTTTTTAATTAAAAAGGAATGCCCTCATAACAAATGGGACAGGACAGACACATCAGAGATCCATTAATTAATATGCGTCAGTATGGTATGTTTGGCACAGACTGAGCTTATCAACTGTGGTGAAATGAGAGCTATTACACAACCTTAAGCTGTGGTAAAAACATCAGAGTTAGTGAAATAAAAAGGTGCAGAGTGAATGAGAGATGTACTGTCTGTCTGTATACGTGAGTGTAAACTTGTATGTTTGTGTGTGAATTCAGTAACAGAGAGGATCAGGTTAATAATAATAATAAAAAAATCTATTTTATGTTAAACAGAAGAAAGAAAGGTGATTAAATGATGAAAGATTATACAATTTTGCATGAACTATCTATTTAATATAGTTTAACTGTTCATATAGTGTATTAAGTCATCAATATTAAGCCACACAGTCACACTTCATATTGTCTTTAACTACTGTGTACTTACATCTAAATTATCATTTGGTACAATGCACTTATTGTGTACAGACATGTTTTGACACTTTACTTACATTTTTAAAAAATCCTACTTGTAATTACATCAGTAATTAACTTCTGTAACTACATTTAAAATTACACTGTTGACCCGTCCCACACCTTCACCCATAATTACACTATACCACTAAACCTAACCTTGCACTTATCCCACCTCAATGGCAGCAAAGTGTTTAGCAATATAATATGAACACAATAAGTAAATTGTACTCATGTTTTGATGCAAGTACATAGTAGTTAAGGCCACCTAATTGTGTGGCCAGCCACACATTTGTGAGTTTGAACAACACCTGACAACACGTAACTAAATGAGAATTCTATAAATTAAATATGTCCATTTTGACCCCTAAATCAAAAGCACAAGAACAAAAGACCTTTGTTTAGTGCTCTCTCTTTAGTATAGCCCTACAGTCTTGTAGTATATCTCTGCCCATCACTACAGAATAGTCTATACTTCTGGCCCAGAAACATCTCAAAAATATAAAGTCTGCCAGACTTTAATTCATTCATGTTCATAAAATAGAACTTACATCTGACATTTACACAAGTAAGTGGGACATCAATTATGTAAAATTAAACCAATCCCTTGTGTTTGACTTTGGATGAGTGCCTTTAAATACCTTATGGCAGTAATTTTGCAAATGATTAGGCAGATAACTCATGATGGAATGGTAATTTCAATGATTAATACAAATAAGGAGGGATTGGTTGGCGCCATGATCTAAAAAGTCATTCTTGCATTACTACTTTCTTTTTATCATTTTCCCCTTTAGGTAAACTTTTAAAGTTGGCCATGGTTTCCTGCCTGACAAACAATTGTGATTTATGTTTTACCTCATTACTACGCACAATGTTTCTTACCTTTTATTATTAAACAGACATTTTTGCTACTTTGCTACTTTATCTTAAAGACATGGTAACACAATTTAGATTAGGTAATGCATATTTACTACTATATTTAGGGGGGGGGGGGGGGGGGGGGGGGGGGGGGGGGGGGGGGGGG
>JAUMHE010000099.1:2091915-2109740 GCA_032359235.1 Enteromius mattozi | reverse complement strand
TATTATTAAACATAAATTTTTTCTAATTTGCTACTTTATATTAAATACATGGTAACAAAATTTTGATTATGTAATGCATATTTACTAATATATTTACCCCCCCCCCCCGACCCTTACCCTTTAGATGCACAAACAAACAGCCAATATGCTAGTAATATGCATGCTAATTAGCAACTAGTTAGTAAATAGTGTTCCCTAATCTAAAGTGTTGGCATGCATGCTTTAGAAGCATTTTTCATTGTTAGTTCATGGTTTACAAAAATGGAATCGTATCGTATAAATCATATAATAATCAGCATATAGTTTAGATTGAAATTTCCAACCTGGAACTCAAATACAAGAATAAATTCAGCAGTACTTAAGCACCACTAACAATAATAGTTATCGTTCTAAACACAGCGTATTCTTCACACCAGACTACACAGATCAGTGATCACATTAATAAATAACAAAGCAAATAATGTTTAGCACAAATTTCCCTAAAGACTGTCAGCAAGCGTAATCAACTCTTTTAAGTATGTGTTGATTAAAGTAAAAATGAACTGTTTTGTCCTCAGGGATGTGTTTTCATATGAGGCAGCCTCTTCTGTTCTCTCTCTCTTTTAACACATTCTCTTCAAACCAGAACCCTGCTTTAGTCTTCCTTAAGTATAATCATCCAGAAAATTAATAATCATTTTCTAACACCACAATGAATCATTACGCTTTGGACAATTAATAATGGAGGAATGAACCAAGATCTATAATTACAATGCTTATGATGCATATCATCAAAATTTTAATCCAACATTCCCCCATTTAATTTAGCCCAGGTTGTTGGTCATTAGTGGCTTTTCCGGTTGACTTGAAGGTGTTTCAATCAGCAGAATCACTGCTCACTTCAAAAGCTGTACGTAGGTTGATTAATTCTGTCAAAAGAAGCCATAGGGAGTTTTTTTTTACTCTTTCCCAAAAAGCAAACTTCAACTAAAGCCCTAGTTCTTATTTCTAAAATGTTAAATGGATAAAATTAGGTGGGTTACTTTTGTGTATACACTGTGCAGCAATATTGACTATAAGATAAAATGCAGAATATTGACTTGGCAATATTGATTTTTTTAAGAAAAATCAAAAATTAATTTCAGCCTTTGAATTTCTTCAAACCAGTTAAACTGTCAACCCCCACATGAAAAATGTAAATACTGAGTGAACCTTTTAACGGTTCTCTTGTAGGGTGTGCCTTGAACGTTCATATAAGCTTTAGGGCAGAACAGTCATCCGTCCCCCATGACCTTGAAAGTACCACTCGACAAATTAATTACCATTTTTTGATGAAATAGTTCAAGCTTGTGCTTACTTCAAACAGTGAGGGGGCTTTTGCTCTTCACCCAGGCAAATGGCATGTTTCTTCATTTACTCACAAGAACGACAGGATAAAAAACTTGGGGGTGGGGTGGCACTTCCTGTAGTGTTCCTCTTTCTCGAGCCAACAGGTCAATGCGAAAAGTAGCCTGAGATGTTGTGTCATTTCCATAAACTCAAGAGCATGCCCTCACATTGAGTGCATATCTGTTCAGCTCAAAATATCAGCACAATTGCAAGCTTAATAAACCCATTTACCCAACTAATCATGAAGAAGAAAAGCAGTTCTTCAGCCTGGTTCAGAGGAATCCGGGAGCACTCATTCTCAATGGGCTCATTACAAATTGTTGCCCACTCTTCTACAATTCCACAATGCTGCTCTGTGGTCAATGACAAATAAGAATGGCTGCTTTGAAGAAAAAAAGTTGTTTATAACAAATGTACAAAGTTCTTAGAAATGCACTCTTTGTATTCTTTTTTGAAATACAGTTTTCACAGTAGAGACTTCTACAAATATCATCTGCATGGAGAAATAAAAAGAAAGTAAAAAAGTGAAATCGTGTGCACACATCTTAATCACTATTCAAAAAACCCAAAAAAAAAAAAAAAGTTTTTATTTATTTATTCATTCATTTATTTACACATAGCACAGATTATTAATCTGAAATTAAAAAACATAAAAAGCTTAAACTAGTTAATAAATTCTGCTTTCTAAGAATATTATTAATTTTATAAGGCTTTTATATTTACTATGATATGAAGACATCACCCTGACATTTTTACTTTATGTCGTAAGAAATTTGAAAAATATTTTTAAATTAATTATATGTTGATCCCTATTTAAATTAAAAACATACAAACCACAGAAAAGAAGCATTCAAGCTGTATAAATTGCATTTATAATTTATTTTTGAATTTGAAGTTAATTGATAAAGCATAAGTCCATACAAATGGTTCAAAGATCTTGAGCATAAAACACATATCGGTAGGTTTCATTGCTGTCATGTATGTAAGTATTAAAAGAAAAAAAATGGTCAAGGTTTTGCTTTGTGTTTGTTTTACGAATTAGATGAACTTCAGGAAACAAGACATATGCAGTTAGCGAATCTAGTCATAATATACGACGTCTTTTTAAACACAGGCCCTCATGATCGGTGCTTGCTTGTATGCGCTCTCACACACGCACACACACACATAAAACATGTTTTAATCAGTATCTAGAGATGCCGACTGAAAACATCTCTGCATTCAAGTGGATGAGGAACGTCCTTGAGATTTTGCGGATTTAAATAACCTATTCTTGCAATGAGAGGAGCTTCATTAAACGAGCTAGAAAAATGTCTTTTAACATTCTGAAAAGAGGAATTCTCTTCTCCTCAGTAAAGCGGTGCGCTTTCAGAGGTCCACATATTCATTAGCACATAACATTACCGTTCCTTCTGAGGTAATTTGGTCGCTTCTAGTGTAACAGAAAACTGATCCCTGAATTCCAACTAATGACCTCGTCTCCTTTTCTCCAGTAAGGCAGCAACCATTGGCACTCAAAAGTGCGAGCTAAAACTAACTGGACCTCGATGAATGACCAATTGTAGTTGCAATATCAACGATATCATTGTTAAGTTTGATTTCAGTTGAAATGGACACAAGTGTCGCATTTACCAGAAAACCAGATGTTGTCTAAGCACAGGCAACCTGGAACGTATATCTCCGCGACTGAAGACAGTATACATGTACCTACAGAAGCGATTTCGCAGTAAGCTTTCTCATGCATTCAAGCCCATCTGTTTGGGAGAAGTGAGCAGCACAGTCTTTAGCCTGTGATAACATACTGCTTTGTAAAGGCTGACTTGTTTTACCATCGCTGAAATATCCTGACAAGGAGAAACGAATATGACAACTATCAGAACAACACTTCATTAGATCTGCCTTTGCTAAAATTAATCAACGGCAGGCGGAGGGCTGGGAACGCGCGTGAAAGGCAGGAACATCAAATAGAGCGCCGTCCCAGAGCCTGTGCCTTTGTAGAACTTGTTTACTATCCCCAAGCCATTCAAAATGTCAAACTTATTTATTCTAACTTGAAGAGGCACTGCGGCCTTCTTTTTATATTTGTCAACACTGCAAGCCACCAAAGCATTATTTGAGGAGAGAGAGAGAGAGAGCGGGAAAGGGAGAAAAAAGACAGACAGAAAGAAAGCATTCCAGATAAAATCCTTTTATTTCTCCATTTCTCTTTAGGGAGAAACCACCCTGACCACTTCATAGTTCTCGCTCTGCCATGTCAGGGCACAAAAATACCAGCGCAAATCATGACCACACACAATGGGCATGTGATTTATTTAAACACCCTGTGACTCACTTTGCCCCCCCTCATGAGCAAACTCCTCCATGCACTTCATCAACGCAAACCTTTAATGAGCTGACAACAAAGTAAACAGATCTCACTCTTTTTTGGGGGTTCTTTTGTGTCTTTCCGTCTCACTTTGTGTCCATGTTGAGATTAGTAGCGCTCGCATCCGCTATTGGTACTGGCCACACCTTGGCAAAGACAGCGAATGGAGAGAGCAGGCGGAACCAATACAACGGGCCATATGCCCCAACATATGTACTCTGAGCAGCAGGATGGATGAAGGAGAAAAGGAGAGGGAGGTGGGGAGAGCTAAAGAGACTTGAGGAATGGAAGAGAATAAAAAGATAAATGTGGAATATGGGTGAATGAGAAAAGGAGAGAGAAAGAGATGGAGGGAGGGATGTGGTGGGGCAGGTGTGTCCTGACAGGTCTTAGCTTGTCACGCTTTGAGAGCGCTCCTCGGCCATTAGCAGCGGCAGCTTGACAAACTCCGGCTCGTGATTTATTCTGCTAAGGCATGTTGCGAGGCTGTCGGAATTCGTCACGTTAAAATCCTAATTAAAACTGTTAATCACAGATTCCTGTTTGTTCAGCACACCGTGTGAAATGAAAAATGCATTCAAATTATTCACTAATGCTCTTTTTAGACAGGTAAGCCTGCATACCCTCAAGCGTCAATATGCACAGGAACTCTGCAAAGTTTTCAGCGAAGCTTATGAACACCTTGGGGCTTGGCTTTTATAGTTTTTTTTTTCCCCCCTCTTTTTCATCACTTTCATGTGCACATCTGCAGTTTTAAAATTACTTCAAACAAAGATACCTTGTTTTAAGGTAAAAAAAAATAAAAATCTGTGTCAGAAGCGCAATGATTAAAAGCATATATAACGGTCATCAGCATGGACGTAGCTAAACGTATCAACATATCATTTTCAGGATCCCTAAAATAAATACAAATAAAAATGCTAAGCTACAGACAGCATTTTTATGCTGTTATTATTATTATTACTATTTTTTTTTTTATTTCTTCAAGAGGACCCAGTTCTATTTATACACTTTTTCTTGCTATATTAGCGCATATGCACATTTGAGTAACATTTAAAACCTGTTACTGTCATTCTTCATATGTTTCATAAATAATCTTGCTTTTATCTTATATTATTATATTACTATTTATATCATCCCTTTAAGAAGTGAACATTACATTGAAAAGTATTTTACTGCATCATCTTATGTACATTATTGTTAAAATTAATTAGTAAAATTTATTTTAAATAAACTGTTACTTTTATTTAGCAAAGACATGTTAAACTGATCAATGCACGAAGACACTTAAAATATTACAACATGTACAATATAAATTTTAATATACGGTCTTCTATTTCTAAATGCTAACTTTCTATCATGGTTTTCATAAAGATATTAAGAAGTGCAATTGTTTTCAACATATATTAAAATAGAAAACAGTAATTTAAGATAAACGCAGCTTTGAAGAAAAGGAAACCTCTCTCAAAAAACATTAATACAATATTACCAATAATACAATGGTACTGTATGTTTGTCACTCTCCTAAAATGTCAGTCTTATCACCACAATTTTACATATTAAATAAATTGGCAATTTTGCTAATTATAAAAAGGTTCTTAAAAAACAATCACCATATTAAACAGAAGAGAACCTATTTGTTTAATAAAAAGCTTTCTTGTACATGTAATTTCATTCAGCTTGAATCAGTCACATTTTCGTGAAAAGTTCACAGCAAGTTTGTTTCTTGATTGGTAAGGCAGCAGAATTCTCAAGATCTGAACTTGACCACACAATTCTTCCACAAAATGAGTAAACGAGGAAACATCTCTAGATGTTTGAGTGAGGTGTGAGGTTACCATCTTCATGAGTAACATTTTCCACCCTATAAACAGAGAAGCTTTTCCACACACCAGCATCCAGAACATTCCAGGCCTCTACTAAAGCATGTTCAAATAAAGCAGATGAATATAGAGGAGAACAGAAGGAAAGTTCAGACAGGTTTTGGGGTTAGTGAGGGCCTCAGGTTGAAACAATAACATGTTAATGGCAGAACTAGAAAGACAGTCATTTTGTTTGTTTTTCTTTAGCTTTTAAAGACCCCCATGAAATATGTTTGGTGGGTGTAGTTTTCCAGTCTACTATAACACGTTTCATAATTTGGCCAGGACATACCATATATTTGTGTATCATGCATTTATTTTACGTTTAACATTGTAGCTATGAACCTTGCTAGCACTGTAAAAAATGACAGTGAATTAAAAAAGACTATAAAAATGCTACAGTAAAAAACTGTTAAATGGTTAACAATAAGTTCCCCTACTTTCAACTGTGAAAAACTGTATTGGACTTTATGCAAGTTTACATTTTTGGGTGTGAAAAACATAACCGTAAATTGACATTTCCAGAATTCCCGGTGTTACATTTCAAATTTGATGTTTTTGTTGTTGTTATTTTTGTTCATATATGTTTCTTCGTATATGTTTCTTAAGGAGAGGGACTTAATCATTCTAAAGTCTATTTGTAATCAAAAAACCCCAGTTAGAAATCAATATCAATATTTGCAAGAAAGTCAGCAGATTAAGAATACATATATCTGCTGAAATTTAATTTAGTCAGAGTTTATGCTAAGTATGCTAGCAATCAGATTAGCCTCCAAGTTAACACACATGGACTTAAAGTCACAAAATGTAGATTTCATATTGTCTTTGAAGAAATGTGTTTGATACTACATTCTACCATTGAAAATGCCTGTCTGAAAAACCAGACCGTGAACCCAAGTGCCAAGTTAAGACAGCAGCAGAGAATGGGGGCGCCAAAGATGATTCTAGAGGGAGAGAGAGGGGCGGGATAAAGGGAAGTAAGGGGGACTGGTGAAACACAAATGGTTCTGTGGCTGCCTGCTGTGAAGACCCCATTAAAAACAACAAGGGAAGCAGCAGGCAGTCGGTCCACACACCTCTACGCGGCTCTATGATGTATCTGTCAGATAACCCAGCACTACCCAATGAAGGAACATCAGACGGAAGTTTGACTGGACAAGGAGCAAGGCAGAGGAGATTTGGAGGTGGAATTTTGGCATTTGGAGCGTTCGCATCTTGTCGTCATCCCTCTCTTTTGTTGTCAGATGTCATTTTGTGCCACCTACAGGAGAGTGTTTTTCCATTCCTACTTCAAATGCTAATAAAGTGTTCAGGCCAGTGACTTTGCTCATATGATCAAGTCTGATTCAAAGTTCTAATAGAAATCTTAACCTTATCTCAATCCCCATATCATTTCTGCCCAAATTCATTTTCCCAAATCATTCAGGCCAAATGCCAAAGCGGCTGCACCATGACTCCTATCAAAATAGTGCCTCCATCTTCCCTCCTTCACTCGCTGTAATCCTCTCGCTCAGAGCAGCCCACCAATTTTATCAAGCCTTATATGATGAGCGCATAACAGCTGAAGCTTACAACTTAAACCAGACCAGCGGGACAGAGTTAAATCTTTCAGTTCCCATCTGAATTACACAATAGGTTACGAGCCCGGCGGATTTGCATCACACAAGGAGTGTGCACAACGTTCGCTCTTAAAAGCATGATTCGTGGATAAACATGGACAAAATTCACTTTTAGCAAATATACTAATTTTAAATATTGGTAATACTTTAAAAAACAGTTCAGTTTGTTAACACTTACTAGTTTGCAGAAAGTCTTTTTTTTTTTTTAAATAGCAAATGGGAAATTTTTGTTCACTGCTGTGAAGCAAGAAAGAAAGAAAGAAAAAGAAAGGAGAGATGAGATCTTCAATATGTCGACCCAGGCCTCCTGTTTCAATTCAAATTGCATCAGCACAGAAAGAAAACTGCGTTCATCAAGCAATTTCACAAGATCCTGAAATGAACTCAAAATGCATCATTAGAGAGGGATTTTCTCGTTGCAGAAATAGTTATTGGTTAAAAAAGCATTAACAAAGGAAAGAAGAAATTGAAAGAAAAGAGACTATGGGCAGTGTTGTTTTAGGCCTTTGACAGGCTTTTGCTGCACTTAAAGTTGCAGAATAAAAGGAAAACACTGCTTTACAGTCAGAGCAGGTGTGAAAAAAGCCTTAGCATAATTCATTTGTCTGCCTAATTACTCCAAGGACAGGACTAGTGTTTCACCTACAGCCAACGCTAATGAGCAAACGTTACCTTCCACCAAACTAATTCATTCTTGTTAATGTGCGGGGAAGCAGCCCCTCCCACACTGAACTGCCTCTCAGATGAGCCCCCTCTTTTCAGTAATTGGTGGTCACTATCCCTCTGTAATGGTCACACTGACCTGCGCAGTGCATAAGCCGCACCGTCCTGGCTGTGAAGCCCTTTGTTTAGCTAGATCAAAAGCACATTAATGGGGGAAGATAAAACAGAGCATGCCGCATTCAAAAAGACAGCCCTCCAGCAGGAAGCAGGAAGTCAAGACATATACCAACTACACTGGCTTTTAGACATGAGCAAAAACCAGCAAACCACCTTTGTTTTAGATAAGATTATGCTCTGCTTTAGAGTAATTGACAATTATATTGTATTGTATTTAGTGCTTTCAAAAGATTAATTACGATTAATTGCATCCAAAATAAAAGTTTTTGTTTACATAATATATGAGTGTGTACTGTGTATAAATATACACACACATGCATATTTCGGAAAAAAAATATGCTATGTTTTTATATTAAATATATTTACATATTAGGGCCTTTCGCAATGTTTAGCTTCAGAACTAAAAGTACATTACTGAAGTACTGAGATGATTTTGTGCGAACTATTTCCCAGTACCGTTTAAAAGTTAACAGTGGGTACTAAGAAGTGACGTAAGCCAGTCGACATCAATGTTATTTGTGCATGGCTTTCAACAAGAAAAAACAAAAAATGACAATGTGAACAACAGGAGCATTGAGGATTTTGTGATGGAAGCTGTGTTTTTGTTGTGTCTCGCGGGTTTCAAAATAATGGACATGGAATGTCAACGTATACATCAAGCGATTGAAAGAATGGAAAGTCAACTGGCAGTGCTACATATCATTGGGGCTGATAGAAGCAGAAAACACTGCAGAAAAAGTCTTCTATTAAATGCTGTTTATAAAAGAAATAAGTTGATACAATGTTTACACAATATATGTTTACAGAGCATTTTAAATCATGGTAGGTGAAGGTTTTTCGTATGCATTTAGCCAATCAACTTACACTTATGTTACTGATAGTTCCTGAAACTATTTTAGACCCTACTCTGAAGTAGGAGCTAATTTAGTTCCTGGAACTAAAATTGTTCCTAGTTCCTGCGGTGCGAGTAGGTGGCACCACAATTGGTTTGGGTACTACGAAATACAGTAGTTCCTGCGGTGCTAAAGGCCCTATAAAATCAAAATGATATAAATATATACATGTAAATACTGTATGTGTGTGTCTTTATATATTGTGTGTAATATTTACACAGTACACACACATATATTATGTAAACAAAAACCTGTATTTTGAATCGCAATTAATCATTTGACAGCACTAATTATATTATATTATATTATAACACAAAAGTTTTTTTTTTTTTTTTTGCCAACAGTTTATATTGAAAGATACTCAGTGGTTGTCTTTTTCACTTACTAGTTACTTACTAGTGATATTGAACTGTTGTCTCAATGCAGTATCACATTCGAAGTTATCTGATATCGGCCTATAATGATTTTTTCACCATTATATTGTAGTGAATTTCGCTTTTGCCAACCTAGGGTGCGAAATAGTTTAGTGATGGGTACTCACGTCACCAATGACCTTGTGATATTTGTATCACGTGTCACTTATGTGATGTACTCATAACCACACCCTAAGAAAGATTGGTGGGATCTCTAACTTGTAGAACCTTTTCTGAATCAACAACACAAGGAAGACACAAGTGTAATAAAATAGATTTTATTAACAAAATATAGAAAAGAGTAAACAAAACTACTAAATTAACTCTTTAAATTAAATAGGAATAATGTGCAATAAGATGCATAAAATGCAAGTGATCAGGTTGGGTGTTGCTACAGTATGTCAGAGTTACGTTATCTGGAAAGATAAACTGTTGCTACTGAAATAAATAAGGCGTAGAACCTTATTATTCATCAAACAAATATGGAAAGATTATCTGTTATCAACTGCAATCAGCTATATAATATTTAATGTAAATTAGAAAATCATATACTGATAATACACAACAATGCAGAGATCTCTGGAAGAGGTTTGGATAAGTGATAGTTATGTTCTCTGTGGTCGAGTGAGCAGTCCAGTAGCGGTGACTTCATCCACTGGTAACAATGCAGTGGGCAGAGGAGGAATCCGTTTCGACAGCCTTGAACACGAAGAGCTGGAAGATGCTGATCTCCTGGAGCACCAACGGGTCCTAAGATCTGGAACACGCAGATGTGGCCCTGGAGCAGGTTCGGAAGGTCCTTGCCTGGAACACGCAAGCAAAGATGCCTTGGAGTGAAGGTTTGCTCACCGGAGCTTAACCTTGTTGCAAATGTCTGTATGTCGTCTGCCTTTCTGGGCTACAGACTCAGAACTTGGTCGATCCGCTTTGTCTCTCTAGGATGGAGGCTCAGGACGTGCTGCATCTGTCTCGCTGGATGAAGACTCTGAAAGAAGTATGAACGTAGATTATCCCTTTCCTCGCAGGCTGTAGGCTCAGAATGTGGTCGTATCTGTTGCTGCCTCAAAGCTGGATACTCAGGACTTGGTATCTGTTGATGCCTCTTCACTCACGGGCCAGAGGTTCAGAATGCTGGTATTCTGTTAACGTCTTTCTGGACATGCCGGAGACTCAGAATTTCTGTTGCTGCATTCCCTGTGACAGGGCTCAGACTCAGAACAGTTGTTGCTGTTTCATCTCCTACCACGCAGGTCGGAGACTCTTTCGTTGATTGCTCTGTTAGTGTCTCCCTGGACACGCCGGAGACTCAGAACTGGTATTCCATTAGCGTCTTTTCCATGGCAGTACTCAGACTCAGAACGATGGTGAACTGTTGCTGTCTCTCTGGTGGAGACTCAGAATAAGGTATTCATTGCTCTGTTAGTGTCTCACCGTTGTAGGCCCAGACTCAGAACCTTGGTTAAACTGTTACTGTTTCTTTGGACGCGCCAGAGACTCAGAATGGTGGTATTCTGTTAACGTCTTTCCTGTGACAAGCTGGAGACTCAGAACAAGGAGTGTCTTTTGGGAAGGTACCTTTATCTCTTTCCGATAAGGAGGAGATTGAAATCTGGCGCTTCTCCATTTCTATGCTGTGATTGGCTAATTCCATCAGAGCGGGGCTCACGGTGTGACCCACCCTACTTTCCTCCTGTGGAACTTATTTGCATAGTCCAAACATAAAGTTAGAAAAGTGTCCCTAAAGTTTAATTGGTGCATTTCTCACTTACCAAACCACAACCAGAATGCATTTGGCAATGTTACGAACACATTAAGTCCAAACATAATGGAAGAAGATTGAACTGTTATGCATTCATTCATTTGTCCATTAACAGTTGAGTTTGTGTAAGATGTTGCACTACACGTCGCTGTCACTGAGGATACTTATTTCTCTGAATAAGTATAAGATGTGTGTGTTGTAGTTTGCATAAGTTTAAGGTTTGAGAACATAGTTATGAATGGGTTTGGAGGGAACTTTGTGATCTCTCTTTGTTTAACCCACTGCTGCTGCATCCAGAGGTCCTAAGGAATTTATATGGCAGTCAAAGGACAAAACCTAAGGAGTCAGTCTTTTGGTGGGTGAAGGGCAGAAACTGCATTTTGACCAATGAGAAGCACTGTCCTTCCCAGGCTTTGTACCAAAGGTGGTCTTCTTGTCCTCTAAGAGGTATCTGGTCGTTGTCCTGGCATCTTTATCGTATGGTGTTGGACAGTTTGCTTATGTTAGTCCACCAAGATCCAATCAAAATGTAGCAAACCTACAGTATGTCCACTATTGTGGTCAGAGGGGGGCCCCGCCATAAACTGGGCCCCTGGAATGTGCTGTCCATTAAAATATGTTACCATACAAAGCTAATGTAGGCTTAAATAATGTGAAAGTTAATAAAAGTGTCTCTTCAGTTTCCTGTGGAAATGACTGACAATCTGTTCTGCAAATACTTAACTCTGGTTTATGCCATCTTTCATCCCTAAAGTGTCTGTGAACAATTACAGCAGAATTTCTCATTCTCATTTTTTCAATTAACATGGACACATGGGAAATCAACTGTTGCCCCACAACAGTTTGGGGAAAGTTTGTATATTCCTCCTCGCACTCAAAAGCTCACACATGCTGAGACAGCCCTTATAATATGAGTAATGGCTAACTGACAGAGCGAGTAATTGATTTGAAATATCAACAGGGCTGAATAACCTCTACATGTAATTCGAGCCCATGTAACTTTAAGTGGATGGCACTTGAGTTGAATGCGCTGTGCGATATAAGAGCCGCACTTGAATCATCTGTTGAGATGTGTAATGTTTACTGCTGAGGTGATTTATATTTCATATTTACTGTAAATATGCAGCCACATCATGATGACAGAATTTGTTTAGTATAAATGAATTAGGATTGAAGTGAAGTATGTAAGTCAGTGTTGCTCAGCTGGATGTAATGTTGGATGCGTGACTGTGTTTTTATAAAAAAAAATAAAAAAATTGCTCCGCAATATGTTGTCTGAAGTAGGGATGTGCCTGAAGCTGAATACGTAGATAATGAGTGTAAACTCTATGATTGAAAATGAAAGCACTGCAACTAAATAGCCATTACAGTTTCAAGTGTGTGATGTCACAGCAACCAAATACATCAGATACACCGCAAGTTGATTTCCTGCAAGTGCTACCATCACTCTAAAAAATTAATACTGTTGTATGTAATGAACTGCCAGTACTTTTTCTGTTTTTTTAGGGATTTATTTTTTACAGTGTTGAAAAGGTAGCTCATAGTATGAAATATATAACTTAAAGCCTCGTTCATTAATATATACCTGTTAGAACTTCATCAGTTTCTCTTCTTTCACACACGCCACAGTGTCATTGGATCTATTTAAACTGACCAACCATTCACCCACCGAAGTTCAGTGCAAATGTATTTTATGTATGAAAAAATTTGTGAAGAATGAGGAATTGGATATGCTTTTTGTGTTTTCTGGGTTCTGCAAGCAAGAAGATTTTAAGAAGTGGTGGGGACAAAATCATAATTCAGCAAAAAATCCATTTGCAAACAACACCTTCATTACCCTTACAGTCGAATCACTTCGACGTTACATATGGGAACTCGCCAGAGAGACCAATTGCCTTTGAGCTTCAAACAAAAGGCCAATGAATATTGGCGTGCACTTGATTGCACTCAGGTGCACCTCATCACTACGTGAGTATAAGAGGGCACGAGTGCAGTGCATCTGCAGCTTTTCGCTTCAGAGCCATCGCCGTTCTGAGCTGGAGACCCCCTCAACTTTTGGACTGGAGTTTGAGTGGAGCGTCGTGATAAAAGAGTTCCTGCGATCTTCTGCTCTCTCGTCTGGCAGCGTTTACTGGGCGGCTGTCAGCGGATCCTGCGGGCTGGTGGCCTTTTGCATTCCAGCGAGCAAAAACCTCTGAGTGCACGGAGTTGCCGCGTAAGGTCTTCCCTGGGCAATCCAGGAGAAAGAGCAAAATTTCTACGGTTGGTGAAGCATTCTTCGGAATGTCTTCTGGGTGCGGAAGTTTCCTCACCTCTTCGGACAGACATGATCGCTGCCTCACATGTCTGGGCCGAGAACACGCTGAGGCGGCTTTCGTGGGTGGTCAATGCGTTCATTGCGAGCGTATGACCATGGCTACCTTGAGGACTCGCCTCTCATTCGTGAGACGGCTCCCCTCGCGTCCTTCCCGTGGGAAATCGCTGGACCGTAGAAAGTTCACGACTCTCGCGCCGAGGCGCTTGGCGGACCTCCAGGTGACTGTTCAGAATGTTCTGTCCAGTGTAACAGCCCCGCGGACTTCTGGCGCACCGCGTAGTCCCGTGGTCCTCCCCAAGGAGACCGCTCCCCCCGTAGCAGGGCCGAGCGTGTCCTTCGGGGCGCCCCGAGAGGCTGAGATGTCTTCGGCAGCATCAGAAGGTGAGTCAGATGGTGAGACGGAAACCGCGTCAGGAGGGCGCCGCACCGCGGTGTCTGCTCCGTCTGCGGTGGTTGCTGAACTGTCGGCTATGCCCCTCCGCGCCGCTGAGGGAATCGGTTTGGAAGTGCCGCATGCACCTTCAGCCGATCCCTCGCGGCTGGATGACTGGTATCTGGGAGCCAGAACTCCGTTCTCCCCCAGTGCCTTTCTTCCCGGAGGTGCACGAGGAGCTGACCAGGTCGTGGCGGGTCCCGTACTCGTCACGCCTGCGCCCGGGCTCCTCGCCCCTCGCCACTCTAGATGGCAGTGCAGCCAGGGGGTACGTGGCGATCCCTCAGGTGGAGCGTGCTGTCATGGTACACTTGTGCCCGCGCGGTGCCGCCGCCTGGCTCCTGCTGGTAGCGCCATACTGGCCCTCCCGGACCTGGTTTGCCGACCTCATGTTCCTCGTGGCAGCCCCTCCCTGGAAGATCCCCTTGAGTAAGGACCTTCTTTCTTAGGGGATGGGCACGATTTGGCACCCGCGCCCCGATCTTTGGAACCTGCACATCTGGTTCTTGGACGGGACGCATCAGACCTTTCCGGCCTTTCAAGTGCTGTGATAGAGACTATCTCTCAGGCAAGAGCTCCCTCTACGAGGCAGGCTTATGCACTGAGATGGGGTCCTCCTGTGTCCTCCCGTGTCTTCACTGAAGACAGCAGGTGAACGGGAGGCCGGCTGGTGTCGGCTTGCTGTGCCATTCCCACGGGATCTGTGCGCTTTCTCTCAGTGTTCCCTCTAAATCTAGTCCTCCTTGCCCCGCAGTCGGAACTAGAGCGGAGTAGCTCCATACTGTGCTCCTACTGGGTCTCCTTTGCCCAGTAGGTTGTGGCTACAAATCTCAATATTCCACAGTCAGCCAGAAGGCTGTGTTTCCCTTCAATTATATCCATAATCTTATCGATATATTGAATTTCTCTATTCCACATGCAGAAACTATGTGTTTAAATCATGTGCTCCGCTCCCCCAACCTCCTGCTTCAGTACAACTGGCAACCCTGGGGGGCCCCCGTTTCGGCCCCCAGGGTGTTGGGGAAGGTGACGTGCAGACTCCTCTGCTGACGAAGTTGAAAAGTAAGCTCGCCTGTCGGCGGGGGGGGGGGGGGTCTCCGCGTAACGCGGCCTTAAGGGTCGTGGCCTGTTCCATGGGGGTTCCCATATGTAATGTCGAAGTGATTCGACTGAAAGGGTAACGTCTAGGTTATGAACGTAACCCACGTTCCACCTTCATGCCACGACTCTGAGATTGCGCTGACGCCGGCTCGGCTCTTCAGCAAAAACCTGCAGATGCACTGCACTCATGCCCTCTTATACTCACGTAGTGATGATTGCACCTGAGTGCAATCAAGTGCACGCCAATATTCATTGGCCTTTTGTTTGAAGCTCAAAGGCAATTGGTCTCTCTGGCGAGTTCCCATATGTAACGTCTCCATTCCCTCCTTCAGGGAACGAGGGTTACGTTCGTAACCTATACGTTTTCTACATTAAGAACTTTTCATTTCTTAGTTTTTTATTTACTTTTTTTTTATACAACAGATAATAAATTAGGATATAAAAATGTTGTGTGAACATAGTTCTTAAATGTTTCTGAAATGCTGAAATGTCCAGTTTTCTTGCCATAATTATAATGTTCTTTAAAAGGTTCCACAAACTTTTTTACAACGTTTTACTAAATTTATTTTCACCCAAAATATAACCTTTAAAATATCCATAATATACTAAAATAATGTTTTCTTGTTGTGATTATAGCATTATTTAAACATTACAAAAATGTTTCTTTAGAATGTTTGAGTATAAATAACATCATAAGGACATTTTGAACACGCTGTACTAAAAAAGTTTTCTCTCAACATATATGTTCGTCAAATACATATTACAACATTCAAATAATGTTGATCTCAGAATATTTTCTCTCAATATTGAGAAAATTTTAGTTATAAAAAGTTATGAGAATGTTCCATAAACATTATTTTAACATTACAAAAATGTTTTTTTACTAGCATGCAATCATGCATAATTTACTGCTATTATAACAATAAGTATATGTAACATGTGTAACAAGGACACCTTAAAATAAAGTGCTACCAAATTATCCTAACATATCTATAACTTTTAAAAAAAAGTTAGTAAAAGTTGAAAATATCTTGACCTTGTGTTAACCACAGACAACCACAGATACAAAAGCCATCCAGAAGTGCTAAATGCCAACTTGTTTCTGGGTTTTGGCCTACACAAAAACATCATACCTGCAGCACTTTAATCTGTAGTTCAGCTAAGCATTACTTGATGGTGCAGTGCTACTAACTGCAGTTCTCCTCCTTAAGAGGTGCATCCTGCGCTAACAGGCCCCACTAGCGCTTAGCTCCACTCGCTGACCTTTAATTCCACTCAGACCGTATACAAATGACTTCAGTCAAGCCCACTCAGAACGCGCACGCATAGGCGAAGATACTCCGAGTCGATTGTTGCCACTCCACTCTCGCTTTCTCTCTCTCTCTCTCTTTCCACGGCATTATCTCCTCACCTCCACTCTAATGACTTCCCGCCGAGAGAGGCCCTGGCGAGCAGCTCCAGCTCTCGGCCCCTAAGAATAGCATTAGACACAAGGTTATCTGGGCATTACACTCGCTGTAACATGCAATTAGCTCGCCTCCTCCATTTTCATTACACAATTATTCATTAATGTCAATTTAATTTTATGCATTGTTCTACATGACCGAAGGCTGATTACTGGGCCCTTGCACTCCAATATCCCAAGTTAACCGGTGGCAGACTCACTCGCCGGACCGCTAATTGCAATTTAGCCCCAGACAGCACCTCCCCTCTTTAGTCCGGCTTTAATGGAGGAACTGATTCCGAGACAGGTAACGATTGGAAAGACAAAGTGCCTCTAGCTGAATGGAAAACAAATGCCCCACTGCTAAGCTGTTTTCTTTGCGATAGCACATGAGGTAAAGCCTTTGTATTCAGAGGGTGAGGGATAAGAGAGTAATATGCTCTGTGTTTCTAGCTTGATACCCTATTCGTCTCTTCCCTCCTTCCAACTGTAATATGACTCAAACTGGGAAAGTGTGGCCGGAGTTAATATGATAGTCAGGTGAGGCCACACTGCGCTGTGTCGTAAATTAAATACCGCTTCGTATAACGCGAAACTGTCGAAAGATTTCACAATGCGGCCAGACGAATGAGAGAGTCCACAATGTATTATGACCAAAACAAATTCTTGCTAGATTGGAGGAGCAGCATGTGCCCGCTGCATGCTGACTGCCTAGTGCTGCTCAATATGTTTCAGGAGCATCAGCACACCTTCAGCTTGCTGTCGGATAATGTAAAGAAAGTTTAAGGAGGTTGAAATAAATACAGACTTGTATATTGATTAACAATACGCAGCTCAGCGTGAGCATTTGGTTTGTTTTGTATGTCTTCAGGTCATTCTTGACTTGTAAAGAATGCACTAAAAAAAGCATAAAATATCATTTTGATATTGGAAACAAGCTTTGTGACATTGTCTAGAATATTTGAACACAATAAAACTGAATTTTTACTAGTCACATCAATTTCTTTACCAGTTAAATCTCACAGCAATTAATAACTTAATACAGTAATTTAAAATTATATGTAGAGTTCAATGTGAGTTCACTGCTCCAGTCTAGTTCTATGATGTTCATTAAATAGTCAAATAATAGCTGCCATAAAATACACAAGATGTGGTTCAATGGTAAAAGTGAAATCCATGGACCATGAAAAAGGTTTAGTGAAAGTTGTGTTTGAAATATATTTGTTACGCCGTGAGGCGTCTTCTGTGTTTTTGTTTATACTTTCAAGTCTTGTCCATGTGTCTTTGAATTTTGGTTTAGTCCGGTCCTTTTGGTTTCTCCCTGTTTCAGTTTGATTAGTTGATTTTGTACACCTGTCGTTTTTCCAGCTGTCCTCACTTTAGCTCATTAGTTTCCTTGTATTTAAAGCCC
>JAUMHE010000099.1:2071948-2091815 GCA_032359235.1 Enteromius mattozi | reverse complement strand
CGCCGTTCTCTCGGCCCGCTCCCCGGACAGCACGCCAAACCTGCAAACATTTTATGAGGAAGCGCGATCAACTGAAACAGAATCTGTAGTTTTCCATCAAAAGAGAAGCTTGGTGGTTTAATTTTTAAAGCAAATAAATAAATATTAATACATTTTTGTATGAGTATTGCAATTTTAGTATTGTACTATTGTGGAAAAAAAAAATATTACTTAATTTTTCATAATTGACATCATTTTGTGAATACAAATAAAGATACTATAATTTTCTTTTTTTACTTTTGATTACTGAAAGAGAATTGGTCTTTTAAAGAGTAAAGCAGAAATGTGTGTGTCTATGCAACATCAGAGATGTTCAAATCACAATCACAACATATGAAAAAAAATTGTTATCATATGGCTTTTTGGCCAAATCATGCAGCACTAACCTGCATTTTCTTTCTTTCTTTCTGTCAGGCTGGCTACATGAGTTGGGCAGGCGTTTGGACAAGCCCTATCTGAACAGTACAGTTGGTGGTCCTTCGGTTCGCAGTGCCTACATTGCCTCTCTGTATTTCACCTTAAGCAGTTTGACCAGCGTGGGCTTCGGCAACGTTTGTGCCAACACTGATGCTGAGAAGATTTTCTCTGTTTGTACCATGCTCATTGGTGGTAAGCAGTAACTTTTACAGTATTCTAGACAATTTATTTCCGTACAATTACTATTTGTGTATCATTATCTGAATTTGTATGATTTCTGTAAATGTAATATTTATAAATTTTACATGTATTAATGATTTACTTTACAAGTCTTTTCATTAACATCTCAGTTAATGTCTCAAAAAAAGTGGGGCAGAGTTTCCCCACAATCTGAACACATTTAACAACAAATAATTCTCACCATATAAACAAATCACTTGCCCATGAGCCACAAACAGGTTCACAGACTTTTTTCGTGGGACTGTATGTTTATATGTTTAACATTTGACATTTAATATAAGACTGGTTATTGCTAGTTTGCTAGATTGTGAATCAGACTTTCTCTGACACAGCTCTCATGCACGCTGTGGTGTTTGGGAATGTAACAGCCATCATCCAGCGCATGTACTCACGTCGCTCACTATATCACACGCGTATGAAAGATCTGAAGGACTTCATTCGTGTTCACCGGCTGCCACAGCAGCTGAAACAGCGCATGCTGGAATATTTCCAGACCACCTGGTCTGTGAATAATGGCATTGATGTCAACGAGGTGAGAAAGTGCTTGGCATTAACAAGTGTTTTTGTCTTATTCATTTACATTTTATGTAAAATAATTTCAGTCTGTGCAGGGATATCAGTAACACTTTATAATATAAGTATACACTAATAAAGTACTTACAAATCATTTACAAACTATTGGTTTGGGGTTCATTCCTAGTTGATAACCTGTAGTTAATACATTAATAGGCTGTCTACAAATAGTGAGTTCTTCATTCATTGTTAGTGTAATTAACGCAATTACCATTGTTTAATTAGCTCATATGTAAAGAATTAGATAATGCTTAGTTAACAACTTAGCTCTCACAACACATTGATCAATGTTCAATAAAGGTTTGTTTAAAGTACTCAATTAATAACATTTCCCCCATTTTCCTTGACCTAAGCTAAAGTGAGAACTATTCAGACCTTATTACTACTTAACAATTCCAAATTACCTAAAGAAAAATGTCATGTTATCTGTTAGATACATTTTGGATAATTCTGAATAATCGAAGTAATTTCATTATATTAATTTTCTTATTTTCTTGTCAAAATCACATCAAATTACAGGCACACAACGGTACTATTATTTGAAGATGTAAATATCCTTAAAGCTGTGAGCATGACACCTACTCATATTTGATGAAACTCTAATGCCAAGTCCAATGTCAGTCAGATGTTACAGGCAGAACCCAGGTCAGGACTGTAGCAGGACAAGAGGGGTTCAATTCCTTAAGATTTATTTGAATTAGATTATGTCAGCACACAGAATAGCCAGCTATAACAGCATGGTGGCAGCTGCACAGTTTGGACATTGACAAAGTGAAGCCAGTATCCATCTACTGTTGAAATGTAAACATTTTATTTCATAGCATAGAGCCACTTAGTTGATAAACCACCACCTTACCAACTAAGATAACCCATGTGATCCCAGCACTGTTGTAGATGTCACGGTTCCTCTTCGTCAGTTTTTCTCCCAGGCCAAGTATCCTTTAGATTAACAGACACAAATCATTCCTCAGGATAAGCATGTGATAGGATTTGTTTATGGGACACCATCTTGAACGAGCACTGTGGAGAGTACAGATTCAATTGTCTCGCGTCCAGAATGTGTTTTACTATCTAGCTCATCTTCTATCTTCTCATTCATGAGATAAGGCTGAGTGAAGAGGAAGCCCTTTGTTAAAAGGAGTCTGTTCATGTCACACCAAGTGTTTTTTTCACTAGTTTTGGCCTCCTCTGCAGAGTTGGAATGCCAGGTGAAGGGATTTTGGCAGAGAGCTAACTCAACATGGAGCAGGAAGCCCACAGGGTCATGACGCTGCCTCTACTTTGGCGGTGAAATTTTCATTGACTGTCACTGAGATGTGAGATGCACTGAAAAGACTTTCACAGTGAGACTATACAATCCACTAAAGCTATACAGGTACATCTCAAAAAATTTGAATATCATGAACAAGGTCAATATTTTTTGTCACTCATTTCAGAAAGTGAAACCCATATGTTATATAGATTCATTACACATAGAGTGAAATATTTCAAATATTTCATTATTTTTTTCAAATTTTGATTATTAATTATGGCTTACAGATGCAAAATGCATTCAAGAATTTGGGGGGGCTTTACAAATTCCTTGTGTCAAGCCACTCCTAAACCAGAGACAATGTCAGAAGCATCTTACCTGGGCTGTGAAGAAAAAGAACTGGACTGCTGCTTAGTTGTCCAAAGTCCTCTTTTCAGATGAAAGCAAATATTGCATTTCATTTGGAAATCAATGCCCCAGAGTCTGGAGGAAGAGTGGAGAGGCACAGAAACCATGTTGCTTGAAGTCCAATGTGAAGTTTCCACAGTCAGTGATGATTTTGTGTTGGTCCACTGTGTTTTCTGAAGTCCACAGTCAACGCAGCCGCTACCAGAAAATTCTAAAGCACTTAATGCTTCCTTCTGCTGACAAGCTTTATGGAGATGCTGATTTCATTTTCCAGCAGAATTCAGCACCTGCCCACACAGCCAAAGGTACAAAAAGCTGGTTCAATCACTATGATGTTACAGTGCTTGATTGGCCAGCAAACTCACCTGACCTGAACCCCACAGTATTGTCAAGATTAAGATGAGAGACACCAGACCCAACAATGCAGATGACCTGAAGGCCGCTATCAAACCAACCTGGGCTTCCATTACACCTGAGCAGTGCCACAGGCTGATTGCCTTCTTGCCACGCTGCATTGATGCAGTGATTCATGCAAAAGGAGGCCCAACCAAGTATTGAGTGAATAGAAATTAACAAAAAAATATTGACCTTTTTCATGATATTCAAATTTTTTGAGATGTACCTGCATCACAGATAGAGTCAGGTCCCGTTTACACAAATGCATTTTCGTTTCAAAACGCATAACTTTTGCTATGGTTATGCCTATCATTTACACTACTCCAGCATTTTCAAACTCGAAAATGGAGGACATGTCCACACATACATGGGTATTTTTATAGACTGAGTTTTTCCTTCTTCCATTTTTACAAAAAAATTGAAGGTGGCGAAAAAAAAGCAAACAAAATGCTTCTGAAGCAGTCTCAAGAGCATGCCAAACCAACAGGTGGTGATATAATCTCAAGCATAATGCCATGTTGACCAATTAGAAGCCTGAAAAAGTTGGTGTAGATAAAATCGCAGACTCCGACGTCACAAGACAAAATTGATACAACGATAACACTGCATTTTTTTTAACTCTGGGGTTGCATTTCAATGTAAGTGGAGAAAACTGAGACTTGATGGAGAACTGATGAAATGATGGTGCAGCTGACCCAGCATACCTGTCAACAATAATGCCTTTGCAACACTTTAGCAATCACAAAGCATAGCAACAGCCAAATTATGTCATTATAACCATAAAAGAACACCCTAGAAATTGCCTAGTAATGCTCTATACCAAACATCCAGAACATCCTAACAACCTTTTTTGGTCACCAATTATCACTATTAACTAAGACTTTTGTGTTAATAAAATTCTAATTACTGCTCATTCATAGAGGTATTTGTTAAGTTTAGGTAGGATTAAGGGGTCTACAATAAGGTCATGCAGAATAATGCGTTAATATGTGCTTTAGAAGTACTTATATATAACAAATAAGTTAGTAATACTATAGTTAATTATACGTTATACGTGTGTTTTTTAATTGTCTAATTGTTAGGACCTTCAAATATTTCAAATCATTTTTTAACATCTAATATACTGTACTTTCAAAAGCCAAAAAACAAGTTTGTAGGGGGGAAAAATATTGTTCATTTTAAAGAATAGTAAAGTTTTTTATGTTGTTTTTTTCTGCAGCTTTTACATGATTTTCCTGATGAGTTGCGTGCTGATATAGCCATGCACTTAAACAAAGACATCCTGCAGCTGCCTGTGTTTGATGGTGCTAGTAGGGGTTGCCTGCGCTCTCTCTCCCTCCATATCAAAACCACTTTCTGTACACCAGGAGAATATCTCATCAGACAGGGGGACGCGTTGCAGGCCAACTATTTTGTCTGTTCTGGGTCACTGGAGGTTCTAAAGGACAACATGGTCTTGGCTATTCTTGGTTTGTAACATTTCTTTGCTGCTTCTATAGTTTTTGACTTGTTTTTTTTTGGACATTATATATTGTTTTTCTTAATGCTATGTGTTGATGTACTATATGTTGATGGAATGTTTCAGGTGAACAGCTGTCAATTACCACAGCATATACTTTTTAACTCTTCTCTAGTTTGTCAGAACTAATCATGTTTACACACTTAGAAGAACTTGTGCCAGACACTTTCAAAGCACAAACATGAAGTTTATTTATCTATTTTCTAAAAATGTGTGGGTAACACTTTATAATAACTACACACTATGAATCATTAGTTAAGCATTAGTAAATACTCAGTCCATCCTTTATTAAACCATTGTTCCAACATTAATAAGCATTAGTAAGCAGTTTACAAGTGCAGCTATAAATATCCTTTCTTGAGCATATATATGTTTAATAATTTAATTTTCATCCTTTATTATCAATTTATAATTGCTAACTTATTACATTATTTACAAACCAGTTATTTAAGAGTTGTCAGTGTTTAATAAGAAAATGTATTTTATTCAGTGTTGATGTGTTTACAGGAAAAGGAGATCTGATTGGTTCAGACCTGCCAGGCCAGAATCATGTGATCAAGACGAATGCAGATGTGAAGGCCCTGACATATTGCGACCTGCAGTACATCAGCATGAAAGGTTTAAGTGATGTTCTTGAACTATATCCTGAGTATGCCAGCATCTTCACTACTGACATCCACCGAAACCTTACATACAATCTGAGAGAGGGCAGTGAGACTGAGGTAAGGCTACAATCAATCAATCTCAACACACACTCGCTTACATAGTACACCAACAACACCATCAAAGCTATCACATCAAAATTAGCTAGTTCGCTTATTTAATCCTGTATAGAAATAAGAAATTTGGCTTGCTGTGCATGTATGAGGGACTTGGGCCCAAGACAGACTAAAAATATATAAGATATTTTGAAGTATAGAAAGTGCTGTCTGCAACCTATCCACAAGCTCTATTCTTTAAAACAATGGTAACTAGAGAATTTAAACAAAAACACAAACATAACTGACCTGACTAATCTTGAGCATTCTAATTTTTCTCATTCATTATAATAAAAGACTGTCTGCTTCTGCTATAGACTGTACAGTCTCTGACCCATCCCCTGCTGTCATTTCTTTCTCCTTACAGCAGAACTACCCAGACTCCACTGCATCAACTGAGAATAAGCGGCCATCCATTGTAGAAAAGGCTGATGATCCAGACAAGTACTTTCATGTCCCACCTGTTTCCAATACATGCCGAAACCTTCTTCTGCCCAATCTAGGCAGCCCAGTACGACGGACATCATTAGGGAATCTTTTAGGGGAGGAGTTACTGCAATTTAATGCCCTGCGACATTGCCGCTCACCTGTCAGGGGTTGGAGTCCAAACCCCTCCCCCAAACATCAGACAAAAGTACAGACACAAAACCTCCCACCCACTTCTACACCCAAACCCAACCATAGGACACAGACAGATTCTGGAAGTACAGGACGCAAACCTGCCAAACTGCTCATCCCTACTCTCAACTGCTTTGGACCACCAGATCTTAGTCCAAGGTAACTGTCATGAGTGCCCTCTAGCGCCACTAGAGGGTACTCACTTCACTTCACCTTCCCTGGGACTCATTCCATCATGGACTTCATTTCCCATCATGCACTGCACACCCACACCTGTTCTCATTTAGCAATCATCACCTTCAGCTGTTGTCCGTCACCACACCCTCTCTCACCCATTATTTAACTGGTATCGTGAAGTATTGACTTGCACTGGCAATCTACCAAGCGTTTCTTTCTTGTGTTTGTTTTGTTGTTTTGACCTCGTCCTGCTCCTCGACTCTGTGATTGTTCGCTGCCTGCCTCGACCATTTGCTCCTGTATCTCGACCACGATTCTGCCTTGTCTCCATTGTACCTGTCTGCCTGTGATTTTGACCCTGCCTGTTGTACCACTGAATAAAAGTTCTTGCACATGGATCCGAATGCTCATGCCGCAGTCATTACACACACACATATATATATTATGGCTCAATATATTGTTTTATGGCTAGGTATATGGAGCTCAAACTGAAGATTTTTTTAAAAGGTTTATTCAGAGGTCCAATATGAGCAAAAATGTGTAAATTGGTGCAACTTCTGATTATTTACATGTATATACTTGTCTTGTGTTTTAGTGAGACAATATTAAGTTTTATAATCAGAGCACTGTTGTATACAAAATTAGCATATTATCTCCCAATAATGTTTTAGTGAGACAATATTAAGTTTTATAATCAGAGCACTGTTTTGTTTTATTGTGGGTGGCAAAAGATATAATATAATGCAATTCAATGATAATTGAGAGATTACTCAAAATTAGTATGTTTTTAATTAGTATATTATACTTTAACATGATTTTTCTAAAAATACATAATCAAGTAAACCTAAGCCCCTTCTGTAACGCTCCGGACTGTTTTTGTTATTGTTTCCCCATGTGCTAAGTGTGACCCAGTTTCTGTTAATTGTCAGTTGTGTTCAGGTTTGCTTCCCTCGTTTGCTTTCATTACCTTCCCTAATTAAGTTCAGTTCAGTTTGGTTATGAATGTTGTTTTATGTTGGTGTGCGCCTGGATTACCCTGCCTGTCTGTTTGCCGTCTTGGAAATTAAAAGTCTGTTTATTTGATGACTCTACATCTCTGCTGGTGCTTTCCCGCACCCACAGCGTGACACCTTCATCCCAGAGGGTGTTCTATAGAAGTTACCTTACTTAATAAAAGATTGTATTTTTACATTAAAAAACAAACAAAGATTTATATAAGATTGTGTAACATGATCGAACAGGACATGTTTAAAATTATACTAAACTGCATTTTCTTTCTAAACAAAAAAGCATAAACTTTCAGTCAAACAACAAAAGGCATGTGGTTTTTCATCTGTTTTGATTGTGTTGATAATTTAGAGGCCTTAGAAAAATAGTGTATCGTACAATACACAATATATTCGGTATTATTGGGTTGTAAAGAGTATTGTTTTTCTTGCACGTTTCACTATAAAACTTTTTTTTTTGTTTAAAAATATTGAGTATCCGGTGTCTAATTGCTTAATTGTTCCTCACACAAAACTATTAAATAACTGCACAACTTTTACATTTATACATTTGTCAGTCATTTTTATCCAAAGCAACTTCAATCAGCTTGCATTCAAAGTAGATCTTATCAAATGGATGCATTTAAAGGGAATCAAGACCTTTGTGTTTTATAACTGTTTTATCTATAGGACATACTTTTTGCTAATTTCCAAGCAATTATGATATAGGGAGCGGAATCTTTTAAGCTTTAAAAAGGATGCAAAAGCACTGTGTAACTTTTGCACTATATTTCTTAAATAGAATTCAGGCTGTTATTTGCAGTCAATCTTTTTCTTCAGTAGGTTGTTAACGGTTGTGACAGATTCATTGAGTAACAGACATACTTGTTTAATTTATAAGGACCACTTTTGAGATATTTTTATGGTACTTTTTAGTTATTTTGTCATTTCTCATTCACTGCATTACACTAGAAAGAATGGCCAGGATTCATCTTCTGTGTTCCACGGTAGAAAGAGAAAGTGATATAGGTTTGGAACGACATGAGGGTGAGTAAATGGTGAGAGATTTTTCATTTTTGGGTGAACTACTCCTTTAATATTTAACCACACTCCTGAAACATGAGAGGACAGAGAAAGTTGCCTGATACAAAATGCCTTTTACTTTCATCTAAAGTACATTTTTATTACAAAATTGTTTCAAACACATAAAACGGAACAAAATGTGATATTTGACGTTTGGGAAAAATGGTGCCATTATCATTAAAGTGAAAGTGCTGTGGGTAGAGACACCACAATGAGAGGCGCTGTAACTGTGAGCTTCAGACAAACAGACGGATCTGCCATAGTCATACAGAGTTCATTCTGACATCAGGGAAATATGGAAATCTGAAAAGGCAAAAGCAAAAAAAAAAAAAAACTTCATCTGATGGAAAACTATCTGAAAGAGTCAGAAATGTCAAAATCCACTAAAACCAGCAAGTCTTGTGTCGGTCTCAGATACCTCCATCTCGAAGCGAGAGAGCAAGAAATAAAGGGAAAGAGAGCGAAAAGAGAGGCCTGTGTGTTTGCTAAAAAGCAAAGGCGTTTACAGCTTTTCTCCGTCAAGACGCACTCATTCCTCTGTGTGCGCGAGTCAGGGTTTAGAGGATCAGAGATCTCCGGATAATGAACGCGGGATTCTCTCGCAGGCACCATTGTTCTAGCAGAGAGAAGAAGTTCCTTGCATCACCCATCACTTGTACTAATTGAAACAATTTTTGCTGGCAGTACCTCTTCTCTTCACCCCTCCCCTTCCATCTACCCGGCCTCCACCCAGACAAACGTGACAGTGTGTATGCTGGGGGGCTGATGACAAAGAATCTGACTCCTAGACTGATCTCTGACGAAAGCATGAAGGGTAAAGGCAGCATTTACCAAAGGTTTTGGCTGCTTAGCATGGTGTAGTTAACCCCTGCTGGTAGCTGCTGTAACTACACCATTTAGAGGGCAAAAATGTATCTGATGGTAACTTAACAAACAGAAGTCCATCATTGTCATGTTGATCTCAATATAATAAATATTCTAATTGATAGGTTTTAGATTATATGTACCTTTCTTCATTAATCATCAACCTATAGGCCAATCAAACAGAAATCATTGTCTGAATTCACAATGTATTACTATTGTGTTACTATGACTATTTTTAACTTAAAAAGAAATATTATATAATATGATCATAATATAATGAAACTGCGATGTGTTTCTTTAACAGATTCGGTCACATGACTATGAAATGTTACATAGAACATTAGATCAAGATTTAGTTGTTAGATGCAGTTTACATATTTAAAAAAAAAAAACAAAAAAAAAACTTGGGTTTACCCTGTTGGAGCCCTTATCATGATTTTCAATTTTGTGCAATAACTTAATTAACTGAATTTTTTCTCTTAATAAAATATTGAATGGTGCTTTGCAAAAATGTCAAAAAATAGCCATTTTGTTTTTCATGCTAGTTAAAATTACCAGTGATTTTGTCAGAATATGATGTTCTTTCATGTATTGTAATAACTAACACTGATAATCATATATTCTTACAGTATTAGGAGAAATAATGAACAATAATGTTTTGTTGTTGTTGTTGTTTTGTCATAATACTGCAGCCATGACCTCTAATGAGTTTCTGTTTCATAATTTAAATACATTATTTAGACTATTTACATCATGCAGTTGTTATGTAAATGCATGTATGCCACCTTAAGAAGTGTAAATAGCCTAAATAAACGTAAATGTCATGATGCAGCTTCTGTGCACCTTTACAGCGTAAACATGGCTTTTGTTGATACTGATAAAATGTTTATAGCAACGGAGTTCTTTCTGTTTGATAACTGGTTATATTTGACAAAAAAGACAACATATAAATATATTTATATATTGCCCCTTAATTGAAAAGGTAATTTCTGACCCTGCTATGAATGCTCAACTAAACTCTGTATGTTACAGTTAAGCAGTAAAAGCACACTGTTCATGTTACAGTGTATGCAAGGAGGAGTAAATAAGGTGAGAAGATAATCCAAGAAAAATGCAATCCAACATAAGAAAGAAGCAAAGACAATAAACGACAAGTAACTGAATGCACACAATATATATATACTCTGGAATAAAAGGAGAACCACGCATTGTAGACTTCCTTGACATTTACCAAAAAGCAGCCAACTGTTTCTTTTCATGCCCCTGTTAGTGTTTTTGGTTTAGGATTCTTTGAGAAAGGAAGGGTAGAAGAGAAAGAGAGAGATCAGTGCTAACCTTGAAAAGTTGAAGGATTCCCTCTGCCACTATGATGTTCTATATAAAAAGCAAGCTTAAATAAAGAGTTGTGTGTGCTCTACTGTCCCATACCATTTCAGTCAAAAGCTGCTGATTTGATATACACAACAATGATGGCAGCGTATCTCTACCTCTACCCCATGGGCAACAGCGTTATGAGGAAAGTCTTACAATGAAAGTTGAAGCAAGAAGGCTGTGGACTCTGGTTTGCCATTGCCATAACATGAAGAACTGTAAGTTCCCAGCATTGCCCACTAATGTCTGTTTAGCCCAAACACCAGCCTTCCATCTACAGAGAGGATCACAAAGAGGCGGGAAAAACACAACTGTCAGGCTTAGATGACAAAGCTTTTTACCGTCATGCCTATTCCTTAAAAACCAGACTTTAGGAGGTAAGAAACGAGGAAAGCGAAAGAAAAGAAATGAGTGCAAGAGAAGAGAAAACAGAGAGAGGCAGAAGCTCACACACGGACAGCTTACAGGGGATACAAACCCAAAGATTATGTTAATCTTCCCCCCTTTGTCCCTCGCGAAATGTTTTCATACTACGCCTTTTATCTGTGGAGGAAGGGATGTGAACCTCTTCAGTGGGTGACAGTGGGCACTTTCTGTGTGGTTTCTGGGTAATTAGCACCAGTAGCAGACCCTTTCTTTTGCTCTGCTCAAGCTTATGGTCTTCTTAGGGCCAGCAACAGAGGATTTAGCCCCTCAACCCTTCAGTGGGAGTTTGGGTAGCGATTCCCAGCCTGGGTCCAGTCACATCAACCATCTGTTAGCACTAGCAGGATCAAAACGTTTCAAAGCTCTCGCCAGTTCTGACAATGAAATGGACAGATTAAGTTTAAACAGGTGACTGGATTCATTAGGCAAAATTAGGAGATGACACCCGCTGAAATTTTACTTGGGATTTGTGCGAAGTACAGTATGTGGGTGTTGCGGGTTAGTTAGAAAATTATGGATTTGCGTTGATAAATTTTGCTATGTTCAATTCTGATCAATGAGAAATATGGTACAAAAACGGCAAACCTCTTACAGCAATCTGAGTTTTTTAATTTTGCATGCCTGTAAATGCGACGGGTGCTCTGACCCCAATAATTTTTCCCAGGGTGAGGCTCTCGAGGAGAAACTGACCACCACCGCTGCTCACAGACAAGCTAAATGCAAGCAATAGCGGCAATCCCACATCAGACACACACCCCCCAGCTTACACCCATCACGGTATCCAGGGCCTTTCAGCCAGAGGTCAGAGGTGCTCCTCAGATAAAGGGGCATACAAGAAGATCACTAGGGCCTAACCCTCTGACTCAAATCAGAGGCGAAGAAAAGAGTGAAAATGATACATTTCTCAGGCACAATGTGAGCTCTAAAGGTTCTTCTTCAGGAGTTCATATTGTCTACTTCTGCCTCTTTTGATGTTTTCTCTTTGGCTTAATGTTATTTCAACGATGGCTCTTCTCTTCTCTGCTCTCCAAAGGCTGAAGCCCATTTTTTGGGCCTGAGCTGTTTCTGATTGTCTCTGTCACGGGTGCTTTGTCTTACACAGGGCTTCCAGCAGCAGTGTTAAAGCAGAGGGTGGGGGCTGCATCAAAGCCAGAGTGAGATGGACTCAACAACAGTGGATTAAGTTCTTCTGCATGATAAAGTAGCTACCTAGGGGTGGTATTAATATGTGAAAGAATGTTATTGAGAGGGAATAAAGTGTTAAAAAAGCCCTGTCATTCTCTTCGTAATGTCTTAATCCTGCAGCCAACACAGAGGCCATGGGCCGGAGTTTGCGCTAATCACGGCAATGCCCATCTGTATTCCCTGTCCTTTAAGCTATTTAAACTCTGCCTGGATTCAATTATGAGCCCTGAGAGAGCAAGATGGCATATTAAGTTATGTGAAAAGGGATTCAGTGTGGATGCAAAGAAATCCCCACTTTAAAGCGCAGAGGTGTCAGCGCCACTAACTTAAGTTGAGCTAAACTGATTAAACACAGAATCTCTGGCGCTGAAAAATCATGTGAAAATGAGCTAAAGATAGGGGTAGTCTCACTGACAAAGCATCATCTAAACCGCTAATCATGCAAGATCTGGGGGATCTATGGCTTGTCAATTACATCTTCACACATCCCACATTGTGCCATTCAGGGATAGACTATTTCCACTTTGACTTGTTTCGATCCCATATTATTGGACACCAACAAGTTTCACCGACACATGCTGCCACAGTTACATATAAGGTTACTTTAAAAGGTGAGCTATAACATAATCCATTAGTCTTCTTCACATGTACTAGAACATTTGCATGGTAAATGCATTAAATGGGCTGATTGCTTGCAAATGTTTATTAATTAGTCACTTTCTCATTCTAGAAGAAGCAGAGAGACAGACCCGCAGGCATTTTTTCCTCATTGCTGTCTTGCATGTTGTTCTACACTGTGATCAGTGGTTGAATCTCGACAGGGTGAAGCATAAATGTCCATGGACTGTAATGTAATTGAGGTGTAAGATATTTTTTCTGGTCATTGGACAAGACACTCATCTTTACTTCATACCACCTCCTGCATTGAAGCTGAGAGCGCTTCCATGAATCAGGCCTCAAACCAGTGAACAGCTGGAGGAAACAGGCACGTTATAACCGAATCACACACCTCCTCATAGCACTGCTTATTTCAAATGTTCAGAAAGGTTTGGTGCTCTGGGGGCTACATTTGCGAGAATCTCCCTAATTGATCAAATTCATCGCCTGTTGGCAACTATTTTCTATCAGAGCGTTCACGTAAAACCAAAAAGCAATTTCACATTTGGCAAAGCGCATGAATGACATTTCTTTCTGTGCTGCTTCTGTTCCATATGTGGACTAAATGACCGCTCATACTGTCAACACACGGTCAGATGAAGATGCAGTGATGTCAAGTGCTCAGAATGCATCTATATCACATTTACTTGCTGTAAAACGAGCATTTAGTCCTAAGAGGATGCAATGTACACTTGAAGTGACATGTAAATTGGCACATTTGTGCAGCAGCTTGGATAATTTCTGACCTTCACAGGCCTTTATGGCTCTGTAATGGCACATGTGCATTGTGTTGAGAATAGGTAATGAGAATTTTGAGCCAGTTAGCCACAGCCTGAAATTGTGCTGTAAGGATAACACAATACAGAGCTCTCTGCTTTATTTGCTGGGTATGGCATATTATATGTGAATGTGATTTTTAATTTTTTTAAAGGTGCACCCACCAATTTTTCTTAATAGGATAACAATACAGGGCTATATGCTTTATTTAGTAGGTATGGCAAATAATATGTGAATGTAATTTTATTTATTTATTTATTTTATTAACTGTGTAACCACTAATCTTTCTCAATAAAATGTAAACAGGTACAGTATATTTAGTTGTTGTTTTTTTAAATTACAGATATAATGATAATGATAATAATAATAATAATAATAATAGAAGTAAATAAATAAATAATAAAATAAAATAGAGCTTAATTGAAATAAAAATAAATTAATTAATTATCAATAATAATAATAATAATAATTTATTATTATTATTATATAAGTGAAAATAAGTAATGACTATGTAACTAATTATAATGTGTTTTCACAAAATATGGAATTGATATCACAAAGCAAAAAAATGTATTGGTGGAGTATTAAGGAATGAAGTAATATTGTAAATAATAATATAATAATAACAATGGAAAGTCTATATGAAATGCAAATGGGTAATTTAATACGTATATCAAGTCTTTTATCAATATTTTTTTAATCAATTAAATTATTTATTATATACTGTATATATAAACTATAGATAAATACATCATATCAGCAGTCTATTTATGTTTTATTTTGCAAAGAGCATGAGGGCAGACATGAGCATATTTCCAGCCAAATACTATAACATATTGCTTTATCTTGTTAACACTTTTGCTTGTGGAATAAATGAATAAAACTAGAATGAAACTAGAAATCAAGTCTTCAACAATCTGTGCTGGTGCTCAACCAAGGTCATCAGGCAGCCCTTAAGCCATAAAAATGGATATTAAAAATTTAATTTTTTTTCTTCTTTTACGTTGATGCACATTTGCACCACATAGCTTGCAGAAACACCTTTAGCCCAGAGGTGCAGCATACCTCTGTGACCTTAGTGACATGCAATGGCAGAAAAGCGTGTTTTCCTCTCCTCTGGCGCGGTCGCAGGAAAACACTTCCCCTCCTAAACAGGCTGGGCATAGCAGTCATGGCAAAGCACACATCCACCAGGGAGCACACTGCAGCTGACACGCTGTATGAGGGCATTAACCTGGAGACAGGATGAGCGAGAGAACAGTGACGGTGAATGCATTCAGATTAAAGAAAGGAGGACGCCATTGTCACTGTGTGTTTGTGACTACAGCGGGCAGAGCAATCACATGACCTTGCTGGCATAGAAAGGTTTAGGCAGCAGAGCCACAAAGTAAACGAGAGCAATGCTACGAGTAAATCTGTCTACAGTAAAACCCAAGGCAAGTACAATTAAAGGGAAAGTTCACCTCAAAATTACATTTCTGTTATCATTTTGTCACCTTAATGCGTCTTATTATTAAAAAAAAAAAAAAAATTACATATGTCCTAGATCTAGAGTTCAGGAGACAAATATTAATGTCTGATTCAAGAATGAATCATTCTTTTGTGTTGATTCTTGATGAAGAATATATTATAGATATTGTTATTTTTATTAAAGCAATCATGTAAAACCCAGTAGTTTTAAATATTTGAACTGAATTTGATAAAATGATCTGTGTATTCATGTTTGTGCATGCTGTTTTACATAAATGTGTACATATATATGCCACGTCCTACTGAACATTGCCTGGGGATCAATAAAGTACAGCCTAGAGTATGTGTGTTTCTTAAACTGTACACCACAACCAAGGAATAAAACCTTATGTTTCCCCAGTTTAGAAACACATCTGAAAAGCTCCACTGGAGTGATTAGATCTTGTTCATCTCACGGCCTGTGTAATGACAGGCCCCATGAGTATCTGAATAACAGTCGGATTGCACTTATTCTAATGCTCATTCTACCCCAGACACGCCATTGCCTTCCATTACAGCTGTGCGTGGCCAGGGGCATCTCTTTACAACACTTGGCGAAATATGGATCGCTCATTACCCCCAAGTATAGAACAAAGCGCGAATGTGGGCCCTGTCACATTCAGGAGAAGAAAAACAGTTATGTGCTTCTCACACAGGAACACTGTGAGTGTTCCTCTAAGAAGAGCCTCATAATGTGATAGGAAATAATAGTATCAGGCAGAGGGAGATAGAAGAATGGGGGATAGACGATGAAAGAGGGGAAGAAATGACCTCAGGACAATCTGGATAAAGAAGGAAATGCACATTCCTAACTGACCACTCATTCTCCATCAGAGTCATATTTTTTCCACTTCATGCTTGGATTCCCCATGAAGCACTCTCTCTCTCTGTAAACAAAACACACATTTGCACAGAAAATTGCAAATGCAACGAGAAGGCGGCTTTACACTTAATGCTTTGGACACTGGAGCTCCTCCAAACTGTAGAAAAGCAAGCTCCCTTATACAGTACGTGCTTACAAAAAGAATGAACTTCAGCATGGGTAAGTGTTTTCATTTGAGGGGAAGGCAGAGTCCAGATCGGTCTTGACATTTTCAGCATCGTACGTTTGTAGGACAGCAATACTGCAGACAGATGTGGATACGCTCAGAGACAAGCACTAAAGAGCATTAAACTAATCCAGTTTGGGACTCTTCCCAGGGGTGTCACAAGCGCCGTTCTGGAATCAAACGTTTACAGCTTCTTTGAATTTTGAAGTTTATAGGGTTTAATGTAACCTCCTTATGGAGGAGAAAGAAATTCGTCTGGAACACATGGAGCTACAATAGCAGCAAATCGCATCTGACACGTGTATCTCTTGCATCCGTTTATAAAAGGCTTAATAAGTGCTTTTCACCCTCCTGCTTATACATACAGAAGAACGAGAGAATGCATGCTCCTTTTGGGCACCATAAAATGGCTGTAAAACACTGGTAAACATTCAGCAAGATGCATATGTATCTCATGCATTTGCAAAATAATAGTCTTTACGGTTTGCATGTGTTTAGATCTACAGTTTGCATACCAAAATTAAAATTCATCAGGCAGATCCAAGTGTGTTAGAGATGCTCAGACCTTCATGAAGTCTCTGGACTGGTCAGCAGGGTGAATGAAGAAAAGGTCACTTATCTTATTAATGTTACTTCAGTTAAAGGTAATTGCAAAGACTCCACACCTAAAACAATCCCTCCGTTTCTTCTCAATAAAGATACTTGCAGTGAAAGTTCACTCTCATTATCTTACACAGGAAAGCAAACTGTGTGACAGGACTGGCCATAATTATTACATACTGACATATGCTAATAAGATGCTGAAACCAAAGTAACACTTCATCTGGAATAGTTAAATTATAGATCATCAAACTCCATCACAGTGAGCACAGGAGAACAACTGAAAAGCGTGAAAACACACCTCAAATTATTAATAAGGTCACCTCACCATCTACTGTACGATAGCAAGAACCTGATGGTATGAAATTCAAAAGTAGTCTTCCGAATATCATACCATCTTAAAAGAACTTTGGACTGTTGCAGTGCAATGGCTGATGGCTAATATTTGCAAGTCACATGACAAAAAAAAAAACGCCCTTTACCCAATACACCACATGCATTTAGATCTGGCCCATCATCAGCTCATTACAGTAATGCTCGTCATACGAAACTGTTAAACTGAAGCATATTTCCATATAGACGCTCATTCAAACGGATGAACCTCGCAGCGTTTTGTGCTCCTCACAATCCTGGCCTGGCCTGGTCATCCCCGCACGCCATCCATGCTCATAACCCATTTGTGAACGCTAATATCAGCCAAGGGACAAAAGCGGGGGGTGCTTGTGTGTGAGTCGTTAGTAAAAGCAGCAGATCTGTCCACATGGTTAATGATCAGGCTAATTGAATCCCTCTAATTAGCCATGCACACGCCTGGTGGATCAGCTCGTTGCTTTTACATACATGACAAGAGAGGAGAAAGGACTGAGCTGGTGCTTTCAAACCATGAGACGTCTTGAAGTGCAAAAGCATCACTTCCCACCCTGCAACCCCCACTCCCCTTTTTCAGCCCCCACGGGCTCCTCCGCCGCTGTTTACGGTGGCCGATATAGGTTAAAGCAAACTCTCATGCTCCGTGAGAGGGAGCAGGCCGTGTAATTTAAATTCTGATGACATTTACTGTCAGGCAGTATTAGTGCACTGGCATCCTCCTCTGCCTGGGCATGAATCTTACTCAGCACCAGCAGGCCGCGGGGGCCGAAGAAAGACTCTATCTCTCTCTTCTTTTCTTTTTCTCTCTCTCTTTCTCTACTGTAATTGTCCCAAGGACCCCCGTCAGTCTCTGGCAAAGAATTCTAGCCTTTTTGCCCTCCCCCTCCCACATCTAATAGGCCCCGAATTGGAGAGCTGTGCTGTTTATTGCCTGGTGGAATGTCACATATACGGGTCGTGCTCTGTGATTGGGCAGACACCTTCAAACTGCATTCTGGAAGATGTTGTTTACACTTGTTTACTCTATGCCAATGTAACATCGCTCAACGAACACTTTTTGAACAGTTTGGAAACATGTTTGAAATTAGTCTCATAGCAAACGTCACCTCTGCATGACTGAAACATTTGGCAAACTAAATTTAGAGGCTAAACAAAATGCTCTGTATGTGTGCATCTCTAATTGTGTGAGTGCCTCTGCTGTGTGTGCAAGGATGTTTGCAGTTTTATCTCTTGAGCTAAATACATTAGACAAGGTCTGAGCTTCCAGCAATGATGCGACCTTGAGTGAGTAATGCGAAAGCAATAATCAGACAGGGCCACAGGCCTATGACCTCAGGATTAATGGGGACCCTTTTAAAATGTAAAAGAGAGAAATGACTTCACTGCATATGCTAGAGATTGGCAAATTAGAGGGCTGTAGTGGAATGTGTGATTGTGTTTACAATCTGAGGATAATTTAATCCTTTAAAATTTGCAATTCATGCATAGTGTGTAATCACAGATCATACCACCAAACCCTCATACATTTTGCACATTAGCAACTGTAATACATATGTAATAAACATGTAATAACATATGTAATTGTCACATTTCAAATTGGGCAGGCCAAAACACACTCGGATGAAAAGTGCACTCTTTAAAATTAATACGTGAGATGAGGAAGTTGAGAGTCTTTCATTTGTCTCATCTCTCATGTTTGTCAGCAGAATCGGGCGGTAAACGGGGATTTAAGCAGAGTATAACGGAGCCGTTAACTGACAGCTCTGGAGCACTGACAGGTCCTTGGGAAATTAACAAAGACTGCATGGAGCACATGTCATATATCATAGACTCACCACGTACCCTCAACACTACCTGCAAGCTATGATTCTGTACTTTTCTCTCCCTCCACACTCAATAAAAGCATGTGGGGGTGGAGGATGTGTTGTGAGCTGCAAGCCTAACAGCACAACATTTAGCCTGTTTTTTGCTGTCATGTTAAAATATATACACGCATGTGCAATCTACATTAAGGAATTTAAGTCCTATTTCCATATTCCCAGACCAGCTACCCAACAGCACTCTGTGTACACAGGGCAGAAGGAGCTGTGTGGTTCTGATGACACATCTACAAACTAAACCATCTGCTATACACACAGCTGCTGCCAATTTTAGGAATTGTGGGATAAATAAATATGCAGAGAGTAAAACAAAACAATAACAGACAAGCAGCTAAACACCAATTCAATTAACACATATCTATGACGCCTAATGGTGCATATTAAAACGGTTGTGCTGGACACTTTAGGACTGTAACATGTGCAGATCAGTTCAATATGGACTTTCACTGGAGAGGCACAGGGAGAGAATACAAAGCAGATATGGATCTTTACCAAAACAGACTCAGTGATCATAGCCTAGCCATAGAACAAGGCACGCACAGACAAACATGGAAGGAAAATCTATAAATTTATTTATAATGTTATTATTTTTTTTACTTTAATAATAATTGTATTAAATAACATATATATATATATATATTTAGATTTATATATATATATATATATATATATATATATATATATATATATAATTTTTCTGCATCTCTAACGCTA
>JAUMHE010000099.1:2032580-2071848 GCA_032359235.1 Enteromius mattozi | reverse complement strand
TACTTTACTAGTTACTTGGAAAAAGTAATATTATTACGTAACTCACGTTACTTGTAATGCGTTACCCCCAACACTGTCAACAAGGAGGGCCTGTCCCAAAACACACTTTGCACTTGACTACTTAAAAGACATACTGTATTTCCTGTATTTGGCCCAAGTGTCTAAATGGTGTGAAGACTGCAAGCGTGCAATGTGTGTAGAACTTTAGATTAACCAATGGAACACGCTTATCTTTAATTGCACATTTAATACTTTGCATTTTTAAATAAACTTTAACAGAATTTGTATTTAGTAGTCCCTAAGTGACACAATTCAGTTGTGGTGCTTGTAAAAAGCATTTGCATATGTTTTACAGCACACATATTAATCTTAGTATAAAATGTGCAACACTATTTATTTACAATTAAATTAACGTTGTCCTTGACATCTTGCAATTCTAGTGTTGGCAATTCTGAAGCACTTAGGTTCCTGAATGTGATGAAGAATACACTTAGCCTCAAATACTGTTCTGAAGTGGTATAACAGATAGCATGGATTTAGTGCGTGTTAAGGAGACTGATCTTTGTGGTTGCATGTGGTCAAGACCGCAAGTGTGGGTACTGGGACAGGCCCATACACTAAAAACTACTTGACATAGGATACTGAGCAAAATATGGGTAAAGCTAGTTGTGAGATACGCACATCATTTATGCATTTAGCATGTTTTATCACAGTAATTGCCATTTTAGATAATTAAATAATTTAATAATCAATACAAATCCATAGGGTATGCTTGACAAATCTGAAACTATAGGCTAGAGAGAGAAAGAGAGATAGAGATTTTGTTAATGTGCATAAGTGCTGTAAACATGTCAGTGTCTAACAATATAATGCTGAGTGTTATACTGATCTCAATACCTCACCCTTCTCAGGGGAGTAGAGTTTAACTATGTTACATTATTTGCCTTGAATATTGGCCTTGGGAGAACAACAAATGAGCTCATACTACGTGCTCCACACATACACACACGCGCCTGGACATTGTCCAGCTGTAAGGGTGTAAACAGGAACTCACCAGAGAAGGAGAATCGGACACCATAAAACATCATTAGTGCTCAAACACTCCCCATTCACCGCAGTAACATCCTTCTAGGGAAGAAAGACAGTAGAAGGACACATAGAAATATAGCAAGAAATAAGACATGCAGTTCTTTAGTGAATAAAGCCACAGGGTCCCTGTTCAAGGCCTATGCTGAGTATTGCCGTGATACAGTGCAGGTCTGTCTGTCAGAGAGTGGGTCTGTTTTAGCAGGGCATGACACTTCAATTGCTTGCACGCACACAGGGACATCATGCACCTAGTTTTTATTTGAAGGGGCAAAAGTGACAGGGGGCCCGGTAACAGTACCAGGAATACACCCTAGCTATGGTGAGGTTCAATTCACGATATGATATTTTGATAATGAACCAAGCAAAACTACAACTGAACTAGACTGCCAGTTATTGTAAATCTCTGAGCTACTATTTATTTTGTACGTGTAAAATAATTGCAGAACTTAATTATGAAACATATATATATAGCCTTATTTTTTGGTCTTTTGAAAGTTGCGTTGAGGTATATCCTCTATATGACAGGAGAATGCAAACCTGTCACTTTAGGACTGTAGAGTTTACACAACCCAAGCTGGCTCAAATCCATCCCAAACCTTTTCTGTCATAGTGAGAAACCTCAGATTTCCAGTCATGCCAGTCAATGTATCTCAGAGTTGCTCTGCTGCCAACTTCTAAAAACACAAATATTAAAGATGGACAGCTGGACTTGCAGTAGATGACTGGATAGTAACATAAGAACATGTATAAGAATAGAGTGACTTTAGACTTTTATTTTAGGTGTCAAGTAGTTCAGGATACAAGTAATCACTGGCTTGTGACTGACATATTTGGATAATTGCTATAGGTCTGTTTTATATTGAATAGGCAGTTGGACTCAGCAGTTGCTTCTGACACAGAAAGACACTGATCTCAAGTCAACTTTTTCTTAAACAATAAACTTGACGTTTAAGCAAACATTTCTAAGTCATGGAGACCGAATGCCCTCTAGTGGTCTTTTTAGGTAATTTTTGGGGGGAATATTCATTTCTGTCAGTCTTTCCAGGGGAAAAAAGCTTGCTGTTTATTTAATTAATCTACATGACAGTTGCTTGACTGGTGCATGTTGGCCTACACGACGCCTTCCACAAAATAAAAAAATAAAGCAATAAAAATAGAAAAGGACTGCTGCAAAAATCAAAAATTGTATATGTTGCTTTTCATCATATTCCAGTTTTTACAAACTAAAAGGACGTGTGAGGAATAAAAGTAGCCTAGATTGTTCTCATTTTCACAACACATTTTTACATTGTTATTTTATTTTAATTTTATTATTATATTTTTAAAGGAAAGATGTGTTTTCAGTCTATTCTAAATATTTATATTCTTAAATATTGCATGGACTTTAAACCACCCTTTTTTTCTTTTAGTTCCCATTTTGAAAACCTGTGCTCTTTCTGTATTTTAGAACACTAATTCAGTGCCTTGTTTTAAATTAGTCTTTAGAACAAAATAGTCATTTCTTATAAAACATCATGGCTGATACAAATTAGCTAGTTATACTGAAGGTGTGGGGGCAAAACGTCCTTTAGTATACATTTACTTAGATAAGAGTAATATTTTCCTCAATTGTCTGCAAACAAACACGAATACGAAGATACGATCACCAGTTGGTTTCATCCCGAAGGTCCAGAGTGGCTTGCAGACAATGGTGTCAGAAGACTGCAAGTGGGATGAGTTATCCCCGATCTGCATCCCGCCAAGGACTAAAGCCTGAGTGATCCACAGCATCCCTCGCCAGCAGATCCTCACGGGAGCCCCTTCCTCACTGCACGGAACGTTCCGTCATCTCTGTCTCTCCTCCTCTGTCTGGATGCATCTGTCTGCTGGCACTAGAGAGAACGATCTGCTACACACACGCTCAAACACTTCCATTTCTCCCGCTCTTTCCTCGTTCTCTCCACCCCACTCTGCTTCTCTCATCTTTACTCTTCAATGCTTTCCAAATACAGACAGTTTTCTGGTTGCTGTCCTAGGACACATGTGTTTCTTTGCTTTCCTGCAGTGAGCAGCAGGTGGGACTTCAGCAGGTACATCTCAGATAAAAGCAAACCAAAAAGATAGTGTATAGCCTACATATCACAAGATCTAATACATGACATCTCAATGAATGTACTAGCAACATATTTGTGTATTTGTGCTTGAAATTATGTTAAAATGTAATTGATCAGTGACCTACAGCACCTGAGGAACGCATTTACAAGCACATTTGTTTACACACCAGGAATTTACCTGTCACACTTGCTGAATTTATTTTAATATCGAGAAGTTAACATTTTCCAGTCCGACCAGGTTAAAAACACATAAAATAGAAAACCAAAATTTGTTTTATTTTATTTGTCTCAGCCACAATGTTTCTAATTCTCTCCATTTCTCAGTTTTTCTTTCTCTGCTAGTGTAATTTCCTGCAGGACAAACATATTTACAGTTTAAAGTGTGTAAAGTCTTCATTCCATAAGAATGACCTGCTGTCTGAGCTTTTGCTCATGTTTAGTTTGCTCTAATTTCCAAAGGGACAAACTGAAGGAGGCAAAAATCTTTGTAGCAAGTTAGGAGAGCAGAAGAGGGTCGTATAGTCAGTCAAAAGCCTTTTCATATAAACATTTTTCCATACTTTCATGAAGTGCTAATGATATGTATATGCTCATGAGAGTGAGATATTTTCTTCCGACCTGAAATGATGTAGCTGAACATGCAAAGTTAATAGTTCACCGGTACCTGCAGACCACATCAACACATCTTTCTGGATAGATGAATATTCCAGATCTCCCACCGCTCAACCAGACATAAACAGCATTGTAATTCACCCTGATTATGTGTTAACACACATGTAACATGTGCCTTAAGTCACATGGTACACGTGGTAAAACAGTTCATAGTAGAAGTCATGTTGTTAACACAACACATGCTTCAAAACCTCTCAAGCAGCATAGTTTGAATAAAAATCTTAATTCGGTCGTCACTTACACATGCTCATGTTGTTTTAAATCCATATGACTTTCTTGAGGAACACAAAATGAGCAGTTTACCAAATTCGCCTCGCTGCACTTTTGTACTCAAGGAGTAGAATGGAGGCTGGCAAGCTCCAAAATCACAAAAAAGCATCATGGAAGTACATAAAAGTGGTGCATATGTGTCTCATGTCCTACTGTATATTCCTTGCCAAAAGAGATTATGATGAAGAGAGCAAAATCTTTATTCAGTAATAATCTTCCACTTTGTTATCTGTGAGGAGTTGACCTCAAGATTCCTTTTGAAAATTCAATTTTGGGTGAACGCTTTGATTAATAACTGAGGCTGGAAATACATTTGGAAAAATTGATTTTCACTCTTAAATAGTAAGAGTAATATCATATTATGAAAAATGCTTAAAGGTATAGTACACCCAAATATAAAAATTCTGTCATTACTCACTCACACACTTATTTACTCTAGTTGTTCCTGTAAGGCCTTTGTTCATCCTCGGAAAACAAATTAAGATATTTTTGATGAAATCTGAGAACTTTCTGACTCTACATAGAGAGCAATAACTGGAATGTTACCAGACCCATGCAGAAACATAGTAAGAACATGTGCTGCACCTTGTTTACAAGCAGAGGAATGCACATATTTTAACAATGTTCTTACTATGTTTCTAGGTCTGAGAACTTTTTAGTTACCTTGCTGTCTATGCAGGGTCAAAAAGCTTAATCATAATTCATTTGTGTTCCAAAGATAAACAAAAGTCTTACGAGTTTGGACCGCAATGAAAGTGAGTAATTAATGACAGAATTTTCAATTTTGGGTGAACTGTCCCTTTATTTTTGAAGTTACAAACACTCAATAATGAACTGAGATAAAACTTATTTTGACTAAACAGGATTTAGTTAGTCATGCACCACAGGCTGTTCTTTGTATTGTATAATAGAGAAGGTCATCTTCACACAGTTTTACACAAGCTGTCCAAAATCATCACCAGTGTAGCATATCCTCCATGTCAGACTCTGAGCCTTACATAAGATTTAATAACTTTTTTTTTCTCTCTTATGGCTACAGTGCCCAGATCCTAGATAGAAAACACAAAAGACCCCATTCTTCTGAGGTTTGGCCATGTCTGCTTTAATTTTATTCCCAAAAGCCTATTTCTCTGGCCTTTCGCTTTAATCATGCTTGTGAATAAACAAAACTGAATCAAAATCAATCTCCAGAACGTTCTCTCACCCAAAACATTGATTGTAACAATCAATTGTCCTAGATCATGCTTTGGAGCCACACAAGAATTTTCAACAAAATTTGCTTCTTCCGTAAACAGACACACAGCTTTATGCATTGATTATATTAAATAGAAATGCTGACACATGTCAAATAATCAGTGTGTTGAAAGAATCCATTGGAAAATGAGTTTACTTGTAAATCATTTTAACATCTTGACTTGTTGCCACCCTTTCTTGTTAATTATATATCAAGCTCCATTTATAGGCTGGCATATTACAGTCTGGAGAGTCAGGGAGAAGCACTGCTGAAAGTGTGGTTAGCTTACGTCTCAGTGCAAGCCTGGTAATTATTACTGCCGTTGTAGTAATTGTTTCCTCTTGTTTTTCTGATTGTTTAATTAGCTTGATGGAGAACACCTGCATTACAGATCCAGAAGGAAAAAAGGCTCAGGTAGACTGTTAAACAATGGTGGAAAGCTCTGGAAAAAATACAACAATAAAAAAAGACATATTAATGTAATGGAATTTATACTGCAACCATATACCCATGGTACCAAACTTAAACTGACCAAAAGATAAAGAAAAACCAACCTGTCCTCCAACTAATACGCCCGTATAGGTCATTTGTACAGTACGACCCATCAGAGTGTATACTAAAATTGCGCCTCTTTCGACAACAGAACATTTGCATATTAATGTTTTGTACTATTTTATCGGCTATGTGGTTCAGGGTTGGTGTAGCTCAGTTTGTGGAGAGATGTGTTAAAAGACGAGATGTGATCATGCAATCATGGGTTTCGAACGCATGTGCTCAAAACCCTATAAATCATGATTTTGCACAATTTTTGTAACAGGTAGGTTTAGAGGTGGGTTAGTGTGGTCATTTGTACAAATTAAACCTAGTAAAATATGTTTTAATCACAGTGAGATAAAGACTTTCCTGTGTTTTTCTCTCTTTTTTAAAAATATATCTTTATTTACGTTTTCTTTAGCACCTTCAGTCACATGGGTGAAGTGAAGCCGTCCTACTGCATTTACTGATTTCTCGTAATAGCCATATTCCCCTGTGTGTACGAGTCAATTTTGGGAAAATATTGCGACTAGAGGGTTGCGAAAATATGCAGATGGACAAACCAGCTGCTCAAAGTATTACTCATCAAAGTGTGTTTCTCTCATTTTGAGGCGTTTTTGCTACAGTTTGCCACCTGTGCAGACCATAGAACACAATATCAATAAGAGCCCTTGATTTAAAGAGCCAATGAGGTGTTAGTGGACCAATAAAACCCAGTCGTTAGTGTGGGTGGAGAAAAAAAAAACACTTTTTAATATGTGGGGGGAAAATGTTTTTTCCTACAAAACAGGGACAAAAGATATGGCCAGTATTTTCATGGACCATTATATGAAATATTAAAAAACTTGGATGTTTTAAATCTCAAATGGCTGAAACATTGAATTTTAACCCTTGGAGTCCTCATTCATAACCTTCACAGATGACAGATTTAAATTACACATTTAATGGTTAATTCGACATGTTGTTGTCATATGTTTTTCATAGCAAGTTATGGTATTTCGCACAGCTGTGCTCCACTATATACCTCAATAATATATAAGCATAATGGAAAACTGGTTACAGATGGTAGCATAAACAAAAAAGTCACTTTAAATAAATTGTCCTGGATTTACTCTTGCATTTCTTTTACTCTAGCCTTATTTGGGGAAGAACTTTGCTTAGTTTGCACTCCAGATGAAGTCCAATGAGAGGCTGGTGGGGGATTGTTTACGTTTGGAATAATCAAAACGATATGATTTTTTGTGAAAACCATTGTGGAATCGTTAAGAGATCATTTAAATCACAGCCCAACCATTTGACAGGTTCAAGAGCAGATAGATACAAATGTCTCAGTACGAAGGCCAATCCACAGATGAAAACTAGCTTTCAGGTCTGGGTTTTCTCCGAGCTGTTTATGTGATCCACACATGGTAAAGTCTCTGGAACGTTATCGATCCTACAGAAGAGGGAGGTTAAAGAGATCTGCACTTTCTGACAGCATAAACTGATAAACAGCCTCCAGCCCCACTTCTTCTTTCGTTTTTCATTAAAACAAGACTGAACTTTACAGAGCAGCTGATATGAAATGTTCCTGTGGTAAACTAGTAGTGTGGTGCTGTTACAGGGATATTTTAGGCATGCTGCTTTTAACACATTTATAATATATATAAATGCATTGCAATACATAAAGTAAGGTGTTGAAAAACTGACAATGCTTTGAGATTTGGGATTGAAATTAGGTCCTCAAAGCGTTTTCCAGTCAAAGCGTATTTTTTGTACTCTCGTATGCAAGCTCATACAGGCACATATTGAGAGATAATGTGAATTAATGTATCTCCCGAGCTCTTGGAGATGCTGGGGATTGAACCGAGGACCTTAAACATGTACATTTAAGTTTCATTTTTTACACCTGTAGGAGTTCTATCACATCAGTCATAGGCAATAGGCTATATATATATATATATATATATATATATGCCCTAACATGTTTGGCGTTCATTCAGCATTCACAGTTCCTGAAGATGGTGGGGACTGAACCTAAAACCTCATACATTCTCTATTGGAAATGGGAGCTATTAAAATATTGACATTTCTTGGAGATGCTGGAGACTGAACCCAGGACCTCATACATCAGTCATAAACAAAATAGGCTCAGATTGGGAAATATATGCTCTGACACGCATGGAATGCATTATAGTATTGACTCTTTGTGGAGCTGCTTGGGAATGAATGTAAAACATCATATATGCTCAGCATGTGCTCAATATCACTGAGCTACATCACTAGCTGCCAGCATGTTTTATACTCCTGTTTGAACCAAGTGATTTCTTCTTCCGTCATAATAAGGCCACATTGATAGACTTATGCTCTAATGTGAATGATCTTTAATGCAGCATTAAAATATTAAGATGCTTGGAATTGAACCCAAAACCCATTACATACTAAGAATGCATTCTACTAGTGAGCTACAGTACAGACAGTTACTGGAGATGCAAGGAGGTAACTACTATTAACTGGAATTTTTACTTATGGCTGTAACTGTTAAAGGGTTAAGAGAAGAGAGACTGAGTTAAAGAGAATGACACACGTAGAGAGAAGAGACACAAACTCTAGCCAGGACTGACCTAAGTGCGAAACAGACTGAACGTCTGCTATTCTGTTATTGACAGGAAGTGCCTCAGGACTCCTTAGGGAAACCTTAAGGTAACAAACTTGAAAAATCCAGCCATTATGTCGGCAAGTGCCAACAGCACTGCCCTTCTCACAAATACCATCTGCTGGCTAAACACATTCACATCAGTGCCAGTGTGCTACTCATAAATACCAGCGGTTGTCAGCAAAGAGAAATTAAAAGCACATTAAGCAGACAAACTCTTTTCTCCCTTTCGTTATTTAGTAGATATAAACATTTGAATAAAAGGATCAAAGACAAAATATTTCCATTCTACAAACAAAATCCACCAGAGATACATGCAGAGAATGCAGTCTTGCTTAAATGTACAATAAAAATATCATAGTAACTGAAAGAACTGAGGAATAGACTGCCATTATATCATAACTGCTCTTCCATGTCAGTGTCAGGCATTTTGAACATCAATTCATATAAGGAAATTGGGTGTCTCATTTTGAAAATGACCCATTTCCTGGTAACAGTAAAAACAGTAAACACCAGTGTAGTATCCGGTTGAATGCAAAGAAGGGAGATATTGCACAGGAAAACGTGAAAACCAGAAAACAGGGCAGAGGAAAGACTCACATGCCTCTGTGAGTCCATTCGATGAGGCTGAGCGGTCACCAACAAAGACCATCAATCAAAACACTGCTCTCTGATGACTGAGAGCTTGCTCTGAAAAACACAGCTCTTACCACACATGCACTGCACCCTGACTGACTGTAACATTTCTCACATTTTTATCTTTGAACTGTACGTGGCCTCTGCTCCCAGAGGAGTCAATGCAAATACACAAAAGAACTGACCCTGCACATCACCAATGACCCTCCTCTTCTACTGTCGTGGGACACACTCCTCCACTGCTTTCAAAGAGAAACATACCGGAAGGTTTCAGGTAAATCCAAACAGAATTTAGGATAAGTCTCAAAAACGGAAGCAAGATAATTACAGTAAAGAAGGGAATAAATCTCTGGTATAGGTAATATTTTACACTAGTTACTAATTATTTATTTTGATTGATTGGTTGTAGTCTTTTTTTGTCTATTGTTGAAACTTATATGCATTGATGTTTCCTATGTTTCTTCTCGTTTCATCCCATCAGTCATGTCTGTTTTAGAGCATTGCAATGCAATTCACATCCACAACGTGACTTACACATGTGTGTATTCATGTCATGTTGTGCAGAAGCAAGTTATAGAACTATGTCTATGTTAATCTCTGATCTCTGATTTGTCAAAATTTATGTGGATCAGTACGTAACAAGAAGAACCGTGAAATGGTGCACATTAGAAAGCCAAAACTGGTTGGCAGTCTCACTCTACATCAGCCAGTTCCAAACATAAAACCAATGTGCAGCATGACCTAATAAAGGCCGAGGCTTATTCCAGTCATGCTGATCAACAGGATGTAGCAGGAACATGTGATCGTAGAGGCCCATTCTTGAACTACATTTCCAGTATTGAGACTTATGTCTCAACACCTGCAGCTGTTGAGTGTATGTCTGTTTCAGACTTGTGACAGAGCCAATGACTTAAAGAACTTGCAGTCATGACGGTCTATAACTTTTAGTAGATTGATCGGATAGTTTTTCTCCACCAGTCAAAACTTAGGTGCGTAGTGGTGGCAGGTAGAACATCTGGTTGTGTTTACAGTCTGGTGAAAATGAGAGATACTGAAGCTGTGGTGTGTTAAAGATCTGGTTGACAGAAAAGTGCAAGAATTTTACACAAAGAGAAACTGGCCTATTACTTGCAAAAGACAACAGCTCTTGGGTTCTTTACAGAGAAAACTTCTTAAGAAGGCTTAAATGTAGATTAAATGGAGTCCTAAACAAAGGAATGGGAGGAGGTAGTTCATGTAATAGTGTTGTATATATAAAATGTTACATTAATGACAAAGCAAGAAACACATTTGTGACAACTTTGCAAATTTATTACAAATGAAACACTGGAATAATTACACTGTATACGTAATCATACCCTTTTCATGGGCCAACTGAAAATTACCTCAGGAGCGTTTCACTATTGCTTGTAGATGTATATGCTTTAAATGGAATTAACCTGTGGTAATTGAATGGGTATGATCTGGAAAGGCACACACCTCTCAATAAAAGGTATAATAGCTGAAAAAATGCATATGAGAGGGAAAACCAAGCCCTGAGGTCAAATGAACTGCCTGTAGAGCTCAAAGACATGATTGTGTCAAGACACAGATCTGGGGAGGAGCTCAGAAAAAAAATCTGCTGCATTGAAGGTTCACAGAAGCACCTTGTTTTGCCTTTTATTTGATAGGACAGTAGTTAGACAGGAAACAAAGTTGGAGAGAGAGGGTGGACAGGATCGGGAAAGGTCTACAAGCCGGGACTTGAACACAAGACGCCCGAAGCACCATGGCACAACATGTGGACACGCTGCTCACGAGGCTATTGGCGCTGACCACAGAAGCATTCAGCCTCCATTATCCGTAATGGAAGAAGTTTGGAATAACCAGAACATTTCCTAGAATTGGCCTTAGAAGAAACTTACAGAGGGACAAACATCATGGCAACACTCCACTGATTTGGACTTTATGGCAAAGTAGCTAGGGTCAAGCCCCTCCTCAGTGAAGACAGGTAGGGGGGAAAAAAAATAAACACCTAAAAGACTCTCAGACTGTGAGAGATGAGATTCTCTGGTGATTCTCTGATGAACCTTGGTTCCAAGCATCATGTCTGGAGAAAATCAGGCAAAGCTCATCACCTGCACAGTACCATTTTCAACAGACAATGACCCTAATCACACAACTGAGATAAAGCAAGAGTGGCCTGTGAAAGAGGCTTTTAGATTGTGAAAGTTCTTAAATGACCCAGCCAGAGCCTTGAGGCTTGAACCCAGTCAAACATTTATGGAGATACCTGAAAATATCTATCAGTCCCCAATTCAACCTGACAGAGCTTGAAAGGTGACGAGGTAAACAGAAGAATGATAGGTAATTTCCAACTGGAGATGTGCAAAGTTTATCATGTCATACTCAAAAAGACTTGAGCCTGTAAAGGTGCTTCAACAAAGTACTGAGTTATGGGTATGAATACTTTTGCAAAACTTCACAGTATGAAGACAATGATAATTTTTGGTATTGTCTGCAAGAATCTTTCAGCTGGTCTTGATCAGTAATATTTGAAATTGCAAAGAAAGAAAAATAGATTCATGTTTCCGATGAAAATTGAAAAAAGGTGAGAAAGGGATTTGTGTATTTTGACTTTTGACGCCCCCTCAAAGAGCAAAACAAAAAAGAACAGCGGATGAATAATAATCCTCTCTCTCTCTCTCTCTCTCTCTCTCTCTCTTTCAGGGAGTGATTCACTGTATTAGAGTCAGCCACAAGTGCAGTTTCACTGGTAAAGAGCCAAATGTCCATGACAAAAACCCTCTGAGGTTAAACACAATTCATCACTAGCAGGGATTTTAGTCAAAGTGCAGTGGTTACAGTTTACATGTAATGAGGACACAATGATCCTCACACTCCTCCCATCTCACCCTCCACTAATATTGCAACTTTGAGATAAAAGTCATCTGTATCCAATTTTCCCATTATGTGTACATAGAAATATTAAGTCATTTTCATCTCTCTCCAGATATTTCATATGTGGGGCTTGAAGCATTTGGTTCTCATTTGGGGCTGAGGCTGCAATTTGGGGCACAGTTTCGTCTCCATGCCGATACAGTTGTTGATGTTGGTGTGTGGCCCATAGGTGCCATTGCATTATTTCGCTGATGTGGTTGCAAAGTCTGGAGTTGGCGGTGTTTTGAATGATAACACGAATTATACACAGCTTTCACCGATAAGAGCTTTTACACAAATACCCACACATGCCGGATGGTGACGCAGGATAAAGAAAGTCTTGTTTTGTTCTTTTGTGTTTTTTCCCTTCATTTTTTGCACTCATATGACCCCGTTGTTTAGTTTTTCTGGTAACACTTTGCACAAAAAAAAAAAGTTTGTTGCTAGAGTAGTTAACCCAAAAATGCTAATTTTTTCCTTGTTTTTTTCACCCTCATGTCATTTCAAACTAGTTTGACTTTCTTCTGTGAAACACAAAAGACAATATTTTGAAGAATATTTCAGTGAAACATTATGAAAGTCATGTATATTCACAAGTCACTTCAGTCACTTCAATTTTGATCTGTTCATAATACTGTACAAATTTATTCTGAATTAATTAATTAGTGATTTGTGAATTTATTTATATTAGGTTTTGGATCTCATTGACCTTCATTATATGGACAACAACAGCTTCAACAACAATCTTCAAAATACATATTTTTTTATGTTTTGTAAAAAAAGAAAACATGACGGTGAGTAAAATATGCTAGTATTACTATAACCTTTACATTAATGGTAATTCATACAACCTGAAATGCTTAAATATCTTAGTTTATTAACTAGTGTTAATGAATTAAATTTTCTTGTAAAAGCATTTTTTTTTTTCCGAAGGCACATGTATATGATATATGTATGCATAAACATTCATAAACGTATGTATTACGTAAGAATACACACATGTACTACGTGTGGATGTGTGTATTTGAGTGTTAGTTTTTGTTGGCACACAATCATGACAGAGCAGTTTCATTATATGTGGTATAATTTTATGGCTATAGATTTCAGCGCTGGAGACCCTGCAGTGTTTCCAGCCATAAATACTGAGCTCGCCCTCCCTCTTTAGCTAAATATACAGCCACCCCGGTGCTGTCATCAAAATAGAGTTGGCGACTCAGCAAAATTAAATGCTTTTTATTGATACTGGCAGCCATATTTAATGCTGTATATTTAAACCGTCATGTGGCAAATTGGCCAGCTGTTGGGGTGGGACTAAACTGACACCCGACCCCACAAATGTGGAGATTTCAGCCTGCAGAAAAGGTTTACTGAAGTAACAGAATCTCAGGTGCAGGTGTCAGACTGTATTATATGAAATAAATATTCATTTCTGTACAGTATTCGACCATCAATGCAACAAAGAATCCAAAATAATATTCAGAAAATGCTTGTGCTTATTTAAAAGTCATCAAACCTTACCTTGTTTGCCTGCAGAAACATTCGGTTAATTTCTTTTTATGTAAAATGTTTTATTTGTATGACTGACAAGACATAAAGACTAAAAATAATAATATGAAAAAACCTATGTTTAAAGCAGTTTGGGTTCAGAGTTTACACAAGGCCCAATAACATAGTTAGTTGTTTAATATAAAATATTTGGTATTTCTTCAGGGACTAAAACATCCCGGGCCAGCCCCCAGTTTTACGTCTTTATATAGTATATTATTTATATTCCACTTTATATATTCCACTTGACTATTTTAAGTGGTTCAGCGGTGAACAGGTGATCAACAACAGGCCTCATCCTCAGAGTCAAACCTTCTCTCCACATCACCTAAACCCAAAATAAACTCTGATGACCTACATTGAGTCATTGTTGATTAAGACTCAAAGCCTGTTCCATGTCAAGTGAATCCCCCCTAGTATATTTTTGTCTGGAACCTATTGTGATTTGGTCATCATGATCTCAAACTGAAAAAAATAAAGTTGATAAACAATTTGACAAATGACGTTACAAGTAATATTATTCTGGAAAACTATTTTCTTGGAAACGTCCCATAAATGACACAGTCAGTCGATCAAGTCTGACAGCCTGGGCTCTTCCAGGTGATGTCATACTCTATGTTCACACTGGACAGTGTTGGCCAGTTTGAAAATGATATCACCACTTCACAATTCTCTAAGGACTGTTCCTTTTTTAAAAAATAAGAAATGTTATTACTGCTTTATATTATTGTTGCTTTATTTATTTATTTAAAATGACTGTCCAGTCAAATTTTGGCAAAGGCCAATATTGCATATACTAAACGTCAGTAAATAATGTATGTCGGTGTAGGCATATATATGTTTATATGTGTGGGTGCCAGATCTCCACATGGTCTACATCAAGTATTGAACTAAACGGTCCTAACACAGAATAACAATACTTTATAGAGGCAGTCTACATAGCAATCAGGCAGACAATGTTTCATTGAAACAGAAGAAGAAAAAAAAAAAAACAGAACAAAAAAAGTGCATTGTGTAAGAAATGTCCTGGTTTCCCCTCTCTATTAGTGGACACAATATGGGCTCTGTTTATACTTTTTTAAAATGAGCACACAAACACACTCCCGAAAGATTATAAGAATTTATTTGGTATATACAGAGCATACATATAGCATGCATATTTACAGCACATTGTATTTACAAACACTAAACGGTTTCACATACCACTGGAGGAACAAAACACAAAAATTGTCACAATTGTGTATAGTTTCAGAGCAAGACGGTCTGCATAATCTGAAGTCTAATTCTGAAAGGTTCACATTTACATCTTTCAGATTTTCCTCTTAAAGTCTAGTGACTGATACAGAGTGAACTGTCAAATCTGTAAGATAAAACCTTTGATGTGATATATTTTATGTAACATTGAGCTCTACACAATATGTACAGTAAAATATTCTTGATGACAAGACAATGAAACCTTATACACACATAGATACACAAATGAGGTAGATTACAAACAGAAAGACAGCACAATCAATTTCATCATTCAACGTACACGAAAACCACTTAACTTTTAAAATAAAGAGTTTATCATGAGACTGGAATGAGAAAAGGTCTTTTGATAAATAAAACCAATAAGCCCTTCGTTAACTCTACTGTCATTAAATGACTCTTGATTACATCTAGCAGAGATTCAAACTCTGTTAGACATGACAGCATTGTTTTAAACATTCCCAAAAGACACAAGACAAGGACTAGGCATATACTTATCCATTTAAACTCACAAACATGGACACATAAAGCTTACAGTGTGACCAAACACACACCTAACAGATACTTAAATGGTGAAGAGCTTAAAAGAGAGATAAAAACATTTGCATCATCAAAATATATTTTTTATATTCCAAATATTATAGTGTTCTCATATAAAAGATGAAATGTTGTAAAAATATATCTATCATAAACATCTTATTTTATATGAATATATCAGGAATTATCAGTGAATTGCAGGGAATGCAGCTCACTTCAGCATTATGGACTATGTTTAGATTTAGAGAAAACACGTGACATTTTATAGAAATATGCCCACAAAAATTCACAGTATGCAGATAGAATTATAGGGTGGCTCTATGTATATATATATATATCTCTAGAAAAATATAACTTTATACACAAATAAATGTTTAAATTCTTACTCTCTTTCCTCTTACAGGACACATTTATACAAGTTTACAATGAAATTAAGGTTTGAAATAAAGTACATTCTATAGATACAGTCTGTAGCGAGCAACACACAAACAAAAAAAAGCAACATTAGATGCTAAAAACAAACAACTAGATGCACAGATTTGGCAGATTTTCACATCAGTGGGTATATACTGTGCTTAAAGCAAAGCAAACACCACTTCCCTTCTTGCCTCATTTTATCTACTAATGCATATACTCAAAGGTAAGGCACTTATAATGTTATGACATTCATGTAAAGTTTTGACGGTGGGATTGCTCTGGCTTTGCATTCATACATTTCTTGCACTTTACAAGTATATCTGTTTGCATGTTCTACCCAAAATCCCAAACTGTGAACTTTACATACACAGTAGAAATAATTATTTTTTTTGAGAAATGTTGATTTTGTGTTCACTTTAGTGGTAGGTTAGTACCTAAACATACACACCGCAGGGGCTGCTGTAACACTAAAAGTCAGGAAAGTAAATGCCCATTATTTGGCATAAGATTATGTACATCTTTTGTGACTATGCACATCAAATCCTTCTCAACAAATGCTCATTTTGATTTTTAAATTTAAGGATAAAATATCTAAACATTACAGTCTGCTGTTCGCTGAAATCATTACTTTGTATACTAATGTTGAATAATAATGCCCAGCATTTAAAAAACACATTCTATAAAATCTAGAAGTCCATTTTGAGTCATAAAATGCTTATTATTATAATAATCTGTAATTATCTGTACATCAGAATTTGGGAGATAAAACTATTAGACTACTAGAATCTCTTTTTATTTTGCAATCTTTTAAAAAAGGCCAAATCTGGAAAAGCGCTTGTGCATGTATATCTGTAAATTCATTCATGATTAAACTTTAAAATTTTAAAATTATCTTCTAAATGGTGTACAATCTTCTGATAAATATTTGTTTTTTATTAAAGCTTTTTATGTAGTTATTTCCACTTTAAATCTATGCATTTCATACAATATTCACAGAATATACATTATTTTACAATATTCCAAAAACTGTCCTATACATTGAAAATGCCTCATGGCGTCTAAATCCTCAATACCAATCAGAGCTCTAGAATAAAGTATTCTATATACTGTACTATTACATAGAATTAAATGATTGGCATTGGCAAAAATCAGATACTGAATAGTTTATATTGATACTGGCCTATTTATTATAGATTTCTCTAGTCAAATTTCTGAAATATGTATGTTTGATAAGGCACTGATCTTAGTTCGGGTGAAGACTGAGCCTCTAACTGTTCCTCTAGACCGGCTTCATGCCATAATGACTGGCGTAAACAGCCTTTGTTATTTTCACACTGATCTCAACCATATAAGGCAAAACAACACTCTCTTGTGGGGTTCGAGAAAAAAAGCAGCATTTAAAAACTCTCTGGGATCTTGATTTGGTTATTTCCCTTACCTCTAAACATAGCTTTTTTTCATCCGTTTGGATATTCAGCCTAAACATTTCAATTCCAAATAATGAAAATAATAAGGCCTTGGGTTATGCTTCGAAACACTGATTCTTCCAGAAATGTACAAAGCATAATGCCAATGGAAGCATCATGAGTCCAGCTGTTCTATGCGTTACTGCTGCTTGAACACGGTGTGCTCTGTGTGCTGCCGATGCTGTGAGCTGCGCTGCTGTTCTCAGACACCGGCTGGGACTTTGGCACCTGCTGCTTTGGTCCTGTGCCTCCTGAAGAGAGAGACGGATAAAGAGGACATTGAGGCTTACAGGGGCGCTTAGAAAAAGGATTCATAACATCTAGAAAACAATGAATCGCACTAAATGTGACTTTCTGCATAGTAAGCCTTTCAGACACAGACATTTATTTTAAAGACAGATTGTTTGTTTGTTTGGTTTTTTGTGTAAAGTGGTTTGGTTGGTGCACTTAGAATATATTCATTTTGTCCAGTGATTAGCTTCAGAATAGATTCAGTAGCAGCAGACTGGAAAGTCTGTTACAGATGAGAATGTTTGATATGTACAGCATTACCATATCACCATCTTTACTCTTAAAAATAAAGGTTCTTTATCAGCATCTATGATACCACTTTTAAAATCCATGGAACTCTCCCATCGCATAAAAGGTTATTTAAAGTGGAAAATGTTCTTTAGATTATTAAAATGTTCTGCACACTAAGGAAAAAAAAGATTAAGATTGTTCCTACTTTATATTAAGCAGCCCTAATACCTGTGTACTTACAGTACATAGTAACTAGATGTGTGCATAGCATGTAACCACAGTGTAAGTACACATTGGTACATACAGTAGTATCTACAGCTCTAATGTGTAATGTGTAACTACACATATGTAACAACCCACTAAATGATATTTGTAAGTAAAACTGTGTAACAGGACATTGGTAACAACACTTTTTGGTAATGAAAGTACAAATGTGTTACAGGACTAACAGCACTTTTTGGTAAAGAACGTGTTACCCTTTATACTAAGTAAACAATTCCTCAAGATTTAACATGTAATTACTCTGATGTTACACAGCAGCGGCCAGTAAGTTAGACTTTACATATAAATTGTGGTTGGTGTCCAGACTGTTGCATTTTACATTAAGTGGAGTTATATTAAATGTTGCGTTGGTAGGTGGCCATAACTACTATGCACTTACATTTAAATTAATCATTTGATTCAATGCAATTATTGTGTACATACACAAGTTTTTACATTGTACTTATATTTGTAAAATGACCTATATGTAGTTACATTTGTAATTATTAAACCTTAAACCTACCCATACCACTAAACCTGTCCCTAACCTTACCTGTATCCCACCTCAATAGTAGCAAATGTGTTCTGCAATACAATATGAGCACAATCAGTACATTATAATTACTTTTAGATGTAAGTACATAGTTAAAGCCACTTAATATAAAGTATGACCTTGAGTTAAATTGTTCCAGTTACTCTTATACGTATTGCTGTAATGTAGTTACATAATTCCTGTTACAAAAAAAGTGTTGTTATCAATGTCTTGTTACACATTTGTTGTTACATGTGTAGTTACAGAAATATTACAGCTGTATATCCTTACTTACACTGTGGTTATATACTACATACACATCTTTTTACTTTGTAAGTACACAGGTATTAGGAACACTTAATATAAAGTGGGAACGACAAGCTATTATACCCCCAAAGGTACGGTTTTCTGAGAGTGTAGGCAAAATTAATTATTATATACAGAGAAACTAATAAATACTATCAAGAAATACTTTTACGCTTCCAAAAGTATAAATACATCATTGGCTTATTTCCACAAGGTCACATATCTTTCTTTTCACACATAAAAGGGGCAGTCGTGGCCTAACGGATAGAGAGTCGGACCTGTAACCCAAGGGTCGTGGGTTCGAGTCCCAGGTCCGGCAGGGATTGTGGGTGGGGGGAATGAATAACCAGCACTCTCTCCACCTACAATACCACGACTATGGCTGCCCACTGCTCCAGGCGTGTTTTCAGGGTGCATGTGTTCACTGGTGTGTGTGCACTTTGGATGGGTTAAATGCAGAGCACAAATTCCAAGTATGGGTCACCACACGTCACATCCTTTCCTTAAAACAAAACTTTTTGTTTAAATTACCACTGGACTTGAATTGCTTTCCCTTAAGGAATCGTGCATTGCTGTGTTTGAATTTGGCCAAAAAAGGCATCTAAGGAGGGTTGTATACTCAGCTTTGGAACAAGACTTAATGTCTATCTCATTCTTCTCTCTTTGTCTTCACTGATTATTGTTCTAGATGGATATAAACATTCCTCTATCAGAGTCCTTAACTCTAAAACAGAGCGGCAAGTAAGAATGCATGCAATTCATCTTGTAGTGAGCTTGCTCCTGACAGAGGGTTGAACAGTTTTAATCAAATTCCAGGTTTGCTTTACATACTTGGCTTCTGACTAAAACACCAATATTAATAAGCACTCCGCTCTCCTACACTACATACATCTGTAAAAACGTCAGTAAATAAATTCCACCAACCCACTATTGTAAAATGTAAGTGTGTTTATATATGTGTGTTTCTCTTCTCAGCTCAACTGGACGTGTCTGCTTCCCTGTTTTAGGCCCCTCCACTGCTAATATGTGCCAGAGATGTGCTGCCAAGAGCTCCAGCTAAAAACAGTCTATTTCCTCATCCAGCGCTGTGTAATACACTCTGAAGCTTATCGGACTCCGTACACCTCTCTTCTACAACCACTCATCTTGCGAACGTACACAGTGACAGCGCGCAGATTGACAACATATGTTGGTTATATAATTATATGAAACACTACCCCAAACAGAGATGCATTTTGGCGTATGTGTGAGAAAGAGTTTGATGGCAACTTGTTGACCTCTTCCACTCAACTGTGTCATTTCACTGTGTAACTCCTACTCTGTGTGAACAGGGGCAACGTCCTTAACCTATCAGTGTGATCTACGACGGGGATGGTGACAGGATTACAGAAGCTGTTTTCTAACAGACTCCTGCAACATTCCACACGTAGCTTTCCCTAAAATAGAAGCATCCTTAATGTATGGAGCAATGTATGTTTTACAATTATGTACTCATAATCCCGTATTCATTACAAACATTACTCTTTTAGTGTAAAAGAGTGAAGGATGTGCATTAAGTGTGAACTGAATGTTTTACTATAATATACTAAGCTAAAATTAAATAATGAAATAAATATGAACTTAAATGAAATGAAATATAATGAATATAAATGAATATAAACTTAAAAAACATTTTAATATAACAAGTTTAAGCTGAAGTAAAAGTGCTTAAAGCTAAAACTGAAATAAAAAAAACACTGAAAATTATTAACAATGACTAAACTGCAATCAGTAAAACAAAAATGAAAATTGAAAATATATAAAAAAAGCCATTTCCAAATATGAATAAATGGCATAATACAATATAAATAATACTAAAATAACATTGTACTATACTACACTAGGTGTAACTGGAAAAATAAAAACAAAGTAAATGTAAAATAATTTTTAAAATACTTTTAGAATTACTCTAATGGTTAGAAACAATATGCTATTAATTAACAAAATTAGAGTAAATTATTTCCTTGTATTATTTTAAGTCACATTTTGGCTTTAGCACAATGAAAATACCGAAGCCACAGATTAAACATGTTTTCCTTATAATATCACAATATCTAAATGAGGGGTTCTTGGCAGCAAAAAAGTCTGCAACCCTTGTACTACACTACAATACAAAACACATTATAATTTGACTTTGAGAAAGCTAAAGTAACTGGGAAAAACAGACAGTAATTCTGTGGGTCTAACTGACAGAGAGAGAAGGAGGATTTTGCCTTTCTTTTCACCAAATCCTAGCATTTTTCTGCACCTCTGTGTTTTCAAATTTTCAGCTTTTAGCTTTTAGTTTTTTTTTCATCTGACACTAGTCAATAATTTAAGATTTTCCAAACATAAAAAGCACTTGGGGTTAACGTCAGTATCAAAAAATGATTCCTAATAGGGCTATTTTAGCAATATGATTGAATACTTTACAATACCGTGGATTAATAGGCTTTTGGCATGTATGAAATAATCCATAATGAGAAACACATGGCTGAAATGATCAGAGCTCACATATTTTTCTTTTCATTTCAACATTTTACACCTGTTTCTGACAAGAAAAATTACCTTAAATGAACTTAAAGGTTAGTCAAATTCAAAACTGTCACCCTGATCTGAGATGCCAGTATAAGTAGGCAAATAATAATAAACTCATTCTCTAGGGTTACCTGATCTGAGCTCTTTGGTCCCTTTTAACAAAAGTGAGCAGAAACACAGCTGGATAATGTCATCCCAACTGAATACCACAGGCAATATTAATAAAAATTACTCTGATTCATGTTTTTGAAAAAAACCTGGAATAAAAATGAAAGCTAATAAAAGCTAAACATGACTCCTTTTATGTCAAGACATGGATATATCCAAGATATACATGTTCTAAAAACCCAAAAATAGATCAAACCCAGAATGGCTTTGATCTTCATACTAATACTCATCGGCCTACACAACTGCAGATTCCCTTCAATCATGTGCCATGAAACGGTAGCAGGTCAACGCCACTGAAGACAGAAACCAGGGGCTGGACTAGCAGGAATGCAAAAGGGCGGAAACAGGGGCTAAGAAAGAGCATGCGCTTCCTCTAAAGGGTCAACAGAGGTCAACGGCCTTAAACGACAGGGCAATGCAGGGAGGAGGGGCGAGTGATCTTGGCATTCAAAGGAAGGATTGTATATGTATTTTCCTGTGACACCCTCACAGCGGACAGGGGGAATTCCAGTCCCCTTCGGGCTATTGTACCCAAAATACTGCTGACCATCCAGCAGTCCCCCCCAGTGCCTGAAAGAGCGGAAAAGACAGATGCGCTTCTGCTGACGAACGGGATATATTTACAGTACAAGCTTGGAGTCAATATGTTATTGTTAACATATCGCTGCTGCTAAGAGAACTGGCAAGCCCTTCCAATTCCTTTCTTATTTTGACAATATGATAAATGACAATGCATAACTCTTAGTACTAATTAGCATGATGCAGGGAATGGGAATGAAGGTCGAGGCTGTGATGTGAATATGTAGTATTTTCTCACCTGTATGCGAGTAGATGAACCATAGAGCTCCAGTCAGAAGGGCTCCGATCACAAAGGCAGCAAAAGCGATGCCTACCACAGTTGGGGTGTCCAAGAAATATATAACGCCTGCAAGAAAAATATTAATAAATATATTAAATTATGTTTGTTAAGCATGTAGCGGTTAAAATTTCTCACTCTGTGGTCGAGGTTTCAGTACAGGTTTCTTTTTACATCTATGTATGGTTATTTTATTTTATATAAAACATTTGACTTCTAATGTCTGTGTTTTATTTCAGGATAGCGTGCATTATATGGCTCATGATGTTTACATGCTGTGTGGTGTAAGTGTTTGGTGGCCATGTGCTGTATAAAGTACTAGCACATGCTTCGTATGGGCTTTGCAGTGGCATCCGTGAGCAAGCCAAGCATCTCCTTGGACTCGCGCCACAAATCGAATGACTTTCAGAGCTCTAATTAGCTCTAATGATCACTGATCACACAGCACAATAAACCCTGTGTGGCCGCCAGCTTCATAGCCTGTCTGGTCCAGCGCCAAAATCCCAAGCACAATAGAGGCTATTCTCAGAAAGAGCACCTTCAAATTTTCATCTCCTCTGACAGACTGATGACAGACTATTGCTGGAGCGCTCTGTTACAACAAGAGCGAGCGCTATGTAACAGCTCCCACCTCATGCTTTATCCTTTACCCTGAATCCCCACCAGAACTGTCCCCTATAGCATCTGTGCAAGGCAGCTCAAAAATATTAAGCTTTCTATCAACAACTTTGACTATATATATGTGACCCTGAACCACAAAACCAGTCATAAGGGTACATTTTTGAAATTTTAAATTGAGATTTATACATTTGAAATATAAATAAATAAGCTTTCCATTGATGTATGGTTTGTTAGAATAGAATAAGTTAAAAGTAATGTCCTTAGCAATGCATATTACTATTCAAAAATCACATTTTGATATATTTATGGTAGGAAATAGATAATAGAAAAATAGATAATTTTGACTCATACAAATATACTCTTGCGACTTAAGACTAATTTTTAAACATTTAATATTTAAAAAATACATTACTGTTCAGTTTGGGGACGGATATATATTTTTTTATAGTTCTACTACTTTTATAGTTCTGGCTTACTTAGTTGGGGACACTTAATTTCCAGCGATTATCGTCAATTTGATTGCACAGATACTATTTAAACTGAACTGAGCTGGACAATGACGTCTCTTCATTCAATAATGAAATACCTTTAACTGATCATTGAGTTTTTAATCTTGTCATTATACATTACTGACACTCTATTCTCCTATTTTATACTGTTAGGTGCTTTGACAAAATCTGTATTGTTAAAAGCACTATATAAATAAAGGTGACTTGACTAGACTACACCCTAAACCTTTTAATAGTATGAAAAATGACTGTTAATACAGTAAAGGGTGGAAGCCACTGATAGGCACTGCAAGGCAGAAAATCAATAATAAAGCAGAATCTCAGCATGTACTGTATTTATGGCTTACAAGAGGAAGCAAAACAGAACAAAGAACAAAAGCTTGTATGTTTAGAGGATTCCTAGGAGAAGCTATGTCAGCTCAAAGCTCAGAGCCAGGGATGTGGTTTACTCTGCCGTTGCCATAAGTTTGGCTGAGCTACTCCACCCACAATCCCTGTAAAGTATCTCAGAGGGAAGTAAATGAACTAGCCCTAATGAGTTGGATGATATTTCTATGTAATCACCACCGCCCAAGATCTCCCGGGTGTCAGAACATATTTGTGCTGTTCTTTACTTCGCCCCTTTTTAGGGCTAGCTGGGTTTCAGAAGGGAAGTAAACTTGAGCACAAGAACAATCCTCGTGTGTGTATTTTTTGGAAAAAAATGGGACAAACTTCAACAAGATGATGTGTTCGCCTGATTCAGCAGTATAAAGCACAGAAGGTCTAGAAGTAAAAATCCCATTTATTTTATTCATAGAAAAACACTGTTCTAACGAAAACATATAAATCTTTGAAGACAGTTGTTTGATTGTGGTATATAATTTCATAGAAGCCACAAGTTACCACAGAGGTTGGAATCCAGTCACTCAGACAGTCAAAAAAACGTTGATTATTATGTCATTCACAATGCTTTATGTAATGCACACAGATCTAAACCAATTTTTGTCCCAAATTCAGTTTTTTTATGCTGTGATTTATCTCGGGCCTGACTGGTTTGGTTTAACACTTACATTTTTTTGTTGGACATTCTTTTTGATAAGGTTTTGGAATACACTACACTCCTTTTAGATGTTTTTCCCCCTGATTTGAATTTTAGAAGTCAGTTCTAGTTTCCAGAAGTCAGAACCAGTCTGCAAATTCTGGGCAAATATGCTGATATTTTGAGGTGATTTTAAAATATTTTATATCTCCTAGAAAAGTTTGTCATGTCCACAATAACTTCAAAGCCACCTTGGACTTGATTACCAGCACATCAAATTAAAAATGTTACACATTTACAACCACTTCATTTGCGTTTGTAACCTCTGTTTTAGTCTATAAGGGTAAGGAATTATTGTTCCCTTTCAGTCAGTCACTCCAAGTCACGTCATATATGACCAACAAAATTGGGATCTCGCTTCGAGAGACCAATCCACTTCGAGTGTATTAAAACAAGCCAATGAACATTGGCATGCACTGATTGCATCCAGCTGCAGCTGAACACTGCGTGAGTCTAAATGAGCAGCTGGTGCAGCGCATATACAGCTTTTTGCTTCAGAGCTGAGTGTTTCAGATGTTCTGCTCCCTTTCCTACTTCGAGGAATCAAGTGGCTGGTGTCGTCAGCGGTGGTGGTTTCCTGTGTCGAGTGGATTGCCACATCAGGCTGCACTACCCCCTGTTGTGTGCAAGCGGCCATCTCCCCTGTGCGCCTCAGCACACTAAAGAGTTTTCTAAAAGAGTAGCTCACGGGTGGAACGTCTTTTTAAAGATGCCCTTCCATCCCCGCGTTTCTGGATGCAGTCGTTACCTGGCGCCGGGTGACGGTCACGATCACTGCCTCTCGTGCCTGGGCTTAAAGCATGCTAAGGTGGCTTTCGTGGTCATTTTCTCTTTGTGGGACTGAGCAGACTAAAGCCATTAGACACATTCTGCCTCAGTGTGCAGCTGCTGCCTAGCCCGACCACCAACGGCAGTGCCTCAGTCAACTTGTCACCGAGGGGACCCCCCTGCTGCCACCCCCGCTCCTGTGCAGCCAATGCAGCAGCCTCCATCTAGGCAGTGCCGTGGAGACGGGCGACCCAGGGATGAAGGGAATTGCTCTTCAGGACATGGTGATTAGACCTCTCCCTCCCCCAGAGGAGGGCCAGGCGGAGAATCTCACACGAGCGGTTTCCTCTGTCTCTGGGTCCCCAGAGGGGACGAGGGGTTGTGGACGCTCCAGTTTTGTGTCACTCTTACTCTCCTCTCTTTACAAACAGCAGTGGGAAGACTGGGAGGACGAACCAACAGACTACCCACCTCACTTCTGCCAGAACACAGGTAAGAGTTGCACACACTCAGACCCCGCTTCGGACTGGCTACGAGATGCCCGAGCCGGGTCCCCCTCGCTGCCCCGCCACAGGCACGTTGGCCTCCGGAAGCTTGAATGAAGCTTCCCAGTCCATCTCGTTGGCTTCTCCGGACCATTTGACTCGGCTATGCGATTCAGTTCACCCGGCGTCCCCCCAAGTTCAGCGGTGTCTGCTTCACATCAGTGAATGTTGCGGAGGCCCCTGTCTTGCGTGCGGAGATTGATCCTTCTAGCAAACAAACAGCATGCCTCACGCAGGAACGTGCTCAGTCGGTGTTGAACTGCTTGAATACGTTCAATGGCAGGATGGTGGTGCAATTTAAATATTTTCAGAGGCTCCTGGGGCATATGACAGCAGCCAAACCTTCACCCTGTGGTCAGACCTCTCATTTCTCTGGGCAGGAGTGAACCTAGAGCAGGTCTCCAGGCATGCTGTGGTGTTCACGGATGCCTCCACCACCTACGTATAAAGGGCATGCAGTTTCAGGGGTTTGGACGGGACCTCATCTGCAATGGCACATCGATTGCCTAGAGTTGCTGGGGACTGTTGCGTACATCAACCGACAAGGTGGTCGGCGCTCCTGACGTATGTCGCAACTCGCCCGCCACCTCCTCCTCTGTAGTCAGAAGCATCTGAGGTCGCTTCGGGCCATTCACATTCCAGGCTTGTGCAACCAGGCAGACGATGAGCTATCGCAAGCTGCACTTCCTGGAGAATGGAGACTCCATGCCCAGATGGTTCAGCTGATTTGGGAGCATTTCAGAGCCGCTCAGGTAGACCTGTTTGCCTCTCCAGAGACCTCTCATTGCCAGTTGTTTTACTCCCTGACCGAGGGAACTCTCGGCATGGACGCCATGGCACACAGATGGCTGCGGGGCTTGCGCAAACATGTGTTTCCCTCAGTGAGCCTTCTAGCAGATACTGTGCAAGGTCAGAAGATGCTACGTTGACCGGACGAAAGGCTTCAGGAGCTCAGACCAGCTCTTTGTCTGTCATGGAGGCTGGCAGAAGGGGAATGACGTCTCCAAGCAGAGGATGGCCCACTGGATAGTGGATGCCATCATCCTGGCCTGCCAAGCACAGGGTGTGCTCTGCCCCCTCAGGTTACAGGACCACTTAAACAAGGCATGTGGCATTGCCCTGGGCGCTGGCACGTGGCATCTCGCTGGCAGATATTTGTAGAGCTGCAGGCTGGGCGAACGCTTAAACATTCGCTAGATTCTATAGCCTTCATGTGGAACTGGTATCCTCCTGTGTTCTCACCTCAAACACACTGAGAGGCCCGGTTTAGGGTCTGCTTGTTAACTACTGCACAGTTTCCACACAGTAGACCCTGTTGAGTTCCTCTGTCCTCTCGGCAGCTGGATGTGGCGGAGCATCTGGCGCCAGGCCCTCACTTGATGAATCCTTGAGAACCGGTAGATGGCTGGGGTCCATGTGGAGTACCTGAGAGGACTCCATGTGTGTATTCCATGGTTAAGACCTAGAGCCCGTGTTTCCCCGGCAGACCTGGGTTCAATCACCTCCAATTTTCCATATGCACTGAAATACTGTCCGTATGAGTATACGTCCTGAGACCTCCTACAGGAAGGCTGGACTTCCGTACGTCTCTGTTCAATAGAACGGGGACATTCCCAGTGTTCCAGTCTTACTGAATGGGTAGTGCTTTGATAACAGTAGCTGCCCTCTTGTGGTGAGCCCTGGCCTACGCCAGACAGAGGGGGCTTGAGAGGCTCCCACAGGACACTGGAAGAGGCAGCGTCCATGGCGTTTTGGTAGGAATCCCAATTTCGTCTGTCATATCCGACGTAACTCGGAGTGACCAACTGAAAGGGAATGTCTCGGTTACGTATGTAACTCTTTGATTTGTAGATTAAGCCAAATACTTTGGGATCCTGTCCAGAGCGGCGTTTTGAGCCTTTTTGGGAGGCTGCTTTTCTTCCATGTCTGTACAAGAGTCGTCTTTGTGTACAAAATGAGACGCAAAGCCTGTTTTCATTACTTTTATGGCATATTTGTGTTTACCTAATCCCCACCAGAGAAAATAAGCCTGGGGTTGGCAACATACACAAACCTGTTTATAAAGAATGAGCCCACATTGGATTCATACTGAATTCACATACAATCTTGATTTGCTCCCGATTTTCCCAGGTATGTCTCTTCTGCTTGCTTTGGAACTGATCTCTGATTTTTTTTCCACTCAGAAACAACTAAACCTACACTTGACTTGAGCCAATAAAATCCCAGCTTGCATCCTACAGGAGTGGCAATCATTTCCCTAATCAAGTGTGACTAATAGACACGTGCTCCATTTGCTACAAGCAGCAGAGCAACATTGTGTTATTAAACCAGAATGATTTTCATTAAGACTGCGAGTCATTAAAGTTGAATCACTTTAACCGCAATAGTTACAATAGTGTCAAAAGAATGCAGGGAAGAGAACAATTTAGTCATGCTTAAATTAAGTTTATTAGTGAAACTTTTAGACACCATCCTGCTGTCCTCTATTACACTACACAATATATGGCAAATGCACTTTGCCATGAAGGAGACTGCAGGCATGCATTGCATAAGAGTCCTTTTCTTTATCACTCTCATGTTTTTTTCCCTTATCCTCCTCTCCCCCTTTCCCCCTCACTCTCTATACGGGAAAGGGAGGCCTTAAAGAATGTTTAAGTGAAAACAAATGCTATTCAGAATTGGAAAGCTGGTCTTTTTCCTGTCCTCTGATGCATCTATGAGTCCCTTGTCCCACATCTCTAATGAACCACATACTCTTAAACCAAACCAAACTGAATGCACAATAAACACACACATGCAAATACACACATACTCAACACTGCCACATATTAAAAGACTCCAGATGGGAGTAATATGCTACAAAGCAAGACAAAGCCTGTGATCTGTGGGTGACTGACACATATACAACTTCAGACGCACACATTCTCCCATTATGCTTCATATACGCAATGTTCTTCAAAATATCTAAGCCTTGAAAAAATAAAACAGCTTGTTCTACAACACTGAAATGACTGGAGTCTTCATCTCATGTGAATGAATTTAAATATATTATTTAAAGGATTGATTTTTGTGGATTATGTGTATTAGAATTTATATATATATATATATATTTTGGGGTTTTTTTTTGCAATATTTACCGGGATGTCGTGGACCAGGTGGCTCCACAGGTACATTAACAGTGACAGGCGTGTTGTCGGAGATGACCACAATTGGCTTGGTTATGGTCTTGGTGTTCATCATCATGAGGAGGATGTTTTCCACACTAAGTGAAGTGCAGGCTTCATCTGGTAACATACACTACAAAGAGAGAAGCAGAAACGTTAGAAAAAGATCCAGGTGTAATCTTTGGCATATGGGCACCACAATCCTCAAAGAACATCATGAACCTCAATCATGAGATAAAAGAGCTTACTATAATAAGCAGGCTTATAACTGCACGTTCTTTATTATGAGGAGAGGCCAGATTTTGGAGTATGATGCAATTTGGCAAACAGAAAACACATATATTCTGCATGTATAAATGGGGTGTTAATGTGTTGCTCAGCAATAAAGCAATAAGAAATATTGTGTGTGTATATATATATATATATATATATTAGAAAAAGAGGTACAAAAGCTGTCATTGGAGAGAAAAATGGAACACCTTTGTAACTTATTTATTTCTTAAGGGTGTATATTAGTACCTTAAATGCACATATTAGTACCCTTTTAAAATGTACCACCGCAATGATAGATTTTGCACCTTTTTTCTATCATACCATTTGTTGCAAAACATTACTGATTTGTTAACTGTGCACAACAATGCAATACTGGCCTTAGAATCATCTGGCCTGAACGCTCTCACAGTGACCCCATTAGACCATACTTATTTTTATGCCCTGTGATGTACAAAAATTTAACTTTGTTCTTCATAAGCATGGATTAGTGTATATTATAAGCCATTAAACCATTCTTTCTGTTGCAGCGATTATGCCCGAGCCAAAACGAGCACAGAGAAAGCACATATAATATCATACACAGTTTATATGGTTTGACGTGTCACGTCTCTTATCCTCATCCAGATTATGACTGAACTGTAAACATCTACAACTAAACAATGAGTCACTTTCAAGATCATGTTAGGTGAGACATAAACAACCTAAATGCGCAATATGATGATTAGAGCGTCTGAAAATGCAGGAGATTAAATTGATTATGGCTCGAAGTGAGGGAGGAAGGAAAATTTTAAAGGACAGTGAAAGTTGTAGATTTGTTTTTCCTCTGTGGATGGTAACTGAAGTAACCTAAGATTTACGCATCCCGCACTCACAGAGAGTGGATTGATGCTAGCAGCTGGCGTAGAGTGACCCGTGCCAAGGCAATGAATCGAAAAGCAACTCTTAAGATGGACAGCAAAGTCAAACAGACTATTTAAATGAATTAAGGATTGTGTTCAGGCTGTCCATACAATAAAACATCTACTCTGAAAATACGTCCTAGGGTCAATAAGTTATCTGCGTTCCTATGCTCTGACTTAATGAGATCTGATAACCCTGTGCAGTCTAAAATTAAACAAACATACACAGTACAGCTAGTTTTGATTCAGTTAATCATGCTGATAATGCAGCTGATTGATTTTCAATCAGACTGTGTTAAAGCCAATATGCCTACAGTTTATGTTAATCAGTTAAAGATGATTTGTATTGGAACATAGTTTTATAAATTGGAAATGTGTTATCACAGGGTCATCTATAAAGATATGTATAAATAACACAACGATGTTATGTAAAAGAAAGAGAAAATCATATATGAAGGCAAAGAAGAAGGAGGTTAAGGCTATGTACTAAAATCTAGTGAGCTGCCTTACCACCTAATTAGGAAGCTTCTTTTTAAGACAAGATCATAACTGAAATGTAATTCATTAGTAGACCCCTTTGGAAAGCTGTACATAGCAGCCCCTCTAGGATTTTGTTATCTTTGAGAAATGTTATCTTTGAGAATTGCTGCAAATTGAATAAAATATGGTATTATTTGTGCTAGCTTTTTTGTTATCTTTCCAAAGTATTTCTGTAAAAAAAACATTAACCTGAGGGGAGAAATGCAATATTATCCAATCAAAACCCACAATTCTGAGTGCAAACAATTTGTGCAATACATGATACCTGTCCTGCTGTGAATTTTATCATAAAATTATCAGAAAGGCCAAACAATCGTTTTCAGTAATTAAAGGGATTCACCTATAAATTAAAATTTGCTGTTAATTTACTCATCCTCGGGCCACCAAAAACATTTTCTTCAATAGAACATTAAGAAGATTTTAAGTTAAACTGTGATCTTGGGTCAATGGCAATGGCAACTGCCACTTTTAGGGTCAAATAAGTATATCAGCGCACAAAAACTTCATGCCCTAATGATATATTGAGATGTTATGAAGCAAAATGATCAGTATGTGCAAGAAACTGAATACTGAGGTCACACTTTGTTTTAAAGTGCAGTTCTCGTTATTAACAAACCGTTAACTATGACTTTTGCCTCAATAAACTCCTAATTGCTGCTTATTACTAGTTAGTAAGGTAATTTAAGATTAGGTAGGATTATAGAATAGAATATAAGAGAATATAAGTACTATTAAATAACCAATATGATAATAAGCAACCAGTTAATAGTGAGAATTGATTCCTATAAGTGTTATTAACATTGTTTACAACATTATTACCTGCAATTTATTCATTAAAAAAAGGACATTGAGTCAATACACCTACAGTTTAAATTAATCAGTTAAAATTAATTTGTATTAGAATATAGTTTTAGGAAGTGCACCTGTGGTATCACAGGGTCATATATATATATATATATATACACACATTTTTAAGAAAAAAAAATATTTTGGAGATGTAAAAAGTAAAATGTTAAAGATTTTAACTTGGACAGACATAAGTAGCAATTCTGTACATCCTACAAAAGCATCAAAATCTATCAGAGCTGCAATGTTAAATTGATGGTTTTTACCTCTGGCAGGTTCATCTCCTTGTCATAACGTCTGGTGCAGAGGGACATCTCACAGTGCAGGAAGATCAATGATACATTAAACTTTGATCTGTAGGTGAAACTGAAGCGTTTTCTGTCCATCTGAGCGTGAGGGATGGGGAAATCACTTCGCTGAGGGTAATAGCGCACAGTGTCATCCTTAGGACATATGTTCTCTATGACAACATAGTCCGATGGTGTTTGAGGACTGGAGTCTGGAGATAAGAAGCAGGTCTGGATCATGAACCCAAGGTTAGGATTGGTTTTTGTGGCTGAAATCTGCGGAGAAAGGTCACACATCTCTGTTAATAAAAAAAAGTCCTTTTTCCGTGAGACAAAATATGCTTCTGCTGCAAATAATAAAAGAGAGAGACAGCATGACAAAGAGAAAAAGAAATACTGCTTTCTTTATCCTGATTAATACAACTTTTTTGAAAATTTTTCATAAATATGATCAAAAGTGATTCATATAGTATGAAATGGATCAGTAGAGTGATGCTTAGATGCTATATATTATGTCTAGTCCTCTGGCAGACACGCTCAGTCTATCTTTTTTGATCAGTCTGAGTGAGTTTTTTTCCACCATCTCTCTCAGGCATCGATTCAAATCAGCAAATACTCACAGAGGCTGTCGATTTGTTTTAACACGGCAGACTGTCTAAAGAAACATTGTCATAGTGGTTACGGTTCCAAGAATCACAAATTCTGACGTCAGATTTCTGTGCCTCAAATAAATCTTCAAGATTCATTCGGTGATAAAAGTTTGGCCATCTGATGCTGTAAAACCATGCATGACAGATAAGAGCTGCCACAAAAACATTGCACTCCATTTCCTCAACAGAGCAGTGCCAAGGAGGTGTCATACTCTGGAGAGTGGCTGAATCGTTTCAGGTAGGCAGACGATGATCCTCAAACAGTAATGTGTAAGATTCATAAATGAATTTTCTGTGACAACAGACTGTTTACCAAAAAGTAGCTTTGTGTGATTTTAAGTAATTTTCTACATAAAGGGGAACCAATAGCATCAATTGAATATTCAGATGCATAATAAAGATATGAGGTAGAGGGCAATAATTTAAACTACATTATTTATGCCGTACAAAGTTATTGCATGGTTCTAGGAGACTTGGTTTTCTGAAATCTACATATGGAACAACGTAAGTGTTCTCAGACTTTTGCATGTTTCACCCAATGCTGATGCATTAGTTATATGCATAGATATTTCACAGATGCTAGATTTTTCACTACTGGAATATAATCTAATTTTACTAATTATAGTAATCCTCTCTGGACTGCAATCCACCATTAAAATGATACACTTAATTATTTTAACAGGATCCTCACATCTGATATAGCCTATTAGCTGGGACTCCTTCTTTGACGTAATGACGTGGAGGAATGCTCGAATTTCCCGCAAATTCCTACCAGTACCACTCATATAAGAACATTATTATAAGCTTACCGCTGTGAATGGGGTAAGGAGAAAGTTTTGAACACTGGCTGGTACTTGGATGTAAGAATATATCATTAGCTATGTTTCCATCCAAAGTTGCGAATTTTACTTTTGCGCAAAATTGGAATATCACATAAAACCATTGCGAATAAAGCACTATTTTCATCCAGTGAGATGAAGACATCATCACTTTCTGATAAACTGGTGCCAAATATCACAAAGAAAAAGGTAAGAGAAAGGTTATTTGCTGCAGTAAGAATCTGCAGTTTCATACATAATAAATTACTTGCTTCAAAATGCAATAAATGCAGTCATGTTCTCTTGCTTTCAAAGCCTGCTGTTTGGGAATTCAGTCATGAAAGACAGTTCTGGGAGGTAATTATACCAAACCACTGTGACTACAGACTTTTAAAAAATGACCAAAACAACATTTCAGATGCTTTTCAGAAGTGATATTCGTTAGTTGAGTTATGCCATCCCATATCCCAAAGTCACATTACTTTTTTAATGCGCGTTAAGGAATATTCTGTAAATGTGTTTTCACCTAGCTTTTGTGCATGTTTTCTTATCAAATAAAAAAATATCCAATTCAGTTGAGCGTTTTTTTATGTGCATTTCTAGAATTTATGTGCATTCTTTGGTGTTTTCCTGTGCACAAAAAATGGGTGTATGGAAAGAACTATAAATACATTAGGTATAAACTAATTAAAACCTTTATTGGATATTGTTTAAATGCTTTGTGATCTACTGTCTGTTTGAATGGTATAAATCAATGCATCAAAAGCGATCAGCACCGATCTGTTATTTTCATTTGGTATATGAGCTGGAGTATCAGTGGACTTACATAATGAAAGACCATAACCCTGAAAGAGAGAGAGAGCCATAAACACAAAGTGGTGACCTGAGCATTCAACTGTGAGATCAAATATTGTCTGCCTTCCCCTCTTGAAACCCCACTGATTAATGACAAAATGACATGAGCCCAGACCAGACAAAATGTACACACACAGCAGACTCCTGACTTCTTTCACAGTGATAGACAGAGAGAGATCTATACACATGCTCATGAATTCAGGACAATGTCTGATCAGACACACAGACACTAGGCGCTTATGGTATTAGAAACATGAAACCATACACAATGAGAACCACACATTATGGTTAAAGGGTAAAAGCAAATCTTGTATTTCAAGAGCTTTTGGCAGTGACTATATTTGTGTATATGGTTTCTCATTCAATTATTAAATTAGATTCCTAATGTGGTTACAGATCTGGAAATTGTTTTATTGAACCCCAAAGGAATCTTTTCCACCATAATGCACATACAGAACATATGTATTACACAATGTAATGCCCCACAGTTTCCACATATACACTTCTGTTCAAATGTTAAATTTTTTTAAGGAGAAATTAATACTTTTATTTAACAAGGACGCATTAAACTAATCAAAAGTGACAGCAAATGTTAGCTATACTTTCTATTTAATTCATGAAAACATTCTAAATAAGTTCCAAAAAAATATTACGCAGAACAACTGTTTTCAACTTTGATAATAACAAGTGCACCAAATCAGCACACATTTCTGAAGTAATTTCACAATATTTCTGTTGTTTTTAATGCATTTCTGATAAAATATGTGGCTTTGATGAGCATAAAGACTTTTTTACTACAAAATAACTTACCGACGCCAACATTTTGAACAGTAGTGTACATGTAGATTTTCATCTCTAAAACACTTCTGTGTTTAGAGAGTATGTGAGTGTGATGCATCAACAAGCCAGAAATGTGATCTTAATCAATCAAAATCAAGCATTCAACCATACCCTGGTATATATATATATATGCTTACCTCCACATAGATGGGCCTGTTCTCAGTGATAGTGGGGAAGGACTGAGTGTTTGGGTAATAAAAATTATTGTTATACAGTTCCATGTTGAAGGTTACATTGTCTAGAGAGTCTACAATGAAATCCTCAGATCCGATATCCCTGTTAACTGATGTGTCCTGGTTTTTACGATATGTGCAGTTAAACTAAGGACAGAGAAAGAGAGTTGGAAAATATTAGTATGCATGGAAAATATTCCTATATTTTGTAAATTTGACTTATTTTTTATCACATAAATGCATCAGGAGACTCGCAAATTCATTTTTTATACAAATTTTTGGGTGAACTAATCTTATAGTACCATTTATGTAAATATCATACCAAGATAGTCGCACGATGTCCGATTTCAGGTAAAATTCTTTCTGTCACATCCGGATCTCCTGGTACTATGACATCTCCTGACTCCAGATCTTCATATTCAAAGGGCCATCCGCTTCCATCCTTCTGTTCTGATTGGCTAATAACAATCTGTCAATCACAGACACATTTAATTCATGACTTTTCAATAATAAGGCAACGTAATCTCAACAATTTCCTAACAGTCGTACAATTTCCTCTACAAAACTCTCCATCTTCATTGACATTGCTTCACTCTGTTGCTTAGCACAGATACAGTCAAAGATAATCGAAATGCACACTTGCCAAAGGTCTGCCGAAACAGATGAGAAAGCTAGATTTAATACATGGGAATGCACAATTTCAGCAATGCGACTCCCAAGGCAGATGAACAAAAAAAAACCCATCTCAGTTCTTCTCATCGGAAAAAATACAGCAATCCGTTCAGATTATTGCATGAGAATCACCTCCCTATGTGCGCTCAGAAGACTTTGTGGGTTCAAAGGTGAAAGAGGCCTGTGAACATTGTCTAATGGAGGTGAAATTGATTCAAACAAAACTTGCCAATTTGTCATAGGATTGTCATTGCAACAACAACCTCCTTTGATGCTTTCTGGATCTTTCTCTGAGAGCCAGTACAGTGCTCTGACCATACGGGTCACATCGTTTTAATTGCCCTTGAGGTTTAGAGTTCACAGTAAAGGATAAATATTTGAGAGGTCGCCAGTTTTTTTAATGGGTTCAAGGCTAAATGTGTTGTTAGGAATTTCCGCTACAAATTATCACAGAAGATCAGTGTGGAAGTGAATCATCCCTTTTGGGTGAAAACACACTTATCTGACCAGGAAACACAGTAAACAGATACAGCGTGTCGAAGGGGACATTGACCCTGAATAATTCATAGGACAAAGAAACGCAAACAAGGACTAGATTTTACAGTCTGATACTATTGATTGTCTATTTGCTTTAGTACTCACTGAATTGATGTAGAGGACCACTGGGCTGGGGTGGGAGGGAATTTTAGAGGTTTGGCAGCCTGACAGGGGCGTCTCCAGTATATAATGGGTGGTGTTGGAGGTTGCTTTGCATTGGGAGTCCTGAAGAGTGATATTGGGTTTTCCAAACCCATTAGCCTATGAGGACATTAGAAAAACATGAATTCACAGGAAATATCTAAACCTTTGACAACATATCAAACAATATCTTTTATCGGTCCTGTTTTATATCTAAAATCCATTGCGTGTTTCAGTTTCTGACAGTGACAAACAAGAATTGCAAGCTGGCCTAACTCTGCTCAAAAGCATTTTGATTGTAGAATTAGGGTTTTCTCTTCCTCTGAAGTGGTCTATTACACCACTCTTCGGTTTCTGACATCATTGCATACGGCCCACACATTCTGGGAATATTCACACTGCATCAGCTTGAGGGAAAAACAAGGTGTCTCTCACGCACCATTTCTGCACTTCTTCAGCCTTTTCATTAGTTGCTCTTAGTGTTAGAGAAGATACTTTAAAACTATAGCTTATCTTAAGTAGTTTAATAACACTTTAATTGATTTTCATAGTAGGAAAAAAATACTATGGAAGTCAATGGTGACCCAAAACAGTCTGGTTCCAAACTTTTTTTTAGGTTTGAAACTACTTGAGGGTGAGTAAATGATGACAGAATTGTGCTTTTTAGGTGAACTGTTCGTTTAAGCTTCAAGTACTTACTAATATTCAAATATACCCATCAAGATTTAAGGTTCAGGGGTTTTTGATTTGTTTGTTTGCTGGCTTTTAAAAAAACAAAAAACTTTAATTTAATGCGGATACATTAAACTGATCAGATTTCACAGCAAAGATCTTGGGATTGTTACAAAACAAATATCTGTGTGTGCTAATGTAAAATGAATGAAGAAAAAGTCCCACTACTTTGAATTAGTAACTCTGCAATACTCATTCTTCCATCTCAATATTTGTGCGAAGGTTATGTTTTCTGTTACCTGTAGAGTTTCCTTGTCGATGCTAACTACCATTTTGTTCTTCTCACACTGCACACTGAATCCAACATTCGGAGCCCCCTGCTGCTCCTCGAGACCCCCAGCCTGATGATTGAGCTCCTCAAAAGACGGGGTCAGAGGTGGGAATGACAGGCCCTGATCCGAGGATGGCAGGAATGGGAACGGGAACCTGTTCCTTGCAGGGGAATCCCGGGCACTGGGTTTAGGAAGTGGGTTGGCATTGCGGAGAATGGACAACTCTGGCGGGAACATTCCCTCATCCATGACCCCTTGATCTGGAAATGAAAGCAGTTGAGATTAAAACAACAATCTGATTGGCAGGATCTTGTTGCTAACGCAAATGCAAGAAAATCACATACAGCAAACAGTAATAACCAACCAAATAACCAATAACTTTTTAAATTACATTTATTTATAATTAAGGTTTATTTACTAGTGCACTGTAAATGTATTACGTTTCTATTGTTCATATCTTACCTTGTTCTCTGAGGCGCAATTTGAAGTGGTTGGCAACAGGGGTGTTGGTGTAGGAAGTGACGGGTTTGAATTCATTTTCCTCTGCCCACTGAATGAGAGCCTGAGATCCTGCAGGCAGCTTCTGTTTCACCGTCTTTGACACCTGCATCAGCCTTTCTGTGTCTTCACTCAGGCTGACAGTATCTGACGTCTGAGGACAGAGGGCAAGAACAAAATAACACACATTCACTTCACATGCAGAAACATAAAGGAATACAGTTAGAAGTGTTCATTCTTTGAGTCCTGTTCAAGTCCAAATTAGTTTTTTTTCTGAGACACATTTCACAACTCTCAAACAATAAGCCAAAGTTGTTCTTGTTTTCATTAACATATTCTGATCTAATACCTCATCTTATGGTCCAAAATTAACATTCGCTGGAAGTTAAGAAATGTTGGCCAGAAAAGGAATTTTGCAACATAATGCATGTTTTAAATCAAATTGCAAGAATGGTAAGAGACTCTTGGTGATGATAGAAAAAAAACACTCACATGCCAAACAGTGCTTACATTTTCATTGTTAATTTACCATCAAAACTAATTTCTAATTTACTTTTGTATTATGTCAAATATCCCTCACATTAAGTCACCTTAAGTCACATTAAGTTGTGTGTTCTGGTCATCTTTTTATTTAATATTAATATTATTTATTATAATTTTAATATTAAATAAATAATAAAAAAAAGAAAATAGCGTCCTTTTTTTTAAGTTTTAAAAACAGAAAAAAACAAGAATTTGGCTTAATTTTTCTTGAGTTTAAGGCTTAGAAAATTTATAACAATATTCAAGCTGTCAATAATTCTGTTTCCAATATTAAAAAAATTATAAACGCAATGTGCATAGATGCATGTGTCTGAGCTTATAGTAAAAAAATATGCATACTAAAGCATAAAAAAAGTGATGATTCAACTGTCAAATCAATGCAAATAAAAATTACATATACAGCTCTGAAAAAAATAAGAGACACCTGAAATTTACTCCTAAATCAGTATCTATCTGAGTATTCTAAGCTCTCTAAGCATTTCATGCCAGTCTTTGTTAAATTTCT